>BSBM01000416.1:2167500-2767500 GCA_027924585.1 Larix kaempferi
GGAAGTGTCGTCATGTGGATTGACAAGTGTCAGTGTGTGTACTTGCCAATGGGCTATTAGACCACCATGTGTGGGGTCGGACCTAAAATATATATTATAATGTGGATGTACCTAGCTAGACAAGTCGGCCCCATAAGGTCACTGGGAAAATAGGTTAGTATAAATAGAGATCAGGTGATCTCTATTTAGATCATTCGGAAAAGTACATCTCTCTCACTCAGAAAGTGGCGCACTAGTGAGGAGGAGGATCATCTGCTAGTAGGAGACTATCTCAGTGTATTTTGGTTGTACTTTGGTTGAGCCATTGCTCTCTCTATCTCTGAGGAAGTTGTGGGTTTTTTCACCTTAGGGTTTTCCCCACGGAAACTCTGTGTCTCTTGTCTCTTATGCTTTTGATTCTTGTGATGATTGTCATACTTATTGTGATTGTCATGCATTGATATACTGTATATGTTATTCTCTCAGTAAAGATCCTAGAGTATTGTGAATTAATGCTCAAAATTTAACATGGTATCAGAGCTAACCTGAGAAGAAGACATTTTGCAGTGACGGAAACTTGAGCTTCTTGTTTATTGGGTTTCTCTCCACAGATTTTGGAAAAGCAGCATAGTAGATTGAATCTACTCATCAAGGCGCATCTATCTGTCCAATCAGAATTCAATTCCGAGCATTTTCAGATTTGGCCCTAGAAATTAGGGTTTACACAAAAATAGTAATTTCTAAAATCTGAAGACATAGCTGGAAGCTCCTTGCACAAATCAAAGTTTAGAGCTTTGGATCGAGATTTTTGGCTGCGTAGATCTCCGGGAAACTCAAACCCTAATTCAGGGCTCTCCCAGTGAACCCGGGAGGACAAAAGGTCAAATCTGAAGGGTAGAGCTTTGCTGATCTCAAATTCTGAATGCACTAGGCTGATCAGCTCATCAAGGCACATCTTTCTATCCTTTCAGAAATTTGAAATTCACATTTTGAATTTTTAGGGTTTTTTCGACAAACCCTAATCCAGGACCAGATCCAGTTTTCAGCATTTCAAGTGGTAAGACGTAAATCTTTTTTATTTCCATTTGAAGTACTCTTTAAGATGTCTCACCACACCAAGCTTGAGGATAAGCTTGAAGGGGCTGATAACTTCCGAGCTTGGAATTATAGGATTGGGTTAATCCTGGAAGAGAATGAGTTGGACTCATATATAAAAGAAGACATCCCTATCCCAGAGGATGAAGAGGCTAAAGTATTGGATAAGAAGAACTTGGTCAAGGCAAAGAGAATCATTGTTGATTCTATCAAAGACCATCTCATACCCCATGTGTCTTCTCTAAAGACACCCAAAGAGATGTTTGACTCTTTGACCAAGCTATTTGAAGGGAAGAACATAAATCGGAAGATGACCCTGCGGAACCAATTGAAAGGGGTAAAGTTTCAGAATGGAGAAACCATTCAATCTTATTTTTCAAGAGTCTCCCAGATCAAGGAACAACTAGAAGCAGTGGATGAAATGGTAGAGAATGGTGAAGTTGTCATGACCACTCTGAATGGTTTACCTAGGTCATGGGACTCCTTCATTCAAGGAATCTGTGCAAGGAAGAAGTTGATTTCCTTCAGTAGACTACAGGAAGAATGCTCACAAGAAGAAGCAAGGCTTGTGGCACGAGAAGAAAATATGGGGAATGAAGATCAAGCTCTCACAGCTCACACCAAGAAAAGGAAGTCCAAGAGAGAGTCATCTTACTCCAAGAAATCTTCACATCACTTCAAAGAAAGAAGAATATGCTTCACCTGTAATGAGAAAGGACATATTGCCATAAATTGTCCCAAGAACAAGAAGGACAACAACAACTCCAACAAGAAGAAGAAGGGCAGCAAAAGAAGGTTTCATGCTCATGCTGCCGAGGATGATGAACCACCCAAGAAGAAGGCTAGGGCAGAAACTGATGATAGCTCATCAAGTGAAGAAGAGTATGTTCTGATCTCTTCTCTCACAGGTACCATCTCCCATGGTTGTAATGATTGGTTGATTGATAGTGGGGCTTCCAAACACATGACTGGGTTTAAGGAATCTTTTGTGAATCTATCTGAACATGAATCACCCCATAAGGTGAAACTTGGGGATGATTATCAATACCCAATCAAAGGAAGTGGTGAAGCCTCCTACAACTTAGATTCTGAAAAATATTTGAAGATGAAAGAAGTTCTTTATGTACCTGGGCTCAAGAAGAAATTCCTCTCCATCTCTGCATTGGATGCAAAAGGTATGAGGGTTGCATTTGTGGATGGCCAAGTCCTAATGTGGCCAAAGGGAAAGAACATAGATGATGCAGTAGTGATTGGAGAGCAAGAGGGAGGTTTGTATAAATTGAAGGGACAACCTGAACATGCCATGGTACATGAATCCATGGAGCCAAGTGAACTTTGGCATAGAAGACTTTCTCATATGCACTATAGAGCACTTCCAATTGCAAGCAAGGCTGTAGAGGGTCTTCTTGAAATCAAGACCAAACATGAAGGTGTTTGCAAAGGATGTGAAAAAGTTAAGAACATTAAGAAGGCTTTCCCAAGCAGTGAAAGCAAGGCAAAAGACATCCTGGAAATCATCCACTCAGATGTATGTGGTCCTATGTCATCCAATTCTCTAAGTGGGTATGTTTACTATGTCTCATTTATTAATGACTTCTCTAGGAAGACTCGGGTATACTTCTTGAAGAACAAAGATGAGGTGTTGGATAAGTTTAAGGAATCCAAAACTTTGATGGAGAATCAAACTGACAATAAGATCAAAACATTTAGATCCAACAATGGTGGAGAATTCAGCTCAGGTGACTTCAAGAAGCTTTGCAGTGATTCAGGGATTAAGAGGGAGTTGACTACTCCTTACAATCCACAATAGAATGGAGTTGCAGAAAGGAAGAACAGAACAATCATGGAAGAAGCAAGCGCAATGCTGCATGACCGGGATCTACCTATGCATCTATGGGTAGAAGCAGCTAGAACAACTGTATATGTGTAGAACAAAACACCCCACAAGATATTGGACAGCAACACACCAGAAGAGGTCTTTTCTGGTAAGAAACCTGAAGTCAGCCATCTCAGAATATTTGGTTGTCTAGTATACACTCATGTCCCAAAGGAAAATAGGACTAAACTAGATCCTTCATGAAAGAATGGTATCTTTGTGGGTTACAGTGAAAGCTTGAAGGCTTACAGATAATACTTTCCAGGGTTCAAGAAGATTGATGTCATCAAGCATGAATATAAGTTCAAGGACAGGTAATCCAGGAAGCAAATATCAAGAGGGAGCACACTCCAGCAGCTCCTGCAAGGATGCAGATTTTCAAAGGGAGTTGACCATCTTGATACATTCCACAACAGAAAGGTGTAGAAGAAGCTACTTCAGTAGTTCCTGCCAGGAAGCAAAGACTCAGAGGGAGTCCACCCAACATGCAAACAAAGATAAGTATTTCAATTATCATTTCTTGCCTATTTTTGTTTGAATAATATTATCGTCGGGAGATGTATTGTGCATATTAGAATGATTGCATTAATGAACAAGATACTACTAATATGCATGTGATGGGTAAGTGGACTATTTCACTATACAACATTCCAGTGCTACTTATCTAGAATGAAACCTCTTTGCTGACATGTTGGGAGTAGTGCAAACTCTTAATAATGTTCTGGTAGAGACTGGAAGGCATCTGGAAAGTTATGGAACATGGATAAATGTTGTATTGAAGCATTGGCTAAGATAACTGCATGACTGCATGACATATTTCTTTATGTGTTAAGAATTTGTTCTGAAAATTATGAGATGTTTCTAATCATGCAATTTAACTTGTTTTGTAGGAAAGACTGTGTATCTTCACCTACAAAAGAAGGACTACAACATTTGTTCCAGCAACAAAGATATCTATTGAAGATATTGAAGTTCCCAGGATCTGGGATGAAGAAATGGAATGCCATGATCCGTCGATCATGAAGAAGAATTTTGGGATGCAATCCCAAGACCTGACAGGGAGTCACATGTGTGTAGATTGAAGAAAGCCTTGTATGGATTGTAGCAAGCTCCCAGAACTTGGTGTGATATAAAGAGGAAGCTCGTTGCTGAATTCGATATGAAAGATTTGGGAATGATGCATTATTTCCTAGGTATGGAGGTGTGGCAGAGTACAAGTGGGATCTTCCTTGGTCAAGGGAAGTACACAGTAGATATCCTGAAGAGATTCGGGATGATGGATTGCAAGGCCATGGCCACAGCTATGGCATCGAATCTGAAGCTTCTATGTGATGCGCCATCTGAGCCGGTTGATGTCTCTATGTATCGTCAGATTATTGGGTCCTTGATGTACCTGACGAACACAAGACCGGACATTTGCTTTGCTATGAACACATTGAGCCAGTTGCTGACGGATCCGAGGAGTGTTCACCTGGTTGCTGTAAAGCATGTTCTGAGGTACCTGAAGGGTACAGTGGATTATGGGCTCAAGTATGAAGTGAATCAAAAGTTTAACCTGCAAGGTTATGTTGATTCAGATTGGGCTGGCAGTGCTGCAGATAGGAAGAGCACATCTGGGTGCTGCTTCAGTATGGGATCAGGTGTGATCTCTTGGTTTAGCAGGAAGCAGTCCTACGTAGCACTGAGTACAGCTGAGGCAGAGTATGTTGTAGCCTGTTCAGTTAGTTGTGAGGCAGTATGGCTACGGAAGCTATTGTCTGAGTTATTTGATCTCCCGTTGGATGCTATTGGTATCTTCTGTGATAACCAGAGTTGTGTGAAGCTGTCCGAGAATCTAGTGTTTCATGACAGGTCGAAACACATAGAGATCAAATATCACTATATCATGGATATGGTGCAGAGAGGAGCTGTGAAGCTCCTGTATGTTGTGACGAACGAGCGGATTGAAGATGTGCAGACGAAGCCACCAGCCAGGGTGAAGTTCGAATACTTCAGGGAGAGGCTTGGTGTTCTTCAGATCGAGGACACTTCGAGGAAGAAGTGATGGACAAATTTGTTGAAGCCATTCCAAGCATGTTGCAAGGAGGATCCTTCACATGGCTGTGGATGTAAGCGTTGGATGATGAGCATTAGGATGATGTTCTAGTTTCTACTTTATATGATCAGTTGGATCATTTATATGTATATGTATGTATGCATCATGTTGGATGCTGGATATGATCAGTTGGATCATTTATATGTATGTACGCATCATGTTGGATGCTAGATATGATCGGTTGGATCATTTGTATGTATTTTGTATATGCATCATGTTGGATGCTTGGACCATGTATCTATATATGTATCAGGTGGATACATTGTATGATCAGGTAGATCATGTATATTGATATGTATCAGGTATGATCAGGTAGATCATGTATGTTGATGCATACATTGTGTGGATCATGTATCTATGTATCAGGTGGATACACTATGTATGATGATATGTATCAGGTAGATACTTGGTGTGCATCAGATGGATGCATTGTATGATCAGGGTGATCGTGGATGACGAGCTTCTCCAGATGACATGCAGCAGGATGTTGCAGTGATGATGATTAGGATGATCATGTGATCATCAGGATGATGTATGATGAGTATCAGATGATACTTTGTGGCCGTTGATCAGGTTGTGCAGATGAGCATGTTTGGGAGATCCTATAGGTCGGAGTTATTTGTGCCCTGGGAGATCTTCAGGTCAGAGTTGTGTACCCATAACATCCTGAGATGCTCTTGCGAGGTTTTGTCCTATGGCATGTAATTTGCTCCTGGGAGATCTGGACATGATGAAAAAGGCCTCAGATGCTTCAACCAGGTTTTTCCATGACCACATGTAATTTGCTCCTGGGAGATCTGGACATGATGAAAAAGGCCTCAGATGCTTCAACCAGGTTTTGTTGTGAGATCACATGTAATGTGCTCCTGGGAGATCCGACAGGTAGAGCCGTGTGCTCGTAACAGCCTAGGATGCTTCAGCTAGGTTTTGTGATGGGTCACATGTAATGTGCTCCTGGGAGATCCTACAGGTAGAGCTATGTGCTCGTAATAGCCTGGGATGCTGCAGCCAGGTTTTGTGACGCACGTAATATGTCCTGAGAATTCCACAGTATGGCCAGTGATGATGAAGACCTGTAGGTGGTGGGCCTACATCCAATATGAAAAAGGACTGGCTCTGTAGAACTTCCTATGATGTGTAGATTCAGAGATTGCTGAGATAGCAGCAGCATTGACAATGATGATGACGATGATCCCGAAAAGAAGACTTGTCTAGCAGATCTGTGTCGAGAAATACCTTCCTAGTTAAGAGGGAGTGTTGATGTATATGTAACTTCGGAATGTATTTCATCTATATATTTTATATATATTTATTGTACCCTTATAAGATGTGTCATTCCTCTATAAGGAAATGTCGTCATGTGGATTGACAAGTGTCAGTGTGTGTACTTGCCGATGGGTTATTAGACCACCATGTGTGGGGTCAGCCCTGAAATATATATTATAATGTGGATGTACCTAGCTAGACAAGTCGGCCCCATAAGGTCACTAGGCAAACAGGTTAGTATAAATAGAGATCAGGTGATCTCTATTTAGATCATTCGGAAAAGTACATCTCTCTCACTTAGAAAGTGGCGCACTAGTGAGGAGGAGTATCATCTGCTACTAGGAGACTATCTTAGTGTATTTTGGTTGTACTTTGGTTGAGCCATTGCTCTTTCTATCTATGAGGAAGTTGTGGGGTTTTTCACCTTAGGGTTTTTCCCACGGAAACTCTGTGTCTCTTGTCTCTTATGCTTTTGATTCTTGTGATGCTTGTCATACTTATTGTGATTGTCATGCATTGATATACTGTATATGTTATTCTCTTAGTAAATATCCTAGAGTATTGTGAATTAATGCTCAAAATTTAACATGATGAAGATGATGATGATGATGACGACGATGACGACGACGACGACGATGACGACGATGATGGCGATGATGATGTCGATGATAATGAAGATGATGATGATGAGGGAAATGATGATGATGAAGATGATGATGATGAAGATGGGGACGATGATGAGGAGGATGATGATGATGAATATGATGACCATGATCATGATCATGATGATGGCGAATATGATGATGAATACCATGAAGATGATGGTGATGACAACCACAACGATGAAGATGATGATGATGATGATGTTGATGAAGAAGAAGATGGTGATGATGAAGATGTTGATGAAGATGATGATGATAATGATGATGATGAAGATGATGATGATGAAGATGATGATGATGATGGTGGTGGTGGTGGTGATGGAAAAGACAACGATGATGATGAAGATGGTGATGATGACGACGACGATGATGATGATGATGATGATGATGATGATGATGAAGATGGAGATGATGATGATGAATACCATGAAGATGGTGATGACGATGATGATGATGATGTTGATGATGATGATGATGAAGATTATGATGAAGATGTTGTTGTTGTTGTTGATGATGAAGACCATGAATATGATGGTAATGATGATGACAACGATGATGACAAAGAAAAATAGGAATATTACCTATCTAATGCACTTGTTGATCACTTAGTGGATGGATTGAGGGAGTTTTTGAGTGCAAATTGTGAAAATGGTGCTCTCTTGCTCCGCGTACGCGATGGGTGAGTGAGGATCGGTTGGTTGGGTGAAAATAGAAAAAATCTGCCCTATTTTTTTTTAATTAGCTTAACAAAAGCACGTGCGCGTTATTGAGCGCGCATGTGCCCCGGTTCGGTACCAAACCTAACAACGCGTGCACACGTCCTTAAGCATATGCACGCATCTATTTTATCCCTGCTAGCGCGGCCCCATTGCAACGCTTTTGGGGAGCATCTTTGTGCGCCCACCCTTGTGCATGACCCGAAGCGTAAGACCAAGAATTGGTGCATGAACCAAAGCAGACCTAATAGCATGGGTTGGGAGCCCACAAAATTACCCATCGACAACTGGCCCCAAGAGATGGGATTTTCACGACGAAGCACCCATCCCAAGGTGTTGCATGTGGAAAGATAGGGGTGTCAACAGCATGTAATACAAGTCAAATAAGTAGGTGAATCGATGGGCATATGTACCAGGACAATGGGAGATGGCATCCCATGGACTTTCCATATGGAAAGAAATCCCATAGAAGACAGGTTTGGATCCCCGTTGATAGGAATGGGTTGGAATATGTCGAACAACTTGGTGTACAATACGCCCGATAGACCTAACAGTGTAGCATGTGGGTGAAGCCCTAAGCAAGTAAGGTTGAAGCACGTTGGTAAATAATTTGCATGGTGATGTGCACCCAAAGGAAAGTCGTCCTGGTAATTGGAAGAGTTGCATGTAAGGCCGTCGACAAGGGATGTGACCCTTAGCTACTTCCCCACATTTGTATAAATAGAAAGTGATGGGAGCATGAATGAATTCGGTAGTATCGTGGGAGTCAAGTGTTTGAGGAAAGTAGCACATCAATATAGAGTCAAGGTGCAACTTGGGTAGAGCGCACCCAATGGGTGAAGCAGTACAAGATTTGGTGTAAACATGACTTCAGTGAGTCAATGACTAGTGTAAATGAATTGACACATAGGTAAATTCATGATTCCTCGTTGTATTATGTAGATGGTAAATTCTTGATTCCCCATGGTACAAGGGTTCATAAATTGAAATTAATATTGACATGTAATTTAAAAAGTTGTGCTTCCATTGAAATGTTGTTATAAATTATGCCCTTCTCAATTAGAATGGTAAAAATAGGATTTTAAAATATTTTTGAAGGGAAATTTTAAGTTAGCACTTCTCAAACACGCCAGAACCCTGTGGAAGGACTAGGATGCATTCAAATTTAAACACTCATTCATAGTTCTTCATTAGGGTTTTGAAAATCATTGATAAAAAACTATCATGCTCCCAAAAACATAGAAATTAAATTGGACTATGAAAACAAAAAAAATTAAAAATTTTGTTTTTTAATGTAATGAATAACTTTAAAATTTTGAATAACTTATAAAATTTATGATAGTATTTAAACATAATAAAGGATGTATTTTTCCCAACCACTGGTGGTATAAGAAAATTTGGCATTGGTATATGCCACAAAAACTCAAATGTTTCATTTGGTTTGTGTTACAGGATCGGTTGAAGACTTGGGACAATCTATCCTTTATGGGTTGGATAGGCCCTAGCCAATGTATTATGTGCAGGTGTAATATTGAATCTGCTACACATGTGTTCGTGGAATGTTCTTTTACCTTAAATTTATGGGAGAAACTCTATCAGATATTCAACATAAAAGAAAGATGGACTGGTTATAATGTTGAGTCTTGTCTGAAATTATGGATAAAGAACTATAAAGATCACCTAACTTTACCTGTTTTTATTAGCTGGGTTGTGTGGGGGGTGAGAAATAAGGCTGCATTTGAGGATACTCAACCAAATTTGGATGGTACTTTTAATACTGTATTGTGTCAATATTTGAATTTTCAGAAGGAAATGAAACTTCATGTTCAGTGAGATATTGGGAATTTTCAACATATTGTAATTGATCCTGTATTATATTTTGATGGAGTTGCTAATTTGGGAAACTTTGGAGCAGGTGGGTTATTTTTATCAATCAAGTTCACTATTTCACACTTCTCCTGAAATGTGGCAAAGGTACAAATATGAAGGCGGAACTAATGGCATTATGGTGTGTCTCCCGTGTAGCCAATCTCTTTGGATTAGTGAATGTGAATATTTTTGGTGATTCGAGAGTTACCATAAAATGGGCTCATGGTGAGTTTGACCTCAAGGTATTGAACTTGGATGGTTGGTGCAACAGAGTGAAGGGTGAACTTTGTACATTTAGATCTGTTACACTGGAACACATCTTTAGAGAATTTAACTCACAAGAAGATCAGGTATCAAAGTTGGCTTTGGAGGGCGAGGATGACTACTTATTTTGGGAGAACCACTTGATAGATTCTGGCACTCTGTATTTCCTCGACTGATTTTGATGGGACTTTCTCTGTGACATATGAATGAAGTGATATTTTGTTTTTCGTATATTTAGGAAAGATCGAAACTCTCATCTGGTGAGATGTTTTTGAAAACAACATTTGAATGTTGATATCATGTACTATTTGATTCAGAATTGAATAACAATAGTATGTTTTTTTTGTGGGAAAAAAATAAATAAAGAAACTCATTAGTCCTTTCCAACATCAAGGACGATAAAAATCGCCATGCTGGAATTGTATTAGTCTTCAAACTAGTTAATGTGTTTCCTAAGCTCCAACTCTTAGGAATAATTAAAAATTATAAGTGAAGCTAATATTTACTTGGGTTTCACTTGTTATTCTCTGCAAAGCAGTGATATACAAACTGATTGTTAGTCAAACTCTTATGACTTGTAATAGTTTGCATTTTTCTAAAAAAATATTTTCATAGTTTTTCAAATATTTTAAATTTTTTTATTAAATTGAATATTCCTAAAAATTAAAATAATTTTAATAATTTTTAAAATTCAATAATGTCATTGTCCAAGTATATGTGTAATGGGACATAAATATCTGGAGGTTAAAAAAAAATATGGTAGTAACACCTATCCTGTTTTCTTGTACCAATATAGTACTCCAGAATGTTGGTTGTGGAGCCTGATCTCTAGATTTAGAGATATTATTATTCAGTCATGTCTGTACCCCAGGTTTGGTTATGATCCCGACATGAACCTAGGGTTGATGTATTAGGTTTTATGCATTTTAAAGATCTCTGAGATCAAAGAAGAGAGACTGTGAGATAGTGAAGAGGAAGTGCAGCGGTTGTGCTGCAGGTTGTATCCCTTCACTTTGCTATATGAAATAATAACAAGGACTAGACGTAGCCCAAGTTGGGTGAACCACGATATATCTGTGTCTCTCTTGTAATGTGCGTGTGATTATATTTGCATTTCTGTTTACTGTTATTGCTTTGTGATCCCGTTTTTCTAACAATTGGTATCAGAGCCAAAGGTCTATTTGGTAGATAAACCCGCAGGAAGCTAGGGTTTCTAGTTTGAGTGGGAGCAATGGAAGAAGAAAGAAAGTTTAAGGTTGAGAAGTTTAATGGCCAAAAATTCTAGTTATGGAAGATGCAAATGGAGGACTATCTATACGAGAAGGATTTATTCCTACCGTTGGGAGGAAGAGAAAAGCAATTGGCAGCTATAAGGATGAAGAATGGGATGTTCTTGATAGAAAGGCTCTGGGAACAATACGACTGAGCCTGGCTTCATTGGTGGCTTTCAATATCTCAAAAGAAACGACAAGAGAGGGTTTTATGAGTGCATTGGGTAAGCTGTATGAAAAACCCTCGGCCTCTAACAAGGTATTTCTAATGAAGCATTTATTTAATATGAAGATGTCTCAAGGTGGATCTGTTACTGATCATTTAAATGAGTTTAATACAGTTACAAATTAACTAAGTTCTGTAAGTGTGAACTTTGATGATGAGGTTAGGGCTCTTCTAATCTTGCGTTCATTGCCAGAAAGCTGGAATAGCTTGGTGTTAACACCCAAAAAGTGCTCACTAGGTCATTTCCTTATTCACATGACCCATTTGTCCATGTTTCCAGGATTTGAGCCTCTAAAGCCATCAAAAGGTCACCAAAAGACCATAATACACCCTTTTTCCCCTCAAAAGATATATTTTCCTCAAAAAACATAAAAACCCTCAAAAAGGATCCAGAATTCCCAAAAATATTAAAAGGGAATAAAAATATTCAAAATATTCAAAAAAGAAAAAAAGAGGGAAAAAGGTACCTAAACCATGTTGGTCAATACCATTGGTTTCCTCAAAACCATAATGGTATTCCCCACCACCAAAAACTATAAAAAGGTGGTAGGGGCTTTTCACTTTCCATCCATCTATCATCCTATCCTCATGCTGTCAAAATCTCTCATGAGTTCTTGACCATTGTAGCAATCTTGGAGAAGAGACCATTGGAGCCTAGAGCATCTCACCCTTGGATCTACTCAACACCACAAATCCTCACCATTTGAGGTATGATAATACAAAATATTCTTTTATTTCTTGTTCTTTCTATGAATCGTTTTTAGATTTATTTGTTATATGCACATGTTAGTTTAGATTTAGATTTAATTCATAATCGTTTTTGCTTTCTATATTGAAACTGCTATCACATTGTTGATAGGTTCGCATTGCACAAGATTGGTTGCAAAACCAAGCAATAGTTTTTGGCAACTCCGCTGGCTTCGAATTCTTAGATTTTGGTTTTTTGCTTTAGATCTTAATTTTTGTTACTTTTAATCATTTTAATTCACAGATCTGCCAACCTAGATAGCAGATCCATTGTTGTTTTAGATCTTGGCCCTTTCTGTTGCCACTAACAGTTTAAAATTTCCATTAACAATTGACAGTCGTACGGCTCATCGCGACCTTGCGGACTTTTTCCGTGCAGCATGGCACGGCTTCGCAGCCATTTTTCGCGCGGCGCACCACTTCTTCGTGGCCATTTTCTGTGCTCACATTGCGACTGCGCGACCGAAAACCACGCTGCACATCGCAGCTTCGGGGCCATTTGCTACGTTGCACATCGCGATTGCGCAGCCGAAACCCGCGTTGCACATCGCGGCTTTTGCCCCAAAACCTGTGATGTTGTTATTTTGAATTCGGCCAATTTTTTAGAAACTTTTTTGCTGTATTTTTTGCCCATTTAGCCTATTTTACAGCATTATTTTTTCTACAATTTTACAGCCATACTAAATCATTTTCTATTTATATATGCTCCATTAAAAAGTCTTTTTAAAAAATTTCAGTAATTAAAAGAAAGATTTTTCTGCATTCTATTTAGATCATAGGTTTTACTGTCTATTTGCTCAACAGTTTGTCCAAGCAATTTTCTAAGAGATCCATTTATTTCTTGAAATATTTATGTTATTTGCTTCCCTTTAAATTATTTCAAAGATCCATTATTATTGAATAGTTTTTTCAAACATTTACATTTCGAAAGTGCCTTTATTTTTTGCAAACTGGAAGCGTCTTTCCTTTCATTTGTAATCAATCTCCCAAGCGAGGCAAATCAATTTCAATTTAATAACCACACTTGCACCCACTCTGCCACATTATTTAAACTGAGCCTTAAAATATACCTTAAACTCAACCAACATTTTAACCCCACTTGGGGAGCACTTAAAATAATCTTGTAGTTAGGTAGAATTGAGGGGATAGGTGTACCAATAACACCCCTCAATTTTTTACATCTGAGACATAGTGGTTGCCTTTAGGGTACCAAAAATCCCTTATAATTTTGACACGGTTATCAACCAATTTATCGGGAAGGCCTCTCCCATAGGAGGGTTGAAGTAGCCAGATTGGTTCCAGAAGCCTGAGAGGAATACCGCAATCCATTCAGTAACTAAAAGATACCTTTCGAAGTTCTCGGTGTACACCCGTACGGGGGTACAACGGCGATAGAACCAAACTGCAGATTCACCCAACCGAACGTGTCATGAACGGGGTATCCTAGTTGCCACTCTTTAGGATTGTCTACCCAATGTCCCTCCTAGTAGGGGGATATCTAGCCATTGATTCAACACTCTATATTGTCTGACTTGGATTTCATCACCTTGCAGAGGATATCATTTGTTGACTCACAATACTTCTAGTTAAGTGTTTGCATGATACAATACCCACCTTTGGTCTAGTGAGCACCACGTTTTTCTAGGAACTGTTTGACTTTTGGTATTATGACCACTTTGTTGGATCCCTCCACTTATTATAGCACAACTATTATAATAAGTGCTATTTGGTTGTTGGCCTGATAGCCATTATTTTTTCACTCCCCTCTTGCACTCATTGTTGTACTAGGGTTTCAAGTTTTATACATCACCACCTTCCACTGAAATTTTTATATATTTCTCAGTATTAAGAATTTAAGACAATCCCGCCGTCTTTAGGGTGAACCCCCTCAGTTCGGTACAATTGACTCTACATGTCATAGACGTAGAGCCTTATCCCTTGACTCAACATGTCATCGACATAGAACACAGTCATCCGATTCTGATGCGCCTCACTTCACATCTGATTCCGAGGCAGAATCTGAACACCCTACTGAAATATCACCAACCAACCCCATGGCTGGATCACAATATGACCCCCTTTTCACCAGTGCTATTGGAGATACATCGACAAACCCTACTACTACTATGCCACCCATGGTAACAACAACCCCTTTAGGCATGCCTAATATAGGGGCCATTCCACCTTTAGGTATGCCCAACATAGGACCACCGCCTATTATGGGTATGCCCAACATAAGAATCACACCCCCTCTCATTACCACAAACCAGATCCCAGGAATTCTTGGCACTATTCCTAACCCCTCTGCAACGCATGTTGCACTTGGGAGCACTGTCCAATTCCACACCACAACAGTTGGAAGACACATACCTTCAATACCTAGCATACCCTTAGGGTCCACTGGATCACTACATAATGCCACCATTAACAGTTATGTCCCAGTCACTATGCCACACCCATCTGCTAGTTTACCATACATGGCTAGTCTGAACTTAACAGACCTAGCCAGGTTAACCAACGATCCTATCAGGCACAACCCTACATGGCCACCCATGCCTACAAAGCTCCCCTCGGACATCCCCAAGTTTGAAGGAAAACCTGGGTAAGATCCCCAAAACCACATAATGTCATTTCACCTATGGTGTTCATCTAACTCCATAGTGGATGACTCCATTAGACTAAGATTGTTGCAACGAATGTTCATTGGCCTGCAGCTAAGTGGTACATTGAGCAACCACATGGGACCCAACATACATTTACATCCCTTGCCTCCACTTTCCTTCAATTTTTTCAGCTACCTGTACGCTATGATGCAGGAGTTGAAATACTGTTGTCTTGCAGACAAAACACAACTACCCACATCACCGACCATATCCATGAGTGGCACAAGCATCGTAGCCTCTGCAAGAAAAAACTGGACGACCGTATATTTTTGGATTGGTTTCTCAAATCACTCCTACCCCTCATAGCCAAAGATGTAGCTTCTGAACGACCCCATTCAGAAGAAGAAGTTATCTTAAAAGCTCAACAGTTCGACCTGATTTATGCCCAGTCAGGCTATCTCTACACCATCATACCAGACACCACACGAGGAGATTCTACATGCGGTGACGCTCCAAGGGCATCACATGCCGCTAATGGTATTATTGTCCAAGTCATGACACAAAATAAACCTTTTAGCATGGTGAGCACCATAAATTCCCCAGACCTCTCTAGAGATACATCTAATTCTGGAGCGACGACTTTGTACACTCCAATGAATCAGACTCATCACACTCATGGACCCTCTTGTCCACCACATTGCTACGGGAAAGCGCCATCAACATAGGTACCAACCACATACTATAACCAACTGGCCACCCAGAACCCAATTCACTTACCGACTCAACCAATGTATTACCCCCAGCAAGCTACACCAACTAACCCAACACTTCCAATAGCTCAGGGTTACCAACAACCCCAGTAGGCAACTGGACCTCCCCCAGCCCCACCAGTTTATTATCCACCACAACCTGCTCCCACACCTGCGGCACCCCAAAATCCTCCCACTACTCAAGGGAAAGTGTACACACAACACAATCAGCCCCAACACCAAAACAACCAACGCAACCAGGGCGGAAAACAAAACTGCGGAAGAGGAGGTAACCACGGTAACAACCAACAACATAATCAAGGTCCACCATCACCTAATCCTCTAAATAATAACAACACTACTCCCCCCAACCAGAATCTTGATCGTCATCCCAAGAAATCGAAAAACAATAACCTGAGAAAAACCATCCATGTTCTATATGTGGAGTCTATGGCCACTACACTCACAACTACCCCCATTTAGAGAAAGCACATAAGCTTTGGGCTGGCGATGCCCAACGCCAGGGCCACACTGGACAACTAGCTCCACTTAATCAATCACAACCCATGATATTGAAAAACCCATTGCCAAACTAGGGAGTAGTAAATGCTCGCCCAATGGATCCCCCACAAGGATCTGCTGCACCTCAGCAACAAATCACCTATGCCGCAACTGATTATCAGCATACAGATTCAGGCACACACCATTTATTAATGATGTCATCCAATGACATCAACCTCCAGACTCGCAGGAATCAGTACGGCCCACCCCCAGAAACTCCTCCCACTGACGCATCCACCTCCCTTCCATTAGATCAACCACTACGCATACCAAATATGCCGTTGGATGGAGGACCTAAAATCCCTTGCATCCCTTTGCGAAGGATTAACAACAACCCTAATGATCATGCAACATCAAATTATAATGTCGTGGAAGATTTAGCACAATCCCCCGCTGCTATGTCTGCTTTAGAGGTATTGAAAACATGCCCTGCACAACGAAAACTACTACTATCCACCATCGGAGGAGTAGAATCTAATGATACAAATATGATGGCTTTCGACTTAGACCAAGCTGAACTTTGATTGCCATCAAATTTGGCCTTCCACGTATCCGTAAACATTCGAAACCTTGTTGTGCATCGATGCATCATCGATGAAGGAGCTTCAACTTGCGTTATGTCCAATCTTGTGTGGCATAAACTTGGCTCCCCCACTTTACAACCATCCACCACAGCATTACGAGCTTACGACGGGCGCTCAGCTCAACCACAAGGCCTCTTAGCGAACGTACCCGTAGAACTAGGCAGCAAATAAGTTCTCATCGACATCGAAATGATCAATGCCCAGCTCGACTAAGACCTCCTTCTTGGACGTAGCTATATGTACAAAATGAAAGCTATCGCTTCAGCTGTGTTCCGCCTCATGATGTTCCCACATGAAGGATGCGTTATCAAGATTGATCAACTCAGATATTATGATCCTAACGCCCCCGTAGCCCCTCAAAATGTGCTACCAATGATTGAACAAACCGTTCAAACTGCATCGACATCATTTGTCTCGTCAATTGGTCCTAGAATCTACACCGAGTCACCTATGACTTCCACACCACCTTTACTGATAACAAAAACATCCAATTTGTGCACCCTATCGCACACCACACAGCAACCCTCGTCACTGCCACAAACACCCACAATGCCTACTCATATCGGAACAACGCTAATTCACACTATTCCATTCTTCTTCCCGTTTTCAGGAGTTGTTAGTTCACTAGTAATGGCTACACTCAACCTTTCTGGTTTAACATTAGGACTTCCGGTATGGTACTTACCTGGTTCGAGCCCCCCACCGACTCCGACTGTTATTTTACAACCAGTACAACCTATCGCTACTACCAACCTCCCACCCCCTCCTGTCACTCATCTGCAAAACAGACCACCCCCAATAGTGACTACGACATCAACGTCTAGAAACGACCCACCTCCGTTACGAAGCATAGGGGGCAGTGGCCCACAAACTTATAACACTGGACCCATAACTTGCACCCCCCCAGCAACCCCCAAGGTAGCCAAGAAGCCCCCAACTATTCGCATTCCCCCTAAGTGCTCATTGTGTGACGACGTAGGCCATGCCACTCATCAGTGTCCACAACTACCAGCACTTCAAGAACACATGAATATGTTGGATGATGACACCAACATTCCAGTAGTCAAACTAAAACTTTCCCCTCAACCTCGTGCTAAATCATTGCGCACAAACCATCCTTGTGCAATATGCAGAATCTACGACCATTATTCACATCACTGCCCTGATATCCTAGATTATAGAGCAGCTCTATACGAACTGAATAATGTCGATCTAGAAAGATCCGCTCCTACCATTGAGGAAATTCATCCCCCACCATCTTCCTCCTCGGAATAAATTAACACCATTTACACAGTTTCCACTGGATACCCCTCTATCTGGTCAGCCCCTTCCATTGATCCCTTTGACACACATGTTCAATCCTTTAAAATTGACGAGGAAACCACATGTCCACAACATGGGGGCAGGCCCAAAACCTTGCCTACTCATCATCATCGTAATTCTCGTCGGAGATACTGGGGGCATCCACCCCACAAGGGAAATCCCCCATCATCATATCATCACTTCAGTATTCCACCACGGCCTACAGCCTCATGGTATACCCCCCCGCCAGCAGTTGCTCAATGCCCTATTGATCCCTCTCTGAGACAACATCTACACAACATTGACACCTTTGAGTTAGGGGGCATAATAGATTACCTCAACCCTGGGATAGGGGGCATGATCAATCATTTTGAACATTCCCCATCACATCTATCTCAGTATACCAATGATCCCATTGTTCAAACCAGCACATATGTGATCCACAATCACAAACCCCATGCACATAGCATGGGGGAAGGTCATTAATCCTGCTGACTTTTTCACATGCGTGATCTCAACCATTTTTTGAGGTCACATATCACTTGTATATTCGATTTGATTTGATACACCTAGTATTCTCCCCTCGTGGGTCATCATTTCTCCCCACCACTGCATCCTTGGCTTGGTGGGCTCACCTTTATTTGTAGCCATTTTTTAACCTGGTGATTTGCTTTGACCATTCTGAAGTCCTCGTGACCTCCATTTTTCGCACCATTTGCACCGCCAGATTCATATTTCTGTGCCCGTGATGATGCTTGAGATCATTTCTCGCTTTCACCAAAAAATTTCTGGCATTCTTTCCATGCCCCATGCCACCTCGATTTGCATACCACATCGGCTGTTGTCAGTTTATTGGTGATTTTTATACCATCAAATTTAGTTTTCTGAACTTGTGCTGATGCTTGAGATCATTTCTCACTCTCACCTCCAGATTTTTCGGGCATCTTTTACATGCCCCCTCGTTGCCTCGGTTTGTGTGCCACATCGGTCGTTGTTCATTTTTGACAAGTCTTATATCGCCGGATTTAGTTTTTTGCGCTCGTGATGATGCTTGAGATCATTTCTCACTCTCACGCCCAGATTTTTTGGGCATGTTTTACATTCCCCCTCGTCGCCTCGTTTTGCGTGCCACATCGGCTGTCATCAATTTTTTACGAGTCTTATAATGCCTGGATTCAGTTTTCTACACTCGTGATGATGCTTGAGATCATTTCTTGCTCTCACGCCCAGATTTTTCGGGCATGTTTTACATGACCCCTTGTCGCCTCGTTTTGCGTGCCACATCGACCGTCATCCATTTTTGACGAGTTTTTCATGCTCGTGATGATGCTTGAGATCATTTCTCACTCTCACCTCCAGATTTTTTGGGAATTTTTTCCCATGCCCCTCGTCGCCTCGGTTTGCATGTCACAGTAGCCCTTGCCCATTTTTTACAATCTTTATGTCACCGGATTCAGTTTTCCGCATTCATGACGATGAGTGAGACAATTTCTCGTTATCATCAAAACCTTTTTGTTCGGTATAATTTTATCCCTTTTTCGGGCCGAGCAATTCTTTTACAAAAAAGGCACTTAGGGAGTTTATGTTAAGCTCTTTTCTGACTCCTAAAACAATGAAAAGATCGCCAAGCAACCTTGCTTTCTTTCATGCTTGCTAAACGTATCTAAAAGGGCGTCTACCTGGTATAAGTTTACCCCTTTTCCGGACCTTGTAGACTAATTACGAAAAAGGAATACTCTAGTCACATCGGCTAGAAAAGTTCTCCATTTGCATCGTTTTATGCTTTTTCAGGCCTTGGAGACTAACTTACAAAAAAGAACACCAATGGAGTCCACTTACTGCTTTTAGACTCTCTAAACATGAAAGAAACCACGATCAATCACCATCCTGGGCTCGTAAAAATCCACAGGATGGTACGCCACCACCACTACAGAGTTTTCTTATCGTTTTCAGACTCCTTAAAAATGAAAGCACTCATGAGCACGAATAGTCCTGGGCTCACAAAATCCACAGGACAATACCATTTCAGAGCACACTTTTATCCCTTCTTCGAGCTCATTAAAACTACGAAGAAGGACCCAATGGCGCTTCTCAGCGGCACAACAGATCATGTCTACTCATATGGCAGCTTGCCCATTTTGGTCGCTTTTGTTCAGAGTATTCTGCATTATGTCACCCTGAGAGGCCTTCTACAGCATCCATTAGCTTGTCCCCCAGAGTCAATACATACCCTTCAGTCCTTAAAGCTATGATCCCGACACCTACAAGTCAGTTTCCTACGCTGCCAGGTCAACCATGTCATCATGCTCTGAACAAAGGAAGTTTGAATCCACCCACTCTATGACCCCAGTTATTTCCCATCCCCACAGTATGTTAGTCCTACCATCAATACTATCACACTTCAGTTCTACACCTCGCGCTCCTACCAAGGAAACATCATTTCCTTGATAGTTGTTGGTCTCCCTCTGTCGACGCCAACCAAATCTATTCCAGAGGATAAACCCAGAGGTCCCTGTGTCTTGGACTCATCATCATTTATGATGAGTGCCTATGAATCATTTCGAGAAGAGTCCTTAGTGCCTTTCCAAATGGTTGGTTCTCACATGCTCGACTTCAATACCTTGATCGTATCGTTGAGACTCGCACAGGGTATTGGTCCTTTCAATTTTTTGTTGAAGACCCCGGACACCACCTGACTCTTCCACATTTGAGAGTCTACTTATGGACACAACTAGTTACATTTTCCTATAGATATCCGGGTTGCGCATGGCGAAAGTATTCAGATGTACCCCAGTTTTATACTTCCTCGAGTATACAGTTACATGTACTTCTCAAAGATGACTCACAGTCATTGAGTCCCTATAGATGTTGGACACCTTCAGTTTCAACAGTTCATCAACCCTTTTGAGACCTTGTTCAGAACGGTTTTCGCTTTATTCCAGTGTATCAGTTATTGAGATCAGTCATGTTATTGTCATGAGTAAATCACAAAATAGTGTCCCCTTTGGATCATTATGATGTACCAACAGATTTTTTGTGTCCCCTTTCTTGGGACTAATTGTTATGTATATGTCTTGATATGAGCATGGGTATGCCCGCCTCATCCATTATCAAAGATTATTCCTCATTCATATTGAGGATGTGTAATATTTTTTTTTTTTGCAGCTTCCAAGGGTCGTTGATCCACTCTCCAACAGGTCTCTTCTCTTACCCAAACCTCAGCAAAAAGAAAAAAGAACTATGATTATCGGCCATACGATGAGCTCCTGCCCTCACACATTAGGGGGCAATCTGTTAACACCCAAAAAGTGCTCACTAGCTCATTTCCTTATTCACATGACCCATTTGTCCACTTTTCCACCATTTGAGCCTCTAAAGCCATCAAAAGGTCACCAAAAGACCATAATACACCCTTTTTCCCCTCAAAAGATATATTTTTCCTCAAAAAACATAAAAAACCGTAAAAAAGGGTCCAGAATTCCCAAAAATATTAAAAGGAAATAAAAATATTCAAAATATTCAAAAAAGAAAAAAAAGAGGGAAAAAGGTACTTAAACCATGTTGGTCAATACCATTGGTTTCCTCAAAACCATAATGGTATTCCCCACCACCAAAAACTATAAAAAGGTGGTAGGGGCTCCTCACTTTCCATCCATCCATCATCCTATCCTCATGCTGTAAAAATCTCTCATGAGTTCTTGACCATTGTAGCAATCTTGGAGAAGAGACCATTGAAGCCTAGAGCATCTCACCCTTGGAGCTGATCGACACCACAAATCCTCACCATTTGATGTATTATAATACAAAACATTCTTTTATTTCTTGTTCTTTTTATGAATCATTTTTAGATTTATTTGTTATATGCACATGTTAGTTTAGATTTAGATTTAATTCATAATCATTTTTGCTTTCTATATTGAAACTGCTATCACATTATTGATAGGTTCCCATTGCACAAGCTTGGTTGCAAAACCAAGCAACACTTGGTCATGGTTGTAAGTAACTCTGTCTCTGGTTCAAACACCTTGAAATTTGATGATGTTATTGGTGTTATTCTTAGCGAGGAAATGCGAAGAAAAAGCACAGGTGAGACATCAGGTAATGCGTTGACCATGGAGACCAGGGGAAGACAAAAGCAGAGAGGAAAGAGCCAAGGTAATCGTGGGAAGTCGAAAATGGGCAGATCCAAGTCCAGACTGGGAAAGATAGAGTGCTGAAACTTTGGAAAGAAAGGACATCTGAAGAAAGACTGCAGATCTCTAAAGAAGAAAGGAGATGCACAAAAGGAAACTACCTAGGAAGCAAATGTAGCAGGTGATGTGTTACAAGATACTTTGATTCTTGCATTAGATAATACTAGTGATTATTGGGTAGTAGATTCAGGGGCTTGATGTCCTGCTACACCCCATAGAAAATACTTTCATGATTATGTTCCAGGCGATTTTGGACATGTTTTATTGGCAGATAATGAGCCATGTAAAATTGTTGGAATGGGTAAGGTATGGATAAAAGTTAAGAATGGAACTAACTGGGTGTTAAAAAATGTTAGGCATATTCCTGCTATGAAAAGAAATCTGATCTCAATAGGGTAGTTGGGAGATCGAGGTTGTCTATCTACATTTGGAGAAAAGTGGTGGAAAATCACTAAAGGATCAATGGTGATAGCAAAAGGAGACAGGGTAGGTACATTGTATTTATGTCCTCATAATACTGACCATTCTATCTCTTTACCTTTCACAGGAACAGATACAGCATTGTGGCATCATAGGCTTGGCCACATGAGTGAGAAGGCGATGCAGATTCTCCACTCAAGGAAGTTGCTACTAGATTTGAAGCAGGTAAGTTTGGAATTTTGTGAAAACTGTGTTTATGGAAAACAGAAGAGAGTCAGATTTCTTAGGGTTGGGAAACAAAAGAAGAATGAAAAGTTAGAGCTTGTGCATACAGATGTATGGGGACCAGCTCAGGTACAATCTCTTGGTGGCTCTCATTATTATGTTACATTTATTGATGATGCAACTAGGAAAACTTGGGTTTATTGCATTAGAGAGAAATCTGATGTGTTTGCTACTTTTAAGAAGTGGAAAGCTTTGGTTGAGAATGAGATAGGAAAAAGGTTGAGTGTCTCAGATCTGATAATGGAGAAGAGTACTGCGGCAAGGAGTTTGATAGTTATTGTTCATACCATGGGATTCGTAGAGAGAAGACAGTCCCAAGAACACCACAAGAAAATGGTGTGTTTGAAAGGATGAATAAAACAATTATGGAGCATGCAAGGTGTATGAGACTGCATGCAGGGTTTCCCTTACATTTTTGGGTGGATGCTGTAAATACTATTGTTTATTTAATAAACAGAGGACCTTCAAGTGCTTTGGATGGTGGTATTCCAGAGAAGACATGGACAGATAAAAAGGTAAACTACTCATTTATGAGAAAGTTTGGTTGTGAAGCATTTGTCCATATCGATAAAGAAAATAGAACAAAGCTTGAAGCTAAATCCAAGAAATGTACCTTTATTGGATATGGGGTTGATGATTTTGGTTATATCGTTTATGGGATTATGAAAATCAAAAAATCATTAGAAGTAGAGATGTCATATTCAATGAAAATGTCATGTATAAAGATCAGTTGCAAGGAAAGAAACAGGAAAAGGAAAACACTGAGTACACAGTACTTGATGAAATTACAGAAAATGAAGTTCCAAAGGTGCCAGAAAATAAAAAACAACAGCAAGTACTCGAAACTCCTGCAACTGCAAGAAGATCAACCAGGTTAAGTAGAATCTCTAAACGATACTCTCCTTCAATGTATTATTTGTTGATGACTGATGCTGGTGAGCTAGAATGTTATGAATAAGCAATGCAGGTGGAAACTAGAAAGAAGTGGGAGAAAGGCATGAATGAGGAGATGGACTCATTGGTAGGAAACCAGACTTGGGATTTGGTTCAGTTTCCTACTGGTAAAAGAGCATTGTAGAACAAATGGATTTACAGGTTGAAGGAAGAAGAAGGAGGCAAGAAGCGGTACAAGGCTAGACTTGTTGTAAAGGGGTTTGCACAAAAGAAAGGTATAGATTTTGATGAAATATTTTCTCCTATTGTTAAGATGACTTCAATTAGGACTATCTTAAGTCTAGTGGTGGTAGAATATTTGCATCTTGAACAGTTAGATGTAAAAACAACCTTTCTCCATGAGGATTTGGAGGAAGAGATATATATGCAGCAGCCACAAGGGTATGAGGTCAAAGGGAAGGAGAATTTGGTGTGCAGGTTGAAAAAGATCTTTTATGGATTGAAGCAAGCCCCAAGGCTATGGTATCTAAAATTTGACAGGTTTATGACAGAACAAGAATATAGTAGATTTCATTCTGACCATTGTGTCTATTTCAAGAAGCTAGACAATGAAAGATATATTATCTTGTTATTGTATGTGGATGACATGTTTGTTGCAGGGTCTAACATGCAAGATATAGATGTACTCAAAAGGAAGCTAGCTAATTCATTTGCTATGAAGGATTTGGTGCTGCAAAGCAAATCCTTGGTATGAGAATAACGAGAAACAAAAAAAATCGCAAATTGACATTGTCTCAGAGTGAGTACATACAAAAGGTGTTGGAGAGGTTCAGAATGCAGAATGCAAAGCCAGTAAGTACACCTTTGTCCAGCCATTTCAATCTAAGTAATGAAATGTGTCCCAAGACATAGGAAGAGACAGATTACATGTCCAAGATTCCCTATCAATTAGTAGTTGGCATCTTGATGTATGCCATGGTGTGCACAAGACCAGATATTGCACAAGCAGTGGGAGTTGTGAGCAGATATATGAACAATCCAGGTAAAGAACATTGGAAGATAGTACAGTGGATTCCCAGGTATTTGAGAGGTACTACCACTCAGGAATTATGTTTTGGAGGTTCAGACACTGTTCTACAGGGATATGTTGATGCATATATGGAAGGTGATAAGGATAGTAGGAGGAGCACCACAGGGTATGTGTTTACTATAGGTGGAACAACAACAAGTTGGATTTCTAAACTACAGAAGGTTGTTTCACTTTCAACAACCGAAGCAGAGTATGTTGCTATTATAGAGGCTAGTAAAGAGATGATTTGGTTGCAAAGGTTTATGGAGGAATTCGGTAAGAAGCAGAAGGATAGCAGGTTGTAGAGTGACAGCCAGAGTGCCATTCATCTTGCAAAGAACTCATCATTCCATTCTAGGACTAAACATATACATCTCAAGTACCATTTCATGCACTCTATTCTGGAAGATGAACTGTTGAAGCTATAAAAGATACACACTAGCCAGAATCCTGCAGACATGTTCACAAAGGTAGTGACCAGAGGGAAACTAAGTTCCTGCTCGGTTTCAGTTGGCCTTCTAGCATGAAGGTGAAGAGGAGAAAGTTGCCAAGTCCAAGTACATCAAGTGCAGCAGCGGTGGAGTTGTTTTGATCAGTCTCCAAGTGGGAGATTGTTGGTTGTGTAGCTTGATCTCCAGATTCAGAGATATTATTATCCAGCCGTGTCTATACCCCAGGTTTGGTTATGATCCCGGCATGACCCTAGGGGGGTCCTGGGGAGTGTCCACTCCCTTAGCTGGTGGGTGTGAGGGCCCCCGTCGGGCGCAGCGCCCCCAAGAAAAGGGGTTTGGGGGAACGCCCCTGAGGAAAAATTTTGGGGTTGTTTTCGCCACCAGTTTTCGGGCCCATGGTTTTGGGTAACCCGTGGTAATTTTCCATTGTATTTCCCTTATAAAAGAAAGACATTGTAACACGGCTAGGGTTGATGTATTGGGTTTTATGCATTGTAAAGATCTCTGAGATCAAAGAAGAGAGACTGTGAGACAGTGAAGAGGAAGTGTAGCAGTTGTGCTACAGGTTGTATTTTTTCACTTTGTTGGACGGAATAATAACAAGGACTGGCAACTTCAATGTGGACGTAGTCCAAGTTGGGTGAACCACGATATATCTGAGTCTCTCTTGTAATGTGTGTGTGATTATATTTGCATTTATGTTTATTGTTATTGCTCTATGATCATGTTTTTCTAACACAGAACTCACATCATGAATGCTATTGACACTGTATCAGACACAACTAGAGAGTAGCACACACCATTTCCTCGATAATTGGAGTCTTTCCCTTTCCCTTTATGACTTAGATCCAAGATTTATTCAATAGTTTTCAAATAGTGTGCTAATGTATTACTCTATTTAATAGTTTTCAAATAGTATTACTCTTTCCAGTTGTTTATGAGTCACCTAGGTGAGAGTTTCCCTTTCGACTCCTCTCTACATGTTCCGACCAGTTTTGGATGTAGTAATCCAGCTTCAATTGTAGGCTCTTAGACTTGATTGGCTCTATTACAACAATTTTTTAGCCTATGTTTTGAGCTTTCATCTGGACAACACTAAAATTCAAGATTTTTGAAGTTGTGTTATACTTACAGATTTTGGATTTCAAGGACAACCTAAGGAAGAATTCTTTTGAGTCTAGGAAACTCAAATGACATTTTTTTTAAATGCCAACTTCGTTCCATAATGGATCAATCTGAAGCACCCAATTATTCAAATTCAATGGATTCTCTGATGAATTCGATAATTTGGTCCTTGAAATGGAACACATTCAATTCACCTAAAAGCTCATTTCAGCGAAATTCAATACCGATTGAAGGATGCTCAAATTAGAGAGTTTTATTTGTAATTCAGATAAATTCATAGAAAATTCTATCAATGCAGACTAGCTTCTACCATAATTTATGTCTCTGGAGGCTCAAATATGATTGCTTAATATGTAACTCATTAGTTTGAAAGGTTTAAGGTTGTTGAGGTGTTGCATTAATGAAAGGTTTAAGGTTGTTGAGGTGTTGCATGGATGCATCGAATTATGTCTTCTTGTTTTTTTTCTTCTTATTTGTCACCTTACACTTCCTTTCCCATTTCAAACCAAATATCATTTTGGTAATCATTGCACAGTCCTCATCTCATTCTAGTTTCTTCTCGTCATTATTTATTGTATTTTCTACAAACATGGATAAAATAAAGATTCTTAAAAAAATCTTTATTTTAATTTAAAGGATTTAATCCTTTTTATCTCTTCAATACTGCACACCGCTTAACTTTGTTTTTTTATGAAAGAGATTGATTGATTCATTTTATCTTCTTGGATACTAGAAACTTATGGCTTCTTTATGTCTGAATTTCCTAGAGTCCTTTCAGTTTCTTGTTTTGTTTTATTGGATTTAACACATATATTTTCATAGCTCCATCTATTTGTCTATATGTTTGTTTATTGTTTCTTTTTTTAATTGAAATTAAATAGAATTCTAGATTTCATTACCATGAGAATGAGACTAAAATGAATAACGAAGAACTATATGGGATAGAATAAAATATATTACAATAGCGAAAATCATATTACAATTAACAATGAAAATTAATAGTGTAATATTTATCAATTTTCTTCTTTAATATTTAAAAGAGATTTTATTCTAAATTAACATGAATTGATATCTCATTTAATCAATAAAATTGAAGACATAATGTTTAACTGTAATAACTGTAATGAACCCAGTATGCTCTGTAACTAGCTGGAATATGGAGTGTAATTTTTTTTCTTTTTAATTCTAAAATAAGACAAGCCTTTAAACTATGACTACGATACCATTTCCATTTAAGAAACAACTTAGCATTAGTTTAATTTATCAGACTAGAATATCATACATAATCATTGAACTAATAACATAATCCTTCTCGATTATTGAAGCCATAGAAGGGTGGTTGTAATAAATTTCTCAAGGTCTATCTATATGTAAAGGACATATCCTCATATTTAGTTATCTTCTAGACATATATAAGTGAAAAAACTTACATCTAGTCAGTTATTGGACGGATTTCTCTACAACATTA
Source organism: Larix kaempferi (assembly GCA_027924585.1). NCBI lineage: Eukaryota > Viridiplantae > Streptophyta > Pinopsida > Pinales > Pinaceae > Larix > Larix kaempferi. The sequence continues at coordinate 2,195,272 of BSBM01000416.1, forward strand.
ATTTTTGAAGTTATCAAAAATCAATTAAACAAGTGTTGATATATAATTCCATTTTTATCATCGACTCCTGCGCTGAGCAACCAATCCATTAGACGAAGTAAACAATCACAATAAAATACTTCACAAAATTTCTCAACATGATTTGGATATTATGTTCACAATTGCATCCAACTACAAGTTCGGATATTTAAATATTAACCTCAACTTTTAAACGAGTGCCTCTTTAAAGACATTTAAATCAAATAGTCCGCTATGCTAATACACAACAAAAACAAAACAGAAGGGATCGACAAGCAACAAATACACAACGAAAAACAAAATAGATAGATGAGATAGGCATGCAACAAATGCTGGAGATAATATTTATTTATGTATCAATTATATGAATTATTCATGGAGTATAAGCTACTAGTTATTTTTTATATTCTTTGTATATATATATAATTATTTATTCTGAATTTGGAACAATCTGGATGATATATTTGTCTCATCTTTGTGTAATCTAGGAAAATCATAAGTCCTATTCCACCTCAAAATCTAAGATATAAACATCTATTGGTATAATTATAATTGTGGTAAATGCACTCCTAAGAATACCTATGCATGAGAAAAAACATCTATTTTCAGAGTAAGATAGACACATTTAACTTTCCCAATTATACATGTACAGTGGAACAATAATTTTTTTGCATTACATTTATCTTTTATCAATACATAAATACATTATCTAAAACACTAGTTGTTTACATTTTGTTACACTTTCAACATTTAACCTTTCCAACTAAAATTATATCTTCTATGCAACAATTCCACCTTATGCAATTGCTAGTTTATACATGTTCATTATGATTTGAACATTTTCCGGAATAATAAAGAGTCATTTTCACTCTAAATAGAAATTAAATTTACTTGTTAAAACAAGTACCATACTTCCTTGCATTAATTTTTTAAAGTAGGATATTACTTCTGGTAAGAATATTTTGTTTAAATTTTAAAACTCCACCTTTCGTAGAAAATGAAGATTATTACTAATTTTTTTTAACAATTAAAACTTTGTGTAATAATGTTTTTTAATAAAAAAAAGTTTTACACGTATAAAAGAATATGTTAATAACTTATTCTAGTAAATTAATTTGATTGTACCAATTATTTAATTATATACAAATAGTCCGCTATGCTAATAGTCCGCTATGCTTATACACAACAAAAACAAAACAAGGGATCGACAAGTAACAAATACACAACAAAAAACAAAATAGATAGATGAGATAGGCATCCAATAAATGCTGGAGATAATATTTATTTACGTATCAACTATATGAATTATTTATGGAGCATAAGCTACCAGTTATTTTTTATATTTTTTGTATATATATACATATAATTATTTATTCTGAATTTGGAATAATCTGGATGATATATTTGTCTCATCCTTGTGCAATCTAGGAAAATCATAAGTCCTATTCCACCTCAAAACCTAAGATATAAATACCTATTGGTGTAATTATAATTGTGGTAAATGCACTCCTAAGAGCACCTATGCATGAGAAAAAACATCTATTTTCAGAATAAGATACACACATTTAACTTTCCCAATTATACATATACCGTGGAACAATAATTTTTTTTCATTACATTTATCTTTTATCAATACATAAATACATTATCTAAGACACTAGTTGTTTACATTTTGTTACACTTTCAACATTTAACCTTTCCAACTAAAATTATATCTTCTATGCAACTATTCCACCTTATGCAATTGCTAGTTTATAAATGTTCATTGTGATTTGAACATTTTCCGGAATAATAGTCATTTTCACTCTAAATAGAAATTAAATTTACTTGTTAGGACAAGTACCACACTTCCTTGCATTAATTTTGTTAAAGTAGGATATTACTTCTGGTAAAAATATTTTGTTTAAATTTTAAAACTCCACCTTTTGTAGAAAATGAAGATTATTACTAATTTTTTTTAACAATTAAAACTTTGTGTAATAATTTTTTTTAATAAAAAAATTTTTTACACGTATAAAAGAATATGTTAATAACTTATTCTAGTAAATTAATTTGATTGTACCAATTATTTAATTATATACAAATCACAATTTAGAAAAAAAAAATATTAAAATCAAAATTTAAAAATAAAATTATGTCAATAACTTATTTTGGTTAATTAATTTGATTGTACAAACTACATAATCCTATAATTTAAAAAATAGTAAAATCAAAATTTAAAAAGAAATATCTAAGTTACATTATATAAACTTATTAAAAATTATAATCACTTACAAAATTTTCTTCTACACTAATCATAATCATTATTAGAATAACAATAAGAACAAGGAAAAAAGAAAGTTGAGTATTAAAACTTGTAACTTTGAAATATAAATAAACTTTTCTATGTGAATATGTTATAAATAAAAATAATAATAATTTTATTTAATTACCAAGTCAAATTCCAACGATGCATGAGATATCCAAAATATCCCTTGAAATATTTTATGGAAAAGTAAGAAATGGGTTTATGAAATGTTCCAATATTTATTTTCGGCACATATGAAACGCATGCATGGTTTGGAATTCATTAGTGCAGCTATCAATATTACTGAAAGGCATATTGATTTCCACGTACTTCAAACAGTTCAATGTGCAAAAGGAATTGCAAGAAATTTACATAAAATCTAAACGAATAAATATTATTTATATAAAAAAGTACAGTGTTAAATCGAGCAAAAGAAGGAAGAATAAATTCAGCATACTAATCAGAAAGAAATTAAGCTTACTACTCGGAAGCAACAGAAAAAACAACAAAGCAAAAAGAATTCCTTACCTAAGCCTCTGAAGGTCTTTTCACGGGACTATGATGGGCCTTTGATGGTCTAAAGCGAGGTTCTGGAGAAATGATCCTCTATGAAGTAAAATCTCGAGGCAGCAAGAACGGCTTCTTCATCAACAGTAACCAATCAACAGTAACCAATTACGAGTATATTTATTTTTTCATAATTATTTAGCTACGAGTTATCTATGCCTACGGATATGTTATCACTCATCTTCTTCTAGTTATGTGTCATGCTTAGTTATCCATCCATCACTTATGAGTTAGTTTTATTTTTCCTTTTTTTTAATAATTGTTTATTTTGAATTTTGAACAACACTCATCAAATCAATATAGACAATACACTTGTCCCTTCCTCCTATCTAGAAAAATTATAGATGATAATCCACCCCCAAATTTTAAGATATAAACGCCGATTGACGTAATTAGCAGTGAGAGAAGCACAATTTCTGTGATTTCCTTCAACAAAGAACGATGTATGTTTGGGTATTTCCATACCTTCAGGAGGGGCCATACTGATTGAGGAAAGTATCATGTAATGGGCACCTGGGCATGAGAGATGCCCCATCAATGATATTTCCTTGATTTCCTTCTAGCAATTCAATTACAAACTCCAATGCTTAAATTATCACAATATATAAAGATGTATTAAATGTTCCCTCCATTGTGCACTCGTGAACCGAGGGATATATGCAGGTGTGTTTCCCAATATTGTCAAGTATTCATTCTCTTTACTACTGAAAATTGTAAAATTTGGTGAATATTATGATAACAAAACATATTTTATGTAAATATAGGCGATATTAGAGACTAAAAATGACCAAATAGTGAATCTATTTTTTGAAAAAAGGCCCTAAAAATAGCCAATTGGCAAAATTTCACCCCTAAAAGTTTCCCCAGTAAATACAATTCTTCCTCGTATTGAGTATATCCAAGCGGTGATTTAGTATTGAATTTGTATCTTTCTTTACATTATTCTCTTCGGGTCTGGCCATAGATCACATTAATATCTATTTTCCCATCCCACCATAGGTTGATCCATTGGAGTTTCTTTGATAGAAATAGCCATTATGTTCTTTGCATATTATCTCAAGAACATAAAACCTCCTAGTAATTTTAGCAAATATGAGAGAAAAGGCGCAGAAGCATGTGTGCCTGAGTGCAAGATAAGCGATTTACTGTTATTCTTTTACGAAGCACTTCATCAGTCAAAAAATTATTTCCATGAGGAGAACGGGCTTGATGTTGGAGGGTTCAGGTTGGTCTATTTGGGAAAACTTTGCGATGGAAGAACGGTGGCCATATAGAGACTTTCTTGGGATAACTCTAGGAGACTCAATCAGTTCCTCAAAGAGGTGTATATTTTTTAAACTTTGAATGATCCACACATTTTTAGTCTCTCTGGTTACACCCCTGTAGACATCCCATAGCTACTGCTCGTATACAAATTTGTTCCACATGGGACCTTGGCCGATCATTTTCATAACGATGTCAAATTCCCACAAGGATTACCATGGAATACATGCTTCAACATTGCTATTCAAACTACCCAGTCCTTCGATTTCATTCACATTTTTCATACACCTATAAAGCAAAGGGAATTCCAACTCGCCTTCTTCATTCTTTTGTGTGTGAGATGGCATACACATATAATACTTTTGCGGGTTCTCCTTATACTCCTCCTGTTGGATGGGGTGGCCAAGGCATCTTAGAAATCATGTAGCTTTTGATAGGGCTCATCAATGCTGCAGAGCGCTATCCTTTACTGCTCCACACCGTTATCATATATTACTCCTCTTTGCTACCTTCTCCACTCACTTATTGTTTTGTGCCCCGACCTACTACAATGTGTCATTGTTTTAGAGCATTTGACTCATCAATGTCACGGAGTGTTGTCCTTTACTACTCCACACCCTTATTGTTTAATGCTTCGCTCCCTTATCATTTTGTGCCCTGACCTGATGCCACTTGTCATTGCTTCAAAGCATTGGCCCATCAACGCAGTAGAGTGCTATCCTAACCACTTTCTTTACTCTTATAACATTGGCAGGGAATTAGCTCCACTGCAGCTTTCCCACTTATTATTAAATACAAATATAATAACTTAATTGATTGATTTACAGTTTATTATTAATTTTTTATAAAGATTAAATTATAATTGAAAGAAAATGATGTAGGGGCATCCCATCCCAAGAGGAACTGTTGGGTATGACTAACAAAGATGCCCAGAGGACGGTCGACGACCTCTAGCATAAAGAGAGATAGTCGACAGAAGGTAGTTGAGTCATGGTTTCGAATCGACTGAGATTGATGGTCGACAATTAGACAAAGTAATGGAATGGTTGAAGGCAATATCGACCAGACAAAGAAACTAGTTGGGAGTCGACAACGACTGACAGAGGTAGTTGGAAGGCCAATAAGAAGATTCGACAGCAGACACTCAATGAGAATTGGTTGAAATGGAGGCTAGGGAGAGTGACAACGTGATTCACTTATAGCAAATGAATTCCTTCTGGCAGAAGAGAGGGACAGTGGGGTCTGAATGGTCAATGAATGACCAAGAGCAGAATTCGGTCGAAGGACCAAGATGTATCAAAGTCGAGGCTAGTCATATGAGTAGGAGATTCGGAGACGATGCCGATGGAAAGGATGCTGACTACATCAGAGTGGTAAAAGGATGAATACAACAAAGAACAAAAGGGATCAGAGGGATTAACGGTTGAGTCGCTGAGCTAGTTCGATGCAAGAAGAAGACCGGCCAGAGAAATGATTGAGTGCATAAGATAAAGGACACGACATAGCCTAGCAATGACTGAGTTACAGTCAAGGACAAGATCAGATACAGTTGGGAAAGAAAGAAGTGACTTCCAATCGTTGGATCAAAGGTGACAAGAATTGAAGTCGCAGAAGAAGCGTCGAGGAGAGGATCAACGTGGTTGGCTGAGTGCAATCCCACAGGTCAAAGCATAGTTCGATCGATGGAATACCGACTGATCATAGAAGGACGAGTCGAAGATGATACACAAGGGAAGGTCAACTAGGGAGATTGTTGAGGACCACTCGTATGGGAATACTAGCAGTCGAAGCCAGGAAGTCGAGAAGGAAGTTGTCGAAGTGTGGTCAACAGGAGAGGAGTTGATGGAGTTTAAAGTCGAAAAGGTCGAACAACGACATCGACGAAGAAAAGGAAAAGGACAAGCGTGGGGCACGGGGTGGAATGAAAACTGTAAAGACTAAGTGAAGTCGATGCGTTAAGTCAAGAACCGACGAAGTAAAAATGGTTTATGTGGTGAAGTGCAGACCAGTCGGAAGAGGAAACTGATAAGACCAACAACCGTAGCGAAGTTGGAGAACCATCGCAGTCGAGGAGATCATCCTGTATCCATTGTGGGTTTTTGAGGAGGTTAATGGCAGTTAAGAAGGTGGTTGATGCCAGGCCGGGTGTCACCATAGGGGGATACTTTGCAGCAGGGTCAGGGGGCACTAACAACTGCAAGATCCATCAAGATAGGATCAGAGCAGCGGATAGAGTTAGGACGCCTCAGGGAAGCCATACAGGGTGCAACTCGGGAACAACAATGGGGAAGAGTTGTCAGGAACCCGTTTCAACCCTTCTCTTTACTTTGTTAGTATATTGTTGTTGGCCGCATATGATTTGTAATTCGTCCCGTAGTATTTGTTGATCCATAGTTTGTATTAGCCCATGGTATTGACCCATGGTATTCGACGCATATGCTTTGTAAGTCATCTCATAGTATTATATGTCCCACGGTATTGACCCATAGTATTGGGCATAGAATTAGTATATAAGTGTGTGTTGAGGCCAATGAAGGTACCGTGAAGTTATTTGTATTGAGCTTCGTCAAAGGAGTTTTCCCCCTCGAAGTGGCTTGCGATCAATAAAGTGAGTATGAGTTCTGTTATTTCTGCTATCTCGTGTATTTTCATTAATTAATTATTGCAGGTTCTTCACATCTGGTATCAGAGCACTTTCTTGGGCTCGTTGGGTGAACTTTCTGGTAATTTTTTTTCTCGCATCTGTTGCAGGTTCGAATCTAGGAATAATCCCTATCCGCTTAACTGCGGGAAGTACTTGGGCATAAGCCCTAAAATCATGGTGAGGAGTACCACAGGAACCCCAAAGTAGCTGGCCCATTGAGAGGACCTCCTAGTGAAATGGGCAACGACCCCTACCTGATTGACTAGTTCCCACCTGTGAGGTAAACCAAGAGATATCGTTTGTGGAAAAGCGGTTATCAGTCTTACCTGAGCTGTGGAGTGAGGGGTACTTCCGCAATACGCAAGCCTTCAGACAGCATTGGTGGCCGAGTGAATCCCCTGAACCATTAGGAAGCCGAGCATACAGGGTCCATATCTATTTTCAGCTGATAAATCGCAGATTTCCTCTGTCCAGAACTGTTGTCGATCACTTCTATGACATTTCATATCTACTTGTTCCCGATCCCTTCCGCATCATTTCAGATCCATCTATTTCCAATTCCTTCCACATCGTTTCAGATCCATTTGTTCCGATCCCTTCTGCATCGTTGCAGATCCATTTCTGGAAAAAAAATTCCATTTCTAGGACTATAAAATTTCATTTTTTCGCCATATATCCCTTTTTTAAACTCTATTTCCCTTGAAACTTCCCTGACACACCTGCAATCTGATTCTGCATATTTCATTCTTGAGGACCATATCCCAAATTCCACTTCCCAAAGCCAGAAATCCCACATTTGTCTATTTTTAGGGTTTCCATAACTTTTTCAATTTTCACCCCCTCGACTTCAAATTTTACCACAATGTTCATTTCCTATTTCTGCTTCTTTGTCCATGTATGCAAAATTTTCTCATTCTTTCATCTCGCTTCTGAAATCACCATTTTTTGCTTCCCTGTCCATCAGAAAGTGTCTGAAACCTAGTCAAACCCAAATTACCCATCCGAGTTTTTCCCAAATCCAAATTTTCCTTTACTAATTTTTTTTTTGTTTTTGTTTATCTACCCACTCAAAAAAAAAACTCGTGGTTATGGTTGTCAGTCGTCCAAGAGTAAAAATAATGGAGGAAGAACTTACAGCCCTCAAAACCAAACTCCAAGATCTAGATGAAATTTTTTTCATCCTCCATCTTCAACATTCAGCCATGAACAATAACTGACAACCAGAATCTTCTGCAGCCACTGGGTTCTCTTCTTCCCACAATTTTCGTGGGCCGAAGCTTGAATTTCCTCGCTTGAATGGTACTGATCCGATTGGATGGATATATCAGGAAGACCAATATTTACGTCTACATAATACTTTTGATGTCCACAAAGTTCCACTTGCATCCTTTCATTTGGAACAAGAAGCCCTTCAATGGTACCATTGGTACATCAGAGCTCATCACGAGCCAAACTGGACAGACCTTTTCCAACTCCTTTTGCAACGATTTGCTTTTAGTGCTTTTGATGAATTCACATGAGCACTCACTAAACTTCCCCAAATTGGCACTGTGAGAGAGTATAAGAAAAAATTTGACAAACTGGCCAATCAAACAGAAGGATTGTCTGATGAATTCTACAGGAGTTGTTTTATTAATGGTCTCAAGAATGAAATCCACTCAGAGGTTAAAATGTTTTATCCCAACACAATGATGGAAGTCCTAGGGTTGGTGTAACATCCCGAATTTTCATAAAAATTTAAAATGTTTGATAACAACATTAATTATGATAATAATAATTGCGGAAATAATAATTGAGATTATGACAGCATTAATTGTAAAGTTGTTAGTACTAAACATGCTTTAATTTATGTTTTAGCAGCAATATGATAATGACAGTTTAACACATAAGTAGTAAACATGATTATGATAACAAATGTACTAAACGATCGGAAATTTGATGTGACCCTGTTTCTTTTGCAATGATGCTGACAGTTTGACTTTTGATGAAAAGTGTGTCCTACGAGGTACCCTGGAGCTTACTTAGCTGAAACACTAAAGCATAATGAATATCCTATGTGCAGACGACAGGTAAGAAGTTTCATGGTAGCGTAGAAACAAAGTACGTGTATAGTTCAATTTCAACGTCATAACTAAATAAAATGTTAGAACTCTGTTGCGATCCACCATAAGTATACAGGTATGGATTTCATAGCTATGGTTACTGTTTTCAGATGTTGTCTTACAACTCCACAATGTTTAGAAACAGAGTTCTCTATGTACGTCAGCATGCTGAATGTTTTGTCATTGTAATTCGTAACGCTGTTATAGCTGGCTTAAAGTCATCTTAAGATAATTGTTGATCTTCCCATTACTGATGTATTGAATGTATCACAAAAATCATTAAATGCTAAAGTGAGAGAATACATCTGACATTTAGTTAGTTTATTAAATAATCAAATAACAATGGATTTATTGAATGTCTACTATACAGAATATCTATAGTTGCGATAAAAGAATTCATGTGAATGCAATAAAATGTTGCCAAGATAATGTTAAAGTCTCTCATGTAAGGTCTACTCTTAATCATAATTCTATGAGCTAGATGTGATAACTTTTAAGCTTGTAAGGCTTATGAAGAGTATCAAATTAAAGTAGGAATCCCATGTGAATGAGAACTATGTCACTTATGACTATAGTCATCCTAGAAACTATTACATGAATTATAAATTTAACATTTACATACTATAAGGCTTCACCTTTGGAAATATAAACTTGAATTTGTGGTTCTATAACGTAAGTATAGCATGCAACTTAGACTTTGGGACTATATGGATCTATATAACGTCATGGGTCAAAACAACACAAACTTTGGAATTCGACTTACTAATAGATAAAAGATTATAATGTTATAAAACAAGTTTTGAAAACATATGTTGGAAAAAGAGAGCGCTGACAAAGCAATGAATGGTGATGGACAAATTGATAGTTGCCAGTGATACGAATCGACGTTGGGATTGTGTAACAGGCCTATATTAATGGTCGTCTCTGATGTACTGGGTGACAAGGACTTACAAATTCCATGTGAAAGTAGATGAGTGCAAAGGTGACGGTTTAAATGTTGCCATGTAATACATTTTGTTGATAATTCTCTGAGCTGGCAGTTTGCATATCCATCGTATGCAATGGTTGGCACGATCGTGCTATGGCCATTGAATGAGCATTTAAGTGTTGGTTGTTCACTCCAATGGAAAGGGTGTTAGCAATATCTCGATAGTTGATCAACTTGATCGTGATCGTTGGATCCAACCCTATCATTGCGTCGGGTGTTGGGTTGAAAGAAGTTATTGTGCTCTATGCATTTGTTATTGTTTCGAAAAGTTAGGGCCGACAGGCCGCTGGTTTGTAGAGCTAGAAAATGAGGTTTAAGGGTTCGACCTCACGACCTGTTGGTCAGGGTTTTTAAGTTGCAGGTTCACAATCTCTACAATGGCGTCGTGGTTAACAGTTTGATCTATTGATTTGAAGTGTCAAAGGTTGATAGTTTTTGAACTTTTCATTTAGTTGGGGTGAAAGATATACCCTGGTGCAAAATGGATAGGAGGTTTCCTATCTTGTCTACTACGTGGAAAACATCGTTTAACTCGTGAATGAGAATAGCTTGGCCATTAAAGCTAATGGTTCCTGTAATTGATAGTAATTCTTTTGTCCCCATTTGTTCTTTAGTTTTTAACTGCATCCATTGTCTAATCCAAGCTAGTGCTTGTCAGTTGCAGGTTGTGAAGAACATTTCAAATAAGGGTTTGGATAGAAGGGAGAGCTCCCAAACTGGTAAGCTCCGGGTCTTTAAAAACCTCATAGGTGTTCACCATCTGAGTTTGTTGTGGTTGTTCAAGGAAGGAGTAACCAGTTCTGGTCGTGACTCGTCGTTGTTTGTTGGTTGGAGAAATTCAAAGCACCGTTTGCTAAACAAATGATAATTGTTTTTGGTGTTGTGACTTTCTTTTGTTTATATGGATTTTGGTTTTTCTACCTTAACATTTAACTTCGTCGAATCTGGGAACTGTAAAGCTCGCCAATGTCAAGGGTTTGTGGACTGGTTTCAAATGTTGAGCTTGGGTATAAACCCTGTATGTTTTTTTTTGGAAAAACATGTTGTAATTCTTGTTCTAAACACAACGAATTCGTTTCTTAAGGTTGGAACTGTGTAAACAATCTTCGCCTTCTCGAAAATGAAAACATATGCTATTTAACTCTGTGTGAAAACGTCTGTGTTGTATGACTTGATACTATAAGTTGACAGTGAGATTTATTGATCTATACTTAGGGTTTTTGAAACTTGTCTCGGATGAGAGATTTGTAATGTATGATGTTTAACTGGTTTATACTTCATTGTTAATGAAAAGAATGGGCCATACCCTAGTTCGTGTTTTGATTTTGAAAAGATATTAAATGAAATTTCAAAAGATCTTTGGATTTGATTCGAAGTCTTTGTAGGTTGTAAAAAAATGCTTTAGGATGCGAATAGTTGAATGGTTTTTCCCTTTCGTTTTTATATATGGAAAGATACAGGGTCAAACCCTAAATCGATTCTCGTCAAAGAAAAAATAGTTAAGTTTTGAATAAGAATTTTCAGAAAGGTCCTAGAAACCGAAACTTGGATTTCGATTCGTAACTTGCATTGATTGTTTTTGTTCCAAAATGTAAGAACGATGGAAAAGGAAAAGATAATTCTAGCTAGGGTTGAAAATGAACTTAGATTGGAAATCGACACCTATAGTTCAAAAATCTATTGAATAAAATGACTGGTAGTAATAAAATGTTTATAATAATTTCAATATTTGTTTGAGCTATAAAATTATAGGGAAAAGTTATAGTAAGAAATGATAACAGTGTGAAAATGTGCAATGTGAAAAACTATGTGATGACTGTTATGTACAGCGTTGATATGATGAACATATCTATTTCTTTGCAGCTATGATATTATGAACATAATTGGATATATAGAAATATGGTTTCTATCTATTTGTTATGTACACAGTAATGATAAGAATAAAGAAATGCAACTGTACAGGAATTAAATATTGTTTTTTTTTCATATAGTTAAGTAAACATTTCTAATATATATATTAGATATTATACAGAACTTTCTACTATTATTAACTATAGGACAGAAAAACTGATAAATATATAAATTACTATCTATCTATCGAATTCATGGCAAAATGGCTATCTTCTCATCTATTCTTAATTTGCGTATGGGTTTGTGCATGAAGTTGAGGGACCCTTTAGGTGCAATTCTGCACCTAAATATGCATGTTTTTCACCGCTCTCTACAGCATGACATACATGACCATTATTGACAAAATTTTAGGAACAAATAGAATTTTTTATGTAGATTCCAAATATGTAATTTAAAAAAAAAATATTGATATTTTCTATTTGTTTCCTAATTTTCTTGTTTCATCACTCCGTTGGTCAAAAAACATACTGTTGGTGTTTATTCCGTAACGTTTTCATTTCACAACCATTTAAAAAAAACGTTGTATGTTGCACTAGAAGACACCGACCTCTACATGCTATAAAAAATCCAAGTCGAAATAACTACATTAAGACCTTCAAAGGATGCACCCACATTTGACGTATCGCTCTCGAGGTTTGATCACTTACATAATTAAAAATAAATAAAAATTAAACATTTAATTTTGGAAAAATAGTGTTGCACTAGTGCTATGGGTTCTATACATGTATACCAATTTTTGTATCCTGAAACCGTCATTTAGGCATTGAAAGGCTGCACCCACAAAAATATATACGTTATCATTTTCCAAAAAATAAAAAGTGTTTGTTAGAAAACATGAAATTTGACATAGTTATGTAAATTTTCAATACTTAAAACTTATATATTCGGAAACGTGACTCAATTTCCTACGTTTCATCCTTTTTACTCGATGCAAGATATCTTGTGTAAGAATTTCAAAAAAACCAAGTAAGTTGAGGGATGCCTGATTTTTCATTTTTTTATTGCATCTAATGCACCAAAAGTGACCCTCATTGGCTTGCACATGCCCGTATCTATACTAGAGTACGATGCACAAAACAACATGTGGAAAAATATAGATACTGGTTTATCAATTCAATTCATCATTTAAACTTTAACATTCAGACTTTAAACAGATCTAGGATTAAATTCTTTTCGAAATAGAAAACAGAAAATACTAACTATACAGAACAATTTATTTTTAGAGATAAGGTAGAGATATTGTAAAACCTAGGTAAATCTGTAGGGAAACAAACAACCCAAGAAGACTATTCCACCCAACCAATTCCTGAAAAAAGTCAAGTACTGCCTTAGGACCCCCGAGCCTATTTACTGAACCACCAGGAGGAAGAAACTCAGGAAATAGGACCACCACATGCAGTAGCACTAACTATTGAATATTCAAGAACTAGCAGTCCAATAGACCTGCACTAGTTTCTCTGGTCCTTCTCAGCAATATGCAGACTTAAGATTGCACTCACCACTAGCCTCCCTATTTGAATCTCTCAGTGATCACCTGATGCACATGAGGAAAATATTCTGCAGAAATATTGATTAAGAGCTACCAGCTCAATTCGAATTTTCCTTTTGTAGGATGCCTAGGCCTTTTCAAATGTTACTGGGTCATTAAATGAGCTTCCTGCTCACTCCCTCCACCTGGGGGATAATGCCACATTTTTAGGGGTAGTTGTCCCATAACCACCAGCTAGTGGTGTGATGCAATTGCTGCCATCTATCCCATCCCTTCCAACAGCTTCTATTCCTCCTAGTGGGTCAGTGAACACTCATTTAACAGTCCCCTTGGGTGTTTGTCTCCTAATTAATTTATTTAAATAATAATATTCAATAATTACATTCATCCTTGATCAAAACTTATCATAATTACAAAACTTTGTAATTAATTTTAACATAAAATATTTTGCAAATAAAATAATAATTTTCAGAAATTTGGGTAGGTGACATACACCCTCCCTAAGTCTCAACATTGTCCTCGATGTTGGTTAATCACTCCTTGAGTGTTCCTGAAACAGAGTTGGGTATGCTTCCTGCATGCTACTCTCCAATTCCCAAGTCTCCTCTTCTGGGCTAAGGTGCTTCCATTGCACCTTCACTTGCCCAATGCTGTGATTCCCAAGAATAGTTTCCCTCCTTCCGAGGATACAATCTGGTACCACCGGAAAATCTCCGTCTTGTCCCACCTGTACATCATTCCAGTTTACAACATGAGTTGTAATGTCCCCATTTTGACCCCCTTCACATTAAATCATAAATGATGTAAATATTGTTATTTAATCATGGTGAGGAGCTCAAGGCCAAAGCCCCACCATTGATTTAGCGTTTTATGTATCGGCAATTAAAGAAATAGATGCCTATGGTTCTTGTGCTAGATAGGAACAATGTAAATAAGACATCATGTAAATACGAATTTTAATGAAAATACCCACAACTATCTATGCAATGCAACAAAGAGATGGGGGCATGATTCTACAAGGAATAGGGAGGGAAATTATTCAAACCCTTGAGCCAATGGTGTGAATCCATGTGTCAATGAGAAAACCCATAAACCACCAACTACCCATTTTGGGTTATGGACCCAATTATTTAATTCTTCCAGAAATTGGTTGAGGCAATTAATGCCTTGGGAATGAAGAGGTATGGCAGCCAATTTCTTGTATGGGCAAGCCATCAACCTGGGAAATCGTATTTTGTCTCCTTAGGCAAGAAAACACCCACGAAATGAGGCCCAAATCCATTTAAAACACACAGTCTTTCCTCTCTCATGCAGTCTGAACTACTGGGTCTTTCCCCATCACGTTTTTCACCATTTTTCCTGCATTTTCCATGCTTGGGAGTTGTTTTTGCATTATACAGCAGCTGGGAGAGAAGGGCCACGATTTGGGACTGTGATGGAGGTCGTTTTTGCACCAAAATGCCCATGGACATTTTTCTGAAAACGATTTCTGCTCTCCAGGGTTGTTCCCTAATTGCCATTTCATTTTTGGGCTTGCCCACGTTTCTTTGAATTGGTAGAAACCTCCTCTTTGGGAATCTCACTAAAGAAATGTTTTTCCTCATGCCCAGCAATTGTGGTTTTGCTGTTATGTGCATCCCTGTTTTGGTTTGAACTTGTGAGCAAAAGTTTTGGAGTGGTAGTGGACATAATTGGCTTAATAAACCTAGTGGGGAGACAACCTCTCAAGAAGATCAAGAGGGTTGGCTACTCTTCTATGCACACTTGGGACACTCTAGAATTGGAAGGTATGGCCTGAGGGACTGTGAATTGGTGAAGGGAATACTTCCTTGAGTGGGGTGTGTAGGCATTGTGGGTGCCAAGCTAAATAGATCTTGTAGAGGTATCCATAGCTCTGTGGTTGAGCTCACTATCTTAGCAATTCTTCTTTTCCATTTCCTAGCAGCCTGATAAACCCAATTGTAGATTGGCTTGGCTCATCTTGGTGTATGCTTAGCTATGTGTGAGTCTGCTATTCCCTAGTTCCTTATAGAAATCATGCCCAGCTCGGGGGTGGCAGTTGTATCAAGAGGTTGATAAGCACAACTGGCCTATGGTTGGGTGGAACGTTACAGATGCATAGCTGATTGCTTGGGACTACTTGTTAAGATTAGTATTATCTGTTATAAATTCTGAAATGTCTTTATTTAATGGCTGTCACAGAAATGTTGAATGTATGATAGATATTAAACATGATTTTTAAATTCCGCTGTGTTTCTATAACATGCACATGTATATGTCTTTTTATCAATGAGTTTTTACTTAATGGATATGGGGCTAGATGCCCAGTTTTAGCAGCACGATCCTCTCTATCATGCTGGTATGATGGGAGGGGACGTTACATGATTAGTATCGTGCACATATTTCTTTAAAAATGATATATGAAAAACATTATGTATTTTTAAGTTTGGTGGCAAAGCTAGTTGGTATGCCACTTCTCCAACCTTAGATAATATTTGAAAAGGACGACAATACCTAGGTGCCAACTTGGCACAGCTCCCCAATTTCAGTGAACTCTTTTTCGGTCTTACCTTGAGGAATACATGTTCACCAACCTGGAACTCTTTATGAGTTCTTTTTGAATATGCTTGACTCTTTTTCCTATCTTGGACAGCTTTTAAATGTCCTTGCACCTATTTCACAATTAGTTCTAACTCATGCAATAATTCAGGTCCTAAAACAACTCTGTTTACTGGATCATTCCACGAAACAGGTGTATTACATTTCCGACCATAAAGAATTTCAAAAGGACTAAGTCTGGCCGATGCATTATAGTGATTATTATAAGCAAATTCTGCTAAGTGCAAGTAGTCTTCCCACTTACCAGGCTGATCCTTAACAGACATTCTTAATAAATCTTCTAAAACTTGGTTTACTCTTTCTGTCTGACCATCCGTCTGTGGATGAAATGCTGTACTGAAATTTAAAGTTGTGTTCAACCCTTTAAACAGTGACCTCTAGAGGTTTCCTATAAACTTGGAGTCACGATTTGAAATGATTACTTTCGGTATTCCATGTAGTCTAAAAATCTGTTTCATAAAGATCTTTGCAATATCTGGAGCTTTATGAGTAGTCTTTATGAGTATGAAATGTGCTTCCTTGCTGAGTTTGTCCACTACCACCATGATAGAATCATGTTGTTTCTGATTTTTAGGTAATCCAGTAATAAAATCTATGCTGATCACTTCCCATTTCCAACTTGGTATCGGTAACGGTTGCAACAATCCAGTAGGATGTTGGTGTTCAACCTTCACTTTTTGACAATCCAAACATTTAGCTATGTACTTTCCTACTTCATCCTTCATTATGGGCCAATAATATTCTTTTCTCAGCATAGTAATGGTCTTTTGATAACCTGGATGACCAGAATAGTGACTTTTATGCATCTCATTTAATATCAGAAATTTTATTTCTGGTATGTCTGGTACATACAATCTGTTTTTAAACAGTAATAAACCATTTTCCTTCATGCTTAAATATGCCATACAATTTTTAGAACTGTTGTTTGCTGTCTTTTCCTTTATTTTTTTGTATTCTTCATCTGTTTCACTCTTTTCCAAAATCTGATTTTCTAAATCAGTTGAATAAGTACAGATTGCTGAAATAAAATTTAGTTTTTTCTTACGACTCAAGGCATCTGCAACCTTGTTCTCCTTTCCTTTAATATGCTGAATTTTGAAATCATACTCACTTAAGAATGCTAACCATCTAGCTTGTCTAGCGTTCAGGTTTGTCTGATCCAATAAATATTTCAGACCCATGTTATTTGTCAATAATGTAAATTTCCTTCCAATAAGGTGGTGATGCCACATTTTTAAGGCATGAATAACTTCCAATAACTCTAAATCATAGGCAGAGTAGTTCTTTTCATGTACTTTCAACTTTCTAGATCCATATGCCACCGCATGCCCTTCCTGTGTCAGGACTCCGCCGAGTCCATCATTGCATGCATCTGTACAAACTACAAAATCCTTGTTGGGGTCTACTATCCTCAAGATAGGTGTTGTCGTCAATAATTCCTTTAATTTCTTAAAACTGTCAGAACATTTCTGATCCCAAACAAATTTCTTCCCTTTCTTCTTCAAGGAAGTTATGGGGTTGGCAATTTTTGAAAAATCCTCTATAAACTTTATGTAATACCCAATAATTCCCATAAATGATCTTACATCCGACACATCTTTAGGAACCGGCCAGTCATTAATGTCCCTTATCTTGTCGGGGTCAACCGAGATTCCTTCTGCTGAAATTATGTGTCCCGAATACTGAATTTTGTCTTTGTGGAAGTCACACTTACTAAATTTGGCGTATAGTTGATGATCTCTTAGAACTTGTAAGATAATCCGTAAATGTTCATCATGCTCTTCTTTACTTTTTTAGTACACTAAAATGTCGTCTATAAACACAACAACAAACTTGTCTAAGTATTTATGTAGAATATTATTCATCAAACACATAAATACAGCCGGGGCATTAGTCAAGCCAAATGGCATGACTATGAACTCGTAATGTCCATACTGAGTTCTGAAAGTTGTCTTGAAAATATCTTCATCCTTAACCCATACTTGATGATATCCTGATCTTAGATCAATCTTCAAAAATACTGTTGCTCCACGTAGCTGATCAAATAGATCATCTATGCGGGGCAACGGATACCTATTCTTGATCGTCATCTTATTAAGCTGGCGATAATCTATGCACAGTCTCAAGGTTCCGTCTTTCTTCATAACAAAGATGACAGGTGCTCCCCAAGGAGACACACTGGGTCTAATATACTTTTTGTCAATAAGTTCCTTCAACTATGATTTTAATTGGTTTAACTCTAGTATGTTCATTCTGTATGGAGCTTTCGAATTTGGTACTGCTCCTGGTATTAATTCTATGGTAAAGTCTAAATCTCTTTTGGGTGGTAATCCTGGAATCTCCTCAGGAAATACATCCTTAAAATCCTCTAGGATAGGTATGTCCTCTAATTTCAGTTTGTTCTCTTTATCCATAAACTCATCATTTACCACGTTTACTACAAACATTTGGTATCCTTTCCTAACTGCCCTCTTAACTTGCATGGTTGAAATCTATCTAAGGGTTACCTTCCTTGGGATGCCTTTTATTTCTACGGTTTTCCCTTCGTCATTTAAACATGTAAAATTTTTTCCATAACAATCCAGGATGACATGATGGGCTTCTAACAAGTCCATCCTAACTATAATATCATAAGAACCTAAAGGTAGAATATTCAACTTGATTTGTGTTTGTAAATGATTCAAGGACAAAACACGGTTTTCTATAAAATCTGGTACTTTTCTCTTTGTTCCAGTTGCTAGTCTAACTAGCCAAGATTTACTAAAATTTTCAGTTTTCAATTTAAGACTTTCCACAATGCCTGGTGATATATAACTTAAACTAGCACCTGGGTCAATTAAAACAGTAACAGGATGATCATGTATCATAATTTAAATTTCTACCATGGAGATTTGATGATCTGCTTGCCTGTTGTCAAGTGCTGCATTGATTCTGGGCATTTCCCTTGCCACATCTCCCACCATAGGTTCACTCTGTATAGAGTTGATGTTGTTTGCTTTCTGCTTCCTCAAGGGACATTTTGATGCGTAATGAGGACCTTAGCATTCAAAACATTTGAGAGGTTCCTTTGGATCACTGGTCTTGGAATTATTAGGTGCATTTCTGGGTGTTGTGAATTGTTTCTGGAATTGTTCCCTTGATAATTTCGGTTCTGAAAATTTTTCCTTTGAAATCTGGAATTTCCACTGAATCTGAAATTTTTCTTTTTCTGCTCAAAATTGTTGGGCTTATGATTTTTCCAGTTTGACATTCCCTCTCTTTTCCGATTTGTGTCATAATAGAAAACTTCCTTTCTCATTGCCTCTTCCAAGGTCTTAGGACTATCATACTCGATTATGTCCTTAATATTGAAGGGTAAATAGCTCAAGTACCTTTGAGTTTTTGGTTTTTATTCTATGAGGTATGGTACATATCTTAGTAATTTCAGAAACTTACTGTTCATTTCCTTCATGTTCATACCTCCTAGCTTCAAATCATAGAACTCTTTGGATTTTTCTTCATAGTACTGTTCATACAAGTACTTATTTTTAAAGTATCGTTTAAAGGTACTCCAGCTTACATATTTATCCTTAATGCCTTTTACCCTTTTGATGTCCTTCCACTAAATATCCATTTTTTCGGTCAAGTTATATATAGCCATTTTTGCCTTTAAAGACTCTGAATAGTTATAAATCTGGAAGTATTTATTCATACCGGACAGCCAAGCTTCAGTTGTCTCTCCCTTCTCAGTTTCTCCATTGAAATCTGGAGGTCTAATCTTTTTGAACTCCCTAGAAATCTGCTCATATTCCTTTTGATTTTTCCTTCTGGGTTTGAAATCTCCTTCACTGCTATCACTAGTGTAGTTACGCTTATTTCTGCATGTTTCAATAGCATCTCCTGATGAGGTTGAACTTTCGTTCACCTTGCTAGTTTTCATTTTCTTGTTTTTATCAGCATGAGGCAGACCCTCAACTTTGGATATATCTTCATTATCTTTCTCTTGTTCCTCAATTTGGCTCTATTCAAACAACACTTGATTCAATTGTTCTTATGCTTGCAAAATCCTTTCATTGTCTTGTTTCACCGATCTGATTTCTGCTTTTAATTCATGAAAGGCACATAACAGTTCTGTTGAAATGTTATTTAGTTCACCGTGACCTTCTACTACATAGTGTTGTCCCGAGCTGTGACTTTTTGGCTGAAATCTATCGTCTAATTGTTCAGTTGAGTTCTCCATACCTGTAACTGAAAATAATTTCTGGATAACATAATAATTAAATTTTCAAGTTAGTACAATTTTCTGCTTTATAAAAAATTTCTGCTGCGTGTTTTGGACCTCATTTAGGCCTAGAGTTTGAATCTGAGCTTTGATACCATATGTAACATCCCGAATTTTCATGAAAATTTAAAAAAATTTATAACAGCATTAATTGTAAAGTTGTTAGTACTAAACATGCTTTAATATCTATTTTAGCAGCAATATGATAATGATAGTTTAACACATAAGTAGTAAACATGATTATGATAACAAATGTACTAAACGATTGAAAATTTGATACGACACTATTTCTTTTGCAATGATGCTGACAGTTTTACTTTTGATGAAAAGGGTGTCCTACGAGGTACCCTGGACCTTACTTAGCTGCAACGCTAAAGCATAATGAATGTCCTATGTGCAGATGACACGTAAGAAGTTTCATGGCTGCGTAGAAACAAAGTACATGTATAGTTCAATTTCAACGTCGTAACTAAATAAAATGTTAGAATTCTGTTGCGATCCACCATAAGTATACAGGTATGGATTTAATAGCTATGATTACTGTTTTCAGATGTTGTCTTACAACTCCACAATGTTTAGAAACAGAGTTCTCTATGTACGTCATTATGCTGAAGGTTTTTTCGTTGTAATTCGTAATGTTGTTATAGCTGGCTTAAAGTCGTCTTAAGATAATTGTTGATCTTCCCATTACTGATGTATTGAATGTATCACAAAAATCATTAAATGCTAAAGTGAGAGAATACATCTGAAATTTAGTTATTTTATTAAATAATCAAATAACAACGGATTTATTGAATGTCTACTATACAGAATATCTATAGTTGCGATAAAAGAATTCATGTGAATGAAATAAAATGTTGCCAAGATAATGTTAAAGTCTCTCATGTAAGGTCTACACTTAATCGTAATTCTATGAGCTAAATGTGATAACTTATAAGCTTGTAAGGCTTATGAAGAGTATCAAATTAAAGTATGAATCCCATGTGAATGAGAACTATGTCACTGATGACTATAGTCATCCTAGAAACTATTACATGAATTATAAATTTAATATTTACATACTATAAGGCTTCACGTTTGGAAATATAAACTTGAATTTGTGGTTCTGTAACGTAAGTCTAGCATGCAACTTAGACTTTGGGACTATATGGATCTATATAACGTCGTGGGTCAAAACAACACAATAATATGTGTTATGATACCTAACTTAGAACCCATACAAACTTTGGAATTCGACTTACTAATACATAAAAGATTATAATGTTATAAAACAAGTTTTGAAAACATATGCTGGAAAAAGAGAGTGCTGACAAAGCAATGAATGGTGATGGACAGGTTAACAGTTGCCAGTGATATGAACCGACGTTGGGAATGTGTAACAATCCTATAATAATGGTTGTCTCTAATGTACTGGTTGACAAAGACTTACAACTTCCACATGAAAGTAGATGAGTGCACAGGTGATGGTTTAAACGTTGCCAAGTAATACATTTTGTTGATAATTCTCTGAGCTGGCAGTTTGCATATCCGTCGTATGCAATGGTTGGCACAATCATGCTACAGACATTAAATGAGCATTTAAGTGTTGGTTGTTCACTCCAATGCAAAGGGTGTTAGCAAGATCTTGATCGTTGATCAACTTGATCGTGATCGTTGGATCCAACCCTATCGTTGCGTCGAGTGTTGTGTTGAAAGAAGTTATTCTGCTCTATGCATTTGTTATTGTTTCAAAACGTTAGGGCCGACAGGCCACTGGTTTGTAGAGCTAGCAGATGAGGTTTAAGGGTTCGACCTCACGACCTGTAGGTCAGGGTTTTTAAGTTGCAGGTTCACAATCTCTACAATGGCGTCATGTTTGAAAGTTTGATCTACTGATTTGAAGTGTCAAAGGTTGATAGTTTTTGAACTTTTCATTTAGTTGGGGTGAAAGATATACCCTGGTGCAAAATGGACAGGAGGCTTCCCGTCTTGTCTACTACATGGAAAACATCGTTTAACTCGTGAATGAGAAGAGCTTGGCCATTAAAGGTAGTGGTTCCTGTAATTGATAGTAATTCTTCTATCACCATTTGTTCTTTAGTTTTTAACTGCATCCATTGTCTAATCCAAGCTATTGCTTGTCAGTTGCAGGTTGTGAAGAACGTTTTGAATAAGGGTTTGGAAAGAAGGGGGAGCTCCCAAACTGGTAAGCTCCGGGTATTTCAAACCCTCGTAGGTGTTCACCATCTAAGGCTGTTGTGGTTGTTCAAGGAAGGAGTAACTGGTTCTGGCCGTGACTCATCGTTGCTTGTTGGTTGGAGAACTTCAAAGCACCGTTTGCTAAACAAATGATAACTGTTTTTGGTGCTGTGACTTTCTTTTGTTTATATGGCTTTTGGTTTTTCTACCTTAACATTTAACTTGGTCAAATCTGTGAACTGTAAAGCTCGCCAATGTCAAGGGTTTGTGGATTGGTTTCAAATTTTGAGCTTGGGTATAAACCCTATATGTTTTGTTTTGGAAAAACATGTTGTAATTCTTGTTCTAAACACAATGACTTCGTTTCTTGAAGTTGGAACTGTGTAAACAATGTTCTCCTTCTCAGAAATGAAAACGTATGCTATTTAACTCTGTGTAAAAATGTCTGTGTTGTATGACTTGATACTAAAAGTTGACAGCTAGATTTATTGATCTATACTTAGGGTTTGTGAAACTTGTCTCAGATGATAGATATGTAATGTATGGTGTTTAACTGGTATATACTTCGTTAGTCATGAAAAGAACGGGCCATACCCTAGTTCGTGTTTTGATTTTGAAAAGATATTAAATGAAATTTCAAAATATCTTTGGATTTGATTCGAAGTCTTTGTAGGTTGTAAAAAATTGTTGTAGGATGCGAATAGTTGAATGGTTTTTCCCTTTCGTTTTTATATATGGAAAGATACAGGGTCAAACCCTAAATCGATTCTCATCAAAGAAAAAATAGTTAAGTTTTGAATAAGGATTTTCAGAAAGGTCCTAGAAACCGAAACTTGGATTTCGATTCGTAACTTGCATTGATTGTTTTTGTTCCAAAATGTAAGAACGATGGAAAAGGAAAAGATAATTCTAGCTAGGGTTGAAAATGAACTTAGATTGGAAATCGACACCTATAGTTCGAAAATATATTGAATGAAATGACTGGTAGTAATAAAATGTTTATAATAATTCAATATTTGTTTGAGCTATAAAATTATAGGGAAAAGTTATAGTAAGAAACGATAACAGTGTGAAAATGGGCAATGTGAACAACTATGTGATGACTGTTATGTACAGTGTTGATATGATGAACATATCTATTTCTTTGCAACTATGATATTATAATCATAATTGGATATATAAAAATATGGTTTCTATCTATTTGTTATGTACACAGTAATGATAAGAATAAAGAAATGCAACTATATAGGAATTAAATATTGTTTGTTTTTCATATAGCTAAGTAAACATTTCTAATATATATATTAGATATTATACAGAACTTTCTACTATTATTAACTGTAGGACAAAAAAATTGATAAATATATCAATTACTATCTATCTATCGAATTCATGGCAAAATGCCTATCTTCTCATCTATTCTTAATTTTCCTATCTATACTAGAGTACGATGCACAAAACAACATGTGGAAAAATATAGATACTGGTTTATCAATTCAATTCATCATTTAAACTTTAACATTCAGACTTTAAACAAATCTAGGAGTAAATTCTTTTCAAAACAGAAAACAGAAAATACTAACTATACAGAACAATCTATTTGTAGAGATAAGGTAGATATATTGTAAAACCTAGGTAAATCTTTAAGGAAACAAACAGCCCAAGAAGACTGTTCCACCCAACCAATTCCTAAAAACAGTCAAGTACTGCCTTAGGACCCCCGAGCCTGTTCACTGAACCACCAGCAGGAAGAAACTCAGGAAATGGGACCACCACTTGCAGTAGCACTAACTATTGAATATTCAATAACTAGCATTCCAATAGACCTGCACTAGTTTCTCTGGTCCTTCTCAGCATTATGCAGACTTAATATTGCACTCACCACTATCCTCCCTATTCGAATCCCTTAGTGATCACCTGATGCACATGAGAAAAATATTCTGCAGAAATATTGATTAAGAGCTTCCTGCTCAATTCAAATTTTCCTTTTGTAGGCTGCCTAGGCCTTTTCAGATTTTACTAGGTCATTAAATGAGATTCCTGCTCACTCCCTCCACTTGGGGGATAATGCCACATTTTTAGGGGTAGTTTTCCCATAACCAATAGCTAGTGGTGTGATGCAATTGCTGCCATCTATCCCATACCTTCCAACAGCTTCCATTCCTCCTAGTGGATCAGTGAACACTCATTTAACAGTCCCCTTGGGTGTTTGTCTCCTAATTAATTTATTTAAATAATATTATTCAGTAATTACATTCATCCTTGATTAAAACTAATCATAATTACAAAAATTTGTAATTAATTTTAACATAAAGTATTTTGCAAATAAAATAGTAATTTTCATAAATTTCAGTAGGTGACAGTTGGGTAAGTTGGAAGAGGACAAGATCGCAGCACAACAACGCTCCAAACCCACCTTTGTTCCCTTCAAAAATATGGGTTACCAACGACCTCCCATCACACCATCTCCTCAACCAACTCCTATCAAGAATTTGTCTAAAGCAGAGATGCGGGCACGTCGATAAAAAGGGATTTTTTATTATTGTGATGAGAAATTCACTCGGGGGCATACGTGTGTTGAGCAAAAGCTCTATCTCTCGGATGTGGATTCTTCGCCTGCCTCTAAACTTTCTGAAGACGCTCCAGATATAATAGATGATCAGGTCGACATTCAGCAGCCTCCTATTGACCCCCCATATAAGGATGACCAACTAGAGATATCTCTCCATGCTTTATCTGGCATCACCACCCCCCAAAAAATGTGGGTCAGGGGTTACTTGAAGCAGATCCCTCTTACAATACTCATTGATTCTGGTAGCACTCATAATTTCATTGAGCATCAGATCTGCTAAACAGGATGATTATTTTGTCCATCCATGCTCAAACTTTGAAGTCATGATTTCCAATGGGGGCACCTTACCTTGCAAGGGGAAGTGTCACAATGTGCGTATCTCTCTGGAATATTATAACCTGTGCTCTGACATGTTTTCGTTTTCCTTAGGCATATGTAATGTGGTTTTGGGCGTTCAATGGTTATGCACTCTTGGCCCCATCTTATGGGATTTTGGTGAACTTTGGATGTAGTTTTCAGTCAATGGAAAATGACACAAATTTACGGGCTTACAACCAGAGTCTCTCTGCATCATCAGGTCACATCTCCTGGAAAATATTATTATGAAGAATTCACATGGTGTCATCTCTCATCTCCATTCCATTCAGATGCCACCATAAACGGTCCTTGGATAGATATGCAGGTGTATTTGCTGAACCATTTGGATTGTCGCCTTCAAGAGACCTTTCCGGTAAGAATTTAGCCACATCTACATCTTAGCAGGAAATGATGGCTATGTTGCATGCAGTATAGAAGTGGCATCCATACCTATTAGGGAATTACTTCAACATCAAGACTGATCTCCAGAGTCTAGAAAATTTCCTAGAACAACGGGCCTCCTCCCAAACACACCTGAAATGGGTTATCCATTTCATGGGTTATGCCTATGCAATCACTTACAATAAGGGTAACGACAATATGGTGGCAGATGCTCCTTCTCGCACATTTGATGACCTAGTTTCTCTTACATCTATTTCTATGTTTGTTCCAAATTGGTTGCAATCTGTTCAACAGTGCTATCTCTTCTTTGAACTCCATGCTTCTTCATCGGCAGGGCACTCTGGGTTCCTCAAAACGCCTGACCGGGAACAATGTAACTTCTTTTGGCAGGGACTGAAAATGACAATTCAATAGATGGGGGTTGACTGTGATACTTTCCAGGTCAACAGGGTGAAACGAAACTCCTTTCGGGATTGCTTCAACCCTTTCCCATCCCTACACAGATTTGGACAACTATTTCTATGGATTTCCTAGAAGCAATCTGGAGGTACAATACCACATCTAAAAGGACACCATATGAAGCAGTCTATGGACAAACACCGTCATTTCTTCTTCCATACACCCTCAACAGCTCCCCAGTTCAGGAAATTGAGTCGGTTCTTTGAAACCACGATCAGATTCTTCTCATTCTGCAGGACAATCTTCACGTGGAAAGAATTCGACTGAAACAATGAGCCGATCAGCACCATTCTAAGCGCACTTTTCACGTAGCTGAAATGGTTCTTCTTCGTCTATATCCTTCTGAGGAATCCTCCCTAAAACTCAAAATGCGTCAGTGGCCCGAAATGCAACCCAAGGATGCTACATGGGAACCACTCCTTCAGATTCTGCATCAATTTCCACATCTAAAGCTTTGAGTACAATTATTTTTCTAAGGGAGAGGGGATGTTAGGAACCCATGTCAACCGTTCTCTTTACTTTGTTAGTATATTGTTGTTGGACGCATATGCTTTGTAAGTCACCCCATAGTATTTGTTGATCCATAGTTTGTATTAGCGCATGGTATTGACCCATAGTATTGGACGCATATGCTTTGTAAGTCGTCCTGTAGTATTATATGTCCCATGGTATTGACCCATAGTATTGGGCATAGAATTAGTATATAAGTGTGTGTTGAGGCCAATGAAGGTACCGTGAAGTTATTTGTATTGAGCTTGCTCAAAGGAGGTTTCCCCCTCAAAGTGGCCTGCGATCAATAAAGCAATTCTGAGTTTTGTTATTTCTGTTATCTCGCGTATTTTCATTAATTAATTGTTGCAAGTTCTTCACTAGAGTAGAAGACTGGTGCAGAGGCACAGAGTGGAATCGATCTTTCTTTCGTTATTCAGAGGATCGGAAGGCAAAGAGGATCACGCAAAAAGGGAAGAAACACACCAACAGAGTAGATATTTACTTCTGTAGATTGTAATAGGCTAAGGACGACTTGTTTTATTTTCATTGTATGTAAAATTGTAACCGATTCAAGTAATAGAATCCAACTTCATGGCATTTCCAGTTCAAATCTCGTACATATGAGCATCCATGTGTTTACTGTGTTATAGTTAAGCAAGAGGGTCCGACCGAGCCGCCCCTGTGTCAGGTGGTATCAGAGTCGAAGAATCTTGAGAACAAGAAGAATTTGTGTATGCGTGAACAAATCCAGCTGTGGTTGGGTAGAGTTGTGCGTAGTGGTGAAATTCCAGTTGCGATTGGGAGAAGGAGATAAAATCCAATTGTGGTTGGGTGGAGTTGCAGACGAAGGATCCGAAGAGTGGAAAAAAAAAAGTCCAGCCATGGAATGCTTCATGGAATTCCTGCTGGAGAGAAGGAAATCCCAATTAAAATCTGGGAGACTAAACAACAAAATGAATCTCTACTCAAGCTCGCAGAAGACAACGGTTCTAGTAGATAAGATGGATAGAATTGTTGAAGAATGGAGGAAGAGAGACGGGCCCAGTCGAGGAGTCCAGAAGAAAGGCGCACAGTTTAAAGCTACAGAAGTCCCAAGGTCGAGGGAACAAATGACCTTTATAAGGATATGTGATGTACCGAGAGAGGCAATCCTCAAAGTGGAAGTCTAGGAGGATGCAAAAGGCATTGAAGAAACTTCCATCCCATACAAGTTGATGAAGACATTGGTAATAGGGAAGATAGTCTTCTCGATCAAAGAGATAGACGAGGTTCGACAACAGGTCAAGCGAAGAATGTAAGTGTTGAATAAGGTAGTAATCAATGGGTGCAAAGAGGAGTCTACACAAGAAGAGGAGTTCAGTCAGGACCCAACAGGAGAGAACAGGGCAACATAATGTTCCCTAGATGAACAGTTGGATGAGAATAGCACCGACAAAATGGAAGTGAATCCCGATGAAAGGACTGCTCAGAAAGTGACTATTTCGGTCGAGGAAGCGATCAAGAGGGTGAAGGAGAACAATGACCTTCACATAAGAGGGTATGAAGTGGAAGACAAAACATGATCCATTCGAGTAGTTGGCATTATTGTCGGATGCTAACATCAATTGCGACAAGTCATCGACTTCGACACAACTTGGACAAGTTCATCGACTTCGACAAGATTAGTGACTTCGATAAGTTCAGCGACCTCAACATTTCCACGACATCGACATGCATCATCGAATTGCGAATTGCGACTCTCGAACTACGTCAGATTGTCTCTCTGTCTTCCAATGGACTGTAACAGTTGAAATTCTGAAACCATTCTAACTTCTGTTGTAACTGAACGTAATGGGAAGGCACCGAAGCGTCTTAGCACTCTATATAAGCATGTAAAGTATTGTAATATAGCAAGCAACAATATTGAATCTTTTTTCTAATAATAGAGAAGTTAAGTTCCCATGCCTGCATATTGTCTATGTGTATCTGTGTTTATGTGTGTAGTGTAGTCCCACTTTGCTTCTATTTATTATGCTTGCTCCATAACAGAACCGACTCATTTAGTCGAACGGTTGTCACCCTCATGAACTTGGGTACGTGCGGATCATTGGTATGAAAGCTCATTCAGAGCAGTTTGCAATCAGAACACATCAACTTTGTTCATTCTTAAGTTTTATGTAGACACTTCCATCGAAGTTACCTGACTTATTCCTGTTCAAACACGCTTGCAAACTTAGCAATCCAAGCACACACTACCTCCAGAGATGGTAAGAGAAACAAATGTTTGACATGCAATTGACGAGACAACACAACTTATAGAGCAAGCGCTAGCTCAAAAATAGACTCAAATCTTCTCAAAGTTCAATGAGATTCTCACACGATTTGCTTCGACATCAGGAGGATTTCCAACGAGAACTAACTCCAACAAAATCATCGCCTTCAAAGTGAAAATGAATTTGGACATACCGAATCTAGAAGAAAATATTGATGTGGAATCCGTCGACAATTGGGTACAACAATTGGAATCCTATTACTCTGTGAATCAAGTCTCGGAAGCCGACAAGATCACCATTGCATCCTTAAATATGTCAACATCTGTGCACTATTGGTGGGAGAACCTCTCGACAAAGAGGGAGAAAAGAGGAGACCCCATAGACACATGGGAGAAATTTTTTGAATACATCTAAAAGGAGTTTTACCTGCCCAAATACCTTGAATAACAATATAAGAAGAGGAAGCAACTAAGGAAATGGAAAGACCAGTCAGTACAGAGTTACACCGATGAGTTTTATCGACTCATTGCTAGACTTTGCATTCAGGAAGAAGAGAATTTTCCTTTTCTGAAATATGTCAGCGGATTATCCCCGTACATTCAATAGGAGATGGAATTTCTGAATGTCAACACGCTCGCAGATGCATTCCACTATGCCAACAAACTCGAAACCAAACAAAAGAGAAAAGAATGTTTCATGACTAAACCGTCAGGACGAACACCCGACAATAAGGCACTAGCCGACTTCGACAAGATGAAATATTCTCAGTTAACTCTACAAAAGCCAAATTGCAGCAAAAATCCTTTTCACAAAAGGGAACGTAATAAACAACCCCCTACCGAAAAATGGTGTGATCACCACCACTCATATTGGCATGATACATCTGAATGCAAAGCTCAGAAGACCTTTTTGGAAAAAAATTCCACATCCGACGTGTTCGACAAGACTGTGGTAGAAACTTCTAGCAACCTCAACTATCGTTGATGAGGAGGAACGAGAACGCTTCTTCCATACACAGATATGGGTTCAAAACAATCCATTACATCTGATTATGGACAATGAAAGGCACAATAAAAAAAATTTTGAAGATCTTGTGAAGAAACTAGGTCTTGTTACCTGTCCACATCCTCATCCTTACAACATCGGTTGGATGAAGGATGGACAGGAACTACGGATATTCCGACAATTCAAACTCTCCCACTTCATAAATCCTTTTGAAGATGAATTACTCTACGACGTGGCACCACTCTCCATATCCGATGCCTTGTTTGGTAAACCTTACTTGTAGGATCTCCATGGAAGTTATCAGTCACAGCCTCACAAAGTGATTTTCAGAATCTGAAATCAACAGTACAACATACCAGAGAGATGACCTATACCAACGGTCTCAATTATATCTGTTAAACAGATGAAGAAGCTCATCAATCATGCTCAAATTTTTTCATTAATCATGATTAAGCCGCAACATTCTAGGAAGACTACACCAACCAATCGACTCACCGACCCGTGCAGCTCCCGACAGAAGCAGCAGATCGACAATGTTCTTGACGAGTATCGGAGCTATTCCATGAGAGGGGCAGAGTACCTCGACATTTCTAGGTAAAACACACTATTGAAATTGATCCTAGTTCTTCGTTACCCAATGCATCTATTTACAGAAGATCCATTCTCGAAAATGAAGAGATTCGCAGACAAATCCAAGATTTGATCGACAAAGGTCATATTCGACCTAGCTCCTCTCCTTGTGGAATTCTAGTCGTCCTCGTTCCAAACAAATATGGGACTTGGCATATGCGCATTGACTACAAGGCCCTCAACAAAATTTCGGTGAAGAAGAGGTACCCTCTATCATGGATAGACGAGATCATCGACTATCCTAAATGTGATAATTTTTTTACTAAGATCGTCCTCAAGTCGGGATATCATTAGATTCCAATCGAGCCCTTAAATGTATGGAAAAATGATTTCAATACCAAGGAAGGATTGTTTGAATGGTTAGCCATTCCTTTCGGCTTAACCAAAAAACCTGCAACCTTCATGCGATACATGGATAACACACTTTGACCTTTCATCAGCGAATGGGTCATTGTCTATCTCGACGACATATTGATTTTCAGTCAATCATGGGAAGAACATGTCAGACAACTTCGACAAGTCGTTGACACTCTCCAGCAACATCGACTCTACTTGAACATGGAAACGTTTTCCTTTGCAATGAAAAACATCAAATATTTGGGGTATGTAATTGACTCTGCAAGCATTCACATTGATACAGACAAAGTACAGATCCTCAAATATTGGCCCATTCCTCAAAGCATTCAAGAACTAAGAAGTTTTCTTGGTTTGGAGAATTTCTATCAACGATCCATACTCGGCTTCAGTCACGTATCTTGGCCCTTGAATCAGTTGGCAAAGGGAAATGGGAAAACTAACTTCAAATGGACACCGACACAACAAGCAACTTTTGAACAATTCAAACAAAAGCTCTGCACTACACCAATGCTTTTGTTGCTTGATTTGCATCAGCCCTTTCAAATTGAGACGGATGCATGGGATTATGCCTTGGGTGAAGGGATCACTCAGTCTAGTCACCCAGTCGCTTATCATTCTGAAACTTTTAACGACATTGTTAGAAGATATTCGACGTACGAAAAAGAACTGTATGCCATTGTGCAAGCTCTCAAGCATTGGAGGCATTACATCCTTGGCATGGCAACGATCATTCTCACTGACCACAAGCATTTACAGTTCACCCCTTCCCATTCAAAGTTACAAACAACTCGAAAACTCAAGTGGATTAATTACCTACAACAATTCCAATTGGTAATTAAGTATCAGAAAAGTAAATCCAACGTTGCCGCCGATTGTCTAAGTCAACCACACATTAGTCTCCTCATTACAGTGATGAGTATGCAGGGATATGACACCACTACTTTGCCTCAATTGTATGAGGAAGACAATGAATTTTCATCAGTCAATCGACATCTTCAGACGAACAAGTCGTCGACCTCCGACTATTTCCTGAAAGACACCTTGCTATACAAGCTTGGACAACTAACCACTTATACTATGAAACGAGAACTCGACACAGTTCTCATTTTTCTCTCTCATAATTTTAGTAGGTATTTTAGCTCTGTTTCAAAAAGGGGTGATGCCAGTATTACACATTTTCATTTCGAGGCATTTTTTGGGACCTTTCAATTATCTTTATCGTAAAAAAAAATTAGTTTCTATTTTCAGGTGCGTTTTTAGAAATTTAGCAAAATAACATACATTTTTAAGCAATTTATAATGAAAAACATATACAATTTGCAATTTTTTCTATAAAATAAGACATTTTTATGGACAAAATAAGACACTTTTATTGACAAAATTGTAAAACATTCCAGAAAATATAGACATTTAAAACCATTTTCAATCAATTTTCAGATATGTTTTGTATAAAAATGATACTATTTCATATTATTTTCCGAAAAGTGTTGATTCACATAAATTCAAGAAAAACTATACAAATTAATTTAAAAAAACATATTTCAAACATTATATATAGAAATTTTATTTCTAAAATTAAGTCTGAAATTCAAAACATTACTAATATATCTTATCAAAATATTGTCAAACTTAACATTTTCTTCAAAACATGAAACTAATCAACAATATCATGCAGGCCAAATTCATCATCTACATTGGAATTTTCTGCAGTTTGGCTTTCCTCAGGGACATCAATGTCCTCTTCCATTGGGTCTTCTATGTCTGAAAGGTCCCCAAAGTGCTCTTACATTCATAATCAGAGCTTTTTACGTTTTGAAAATTATTTTAAAAATGTAGACTTACCCCTAACCCCCTAAAATATATAATCATTTATTTTTAAAAAAACTTAAACCTACCACCACCCCTACAAAATTAAAAACAAATCAAACTAACCCCTAACAACATTATAATAAAAAATTTAAAAAAAAATTAAAAACACCTTAAACTAACCTAACAACATTATAAACTAACATTTAAAAAAAAAAAACTAACATTAAAACTAATAGATTTAAACTAATGTTCTTATAATTAAAATTTGAAAAAAAAATAAAAACCCAATAAACTAACCTAACATTATAATTAAAAATTAAAAAATAAAACTAATTAACCATATATTAACATTACACAAAATTTAAAAAGACTTACAAACAAAATAAAAATAACATTATGAAAAATTAAAAATTAAAAAAAAAACAAACTATACAAAATTTTAAAATAAATTAAAAACAAAAATAAAAGCAGACTAAAACTAACATTATAAAAAATTGAAAATTAAAAAAAAACAAACTATATATAATAACAAATCAAACTATATAACATTGAAAAACAAATTTAAAAAAAATAAAAAAAACAAACTATACAAAATCTTAAGAAAAATTAAAAACAAAATATTTAAAAAAAAAATTAAACTATACAAAAATAAAAACAAAGATTAATTTTTTTTTAAAAAGAATTAGAAACGAAATTTAAACTATACAAAAAAATTTAAAAACAAATTTTAAACTATCCAAAAATTTAAACAAAATTTAAAAACAAAAAAAAACAAACAAATTAAAGAAAAAAAACAAACAAATTTAAAAAAAAAAAAGACAAACATTGAAATGGTGGGCGGGGGTGAGAGACGGGGGAGGTGGGTGGCGGCGAGGGACAGGCGACAGAGGGGGAAGGGAGGAGACGGAGGTGGTGGAGCTGGGCTGGGGAAGGGAGGAGGAGGTGGAAGGGAGGGCGCGGAGGGGGGGAGGAAGGGAGGAGGAGGTGGTGGAGCTGGGCGGCGGGGGGAGGTGGAAGGGAGGGAATGGGGCGGTGGGGGGGGAAGGGAGGTGGCGCGGGGGAGGAGGGAGGAGGGGGAAGGGGAGGGGAGCGGAGTGGCGGGGGAAGGGGCCGCGAGGAGTGAGGAGGGGGAAGTGGAGGGGAGCAGGGAGGAGGAAGCCGGCGGGGCACCGCCCGCTTGGGCGCCAAAGGGTGGCCTTCACAGCCCCTGTCGATGCCCGGCACGGGGAGGGGGGGGAAGGGAGGTGGCGCAGGGAGGAGGGAGGAGGGGGAAGGGTAGGGGAGTAGAGTGGCAGGGGAAGGGGCCATGAGGAGGGAGGATGGGGAAGTGGAGGGGAGAGGGGAAGAGGAATCCAGCAGGGCACCGCCCACTTGGGCGCCAAAGGGTGGCCCTCACGGCCCCCGTCGATACCCGTCATCGACGGGGGCTGTGAGGGAGGGCCGCCCTTTGGCGTGCAAGCGAGCGAACCTACGCCGCTTGGGCGCTAAAGGGTGGCCCTCACGGCCCCCTCGATGCCGGGCATCAACGGGGGCCGTGAGGGCTTCCCTTTGGCGCCCAAGCGAGTGGAGGTCCGCCGCTTGGGCGCCAAAGGGAGGCCCTCACGGACAGCATCGAGGGGGGCCATGAGGGTCGTCCTTTGGCGCCCAAGCGGGCGGTGCCCCGCCAACTTCCTTCTCCCTGCTCCCCTCCACTTCCCCATCCTCCGTCCTCGCGACCCCTTCCCCTGCCACTCTGCTCCCCTCCCCTCCCCCCCTCCTCCCTCCTCCCCGTGCCACCTCCCTTCCCCCCCCGCCCTACCCCGCCCCACGCCCTCCCTTCCACCTCCCCCCACTGCCCAGCTCCACCACCTCCTCCTCCCTTCCCCCCCCCCCCCCCCCCTCTGTGCCCTCCCTTCCACCTCCTCCTCCCTTCCCCTGCCCAGCTCCACCACCTCCCCCTCCGCCGCCCTCCCCCTTCCCCCTCCTCCCCTCACCGTTTCCCACCTCCACCTTCCCTCGCCGCCACCCACCTCCCCCATCCCTCACCCACCTTCGCCCACCATTTCTTTGTTTGTTTTTTTATTTTATTTTATTTTTTTAATTTTTTAAATTTTGTTTAAAGTTTTGTATAGTTTAAAATTTGATTTTTTTTTATTTTTTTATTTTTTAATTTTGTTTATAATTTTTTATACTTTAAATTTGTTTTTAATTTTTTGTATAGTTTAAATTTTGTTTTTAAATTTTTTTTAAATTTTGTTTTTGTTTTTGTATAGTTTAAATTTTGTTTTTGTTTTTATTTTTGTATAGTTTAAATTTTGTTTTCTAATTTTTTTAAAATTTTTGTATAATTTGATTTTTTTATTTGTTTATTGTTTTTAAACTATACAAAAACAATAAAAAAAATTCCCTCCCATCTTATTTTTTTTAATTTTTAATTATAATGTTATCTTAGTTTAGTTTGTTTTTAATTTTTTTAAAATTTTTAATTATAACATTAGTTTAAATTTGTTTTTAATTTCTTGTTTAAAACACAAAGCTAATATTCGTGGAAAATAGAGAAGAGTATGGGTCATCTACATCTTCATCAAGTCCTTCATCTGCAGAAAATGTAGATTGTGATGGGGTGTTAGAATCCATGGAGGAATTTGAAGAAGCAGTGTAAATGCTTTTTATTAGTATGATTTTTGTAATTGAAACTCTAGATGATTTTTTGATGATGGGGTGTCAAAATCCATGGATGAATTTGAAGAAGCAGTTTAGATGCTTTTTACTAGTATGATTTTTGTAATTGAAACTCTATAGGAGTTTTTGAATATTTATATGAACCATTTGTTCTTGTATGGTCTAATATATTATCTCATTATGAATCGCATCATAATTTCTTTGTTTTTATATGGTTATAATGGGGAAATTATTAGGGAAAATTGTTTTTTGTTTAATATGCAATTTTCCAGAAAGTTGTAATTTATCTCTTCAAGAATTTTTTTTTTTTTCCAATTTAAGGTTGATTTTAAAGTTGTGTTAAACAACAATATGGAACATTTAGGCCATGGCTTTATTTTTTACCCTAAAAAAATACTTGTATACCGGTATCAACAGTTTTCTATTTGGGGGGTGTTTTTGGTTTTTTTTTTGCAAAAATCATCGTTTTTATGGGTAGAGTTCTCGTTCATAGTATATCGTTCTCGTTTCATAGTATAAGTGGTTAACTTTGTGTACCAACCGGTGAGCATTGACAATAGCTCATTTGGGACGCGCACCACAGCAAGACTACAGGACACTTTGGAATAGCAAAGACCCTTGCTATTCTACATAAGTATTTCTTTTGGTCTACACTTAAAACTAATGTTAACAAGTACATTCAATCATGCATGGTTTCTGCCATTTCTAAACCGCCCAATCAACAACAGGGATTGTACACACCTTTTCCAGTTCCTATTCAACCATGGGAATCTATTTCTATGGACTACTTAAAGGGATATCCTACTACCAAACATCAGCATGATGCAATCTTAGTAGTATTCGACAAATTTTCCAAGATGGCCATTCTCATTCCATGCTAGAAGACGATGATAGCGAAGTATACCACTCAGCTCTTCTTCGAACATGTCTAGAAACACTTTGGTTTACCCACAACCATCATTTCCGAAAGAGATTCCATATTTGTCAGCATATTTTGGAAGAATCTTTGGCAGCAGCCCAACACAAGACTCTCATTTTTTACAACTTTCCATCCTCAAATAGACGAATAGATGGAAGTTGTGAATCTCTTGGTCGTACAAAGGATTTGCATGTACAGCCACAAGCATAGATGAAAATGGGATAAAAATATTCCATACATACAACACATCTACAATCGTGCTCAACACAACTCTACGTGAAATAATCCATTTGAGATCTATTACAGATTTAAATCCTCAATGCCTATTAACTTGATCATCTCCTCGACATAGTCAAACGACACCGACTACAACCAGCGGGAAGTTGAT
The DNA here is from genome assembly GCA_027924585.1 of Larix kaempferi. NCBI lineage: Eukaryota > Viridiplantae > Streptophyta > Pinopsida > Pinales > Pinaceae > Larix > Larix kaempferi. Next base: position 2,231,902 of record BSBM01000416.1, read on the forward strand.
AAAGCAGTGATGTTTTGATATCGAATCTATGACATCCAATGACAAGCAAAGGAAATGTTGCAATGATCAAACGTGAAAGCTAAGGCCCGACACGAAAAGCATCATATGCCTCATTCATTTCAAATTGGGGATTGGGTCTGGTTACATCTCAAGAAGGAGCACTTCATCGGTCCATATAATAAGTTGAAACCTTTGCGATATGGTCCATACAGTATTCTTTAGCAGATTGGAAAAAACACTTTCTAGCTTGATATTCCTTCATGCCTGGGTCTACATCCAGTATTCAACATGGATCTACTTCGACCATACCATGCACCATTGTTGCAACATAACGATTTACAAGCAGCAGAACCCAAATACATCCATCCAAATGTTGAGGAAACTCTTCCTTGTGACACCATCGTGGGATGACAGGTACGCCATAAAAGGACAAACACAATTCCCTTGTTTCAGGTTGCCAAAGTCGGAAAAATCCCATCACAGGGAAAGAGGTAATCTTCTACCGAACTGACCAACAAGTTTCCTCATCTGTATGAGCAAACAATGGGGACCATTGTTTCTTAAGGAAGGAGGTATGATCCATTCCAGTAGTTGGCATTGTTTTCGGATGCTAACATCAACTGCGACAAGTCATCGACTTCAACACAACTTCAACAAGTTCATCAACTTCCAAATGAATTCGACAAGATCAACGACTTCAATAAGTTCAGTAACCTCAACGGTTCCACGACGTCGACATGCAACATCGACTTGCGACTTGTGACTGTCAAACTATGATAGATTGTCACTTTGTCTTCCAGTCGACTATAACGGTTCAACTTCTGAAACCATTCTAACTTCTCTTGTAATTGAACGTAACGCACAGGAACCCAAGCGTCTCAGTACTCTATATAAGCATGTAAAATATTGTAATATAGAAAACATCAATCTTGAATCTTTTTTCCAATAATAGAGAAGTTCAGTTCGCATTCCTGCATATTGTCTATGTGTATCTGTGTTTATGTGTGTAGTGTATTCCTTCTTTTCTTATATTTCTTATGCTTCCGCCATAATAGAACCAACTCAATTAGTTGAACTGTTGTCCCTCTCGTGCACCTGGGCGCATGTGGATCAAAATGCGCGATGAATTTGTCGATGTGAATACTGACGAGACTGAGGAAGAAAGCAGCGGGAATGTTGTTGCTGACTTGGAGGAAGACAGTGAAGCAACTGTTGTAAAGAAAGATAGGAAGAAGGAAAGTCTACCAGTGAGCCTCATAGAGGAAAGGAATTCGACTTACAAGTCATAAGAGTACCTATGCATGAACACAGACGAAAGGGTTGGCAATAGTGCCATGAATATCCTAGGCAAGGAAGAAACCGACCTGGATGAGAATCGATATCCATTGTTGGAGGAGGAGAAGCAATTCATAGACAAACTTACAGTGGAAGGTAATTCCACGATGGCAGTAGTAAGTATGTTGTAGATGGAAGAAGGACTTGCATTTGATATGCAAGCCACCGAGTTCGAGTCGACAGGAGAAGTGGGAAGAAGAGTCGAAGAGAAATTCGGGACACTCGAGGAGATGCCGACAAGGTTTCCAAGGAGAAGCAACATAATTCTGCAGAACACGTTGTCATGCCAGATAATTCCCACCGCAAGGACTAGAAGGAATCGACGAGATCTGGAACGGTCGAACATAAATTCGATAAGGGAAAGAAGACAAAGGGTGAGTGGCGAGTTGAGGGCCATCTATGAGATTGGAACTAGACATGGGTTCCTAGTGGAGAAGATAGTTGGTTGGAACAACCATTGGAGTGGAGTTGTATGCTTCATCAAGATTGGCGAAAGGAATGGATGTCACCAATTCTGGAGAAGGAATGATACCATGGTCGAAGCCATGAGGAAGACTCCGAGAAGGGAGAAATGGATTAAATATGAAGTGGATGGACCAATTTGTATTTGGTACGAATTCTGGCATCGACGTCGACGAAAATGGGAAAGACTGAAACCCAAACGGAATATCAGAACCGAGGAGTAGTTATTTTCATACCCTGGGAGTCTGATGCAGGGGCATCCCATCCCAAGAGGAACAACCAAGCATGACCGAAAAAGATGCCCAGAGGACGGTTGATGACCTCTAGGATAAAGGGAGGTAGTCGACAAAAGGTAGTTGAGTCAGGGTTACCACCAAAGATACTTTTTGTGTGGACGTTTAGACTAATTTTCCATAGTGATCTCAAGTTTTCGCGTCCATATTTCCAATAAGGGGTTGTTTGAGCTTCGAACTTAATTAAATCCATGTGTTCCTTGTAATGTGCTGCAACTATAGGAACACGATTGATCTATGTCAACCACTTGCCAAAAATTTCTTACCACACGTCCTATCACTGATGATGTTTGTTGATCTCTTGCTTGGTCTGACATTGTTGTAGAGCATCATTGAACTATGGATTCTAAATCTCAGATATGAGGGTCCATGTTAAACCTCATATCTTCCCTTCGTAGTGCAGTCTTGATGCATGCACCGGCCCCATCATGCTTGCCTTTGTCATGCCCAATCTCAAAATAGTTCCAGATATGCATCACATTATAAGTCTTATGCAAAATACTCATCCATTGGAATAGTTGTAAATTTTTGAACTTGCCCTCACAACCATCCGACCATATCCATTGTTGATCCATCTGTATATCTCTCTCCTTCAATTGATCATATAAAATTCGAAAACAATGTTGCACATAATGCAAATCATGGGTTCTATCATCACTTATGTAAAATTTTGTCTCCTTCAGTATTATCTTCATGTCATTGATTCTCTTTGGCCCATTCCCTTACATAATATGTACCATGATGCTGGCTTGGTTTGAATGGTAGTATTGCTTCTAGATTTCATTTTGTGGCTGAAGGGTGTAATTTTCTGCAAAATCCACAATTGACACTATGGTTCCAACAGAAAATGTGTCCCTCCATTTTCTGTACTACTCATCTTGCCATCGCGCTACATGCACATGTTGAACATATTGCTCTGTTTTCTTGTAGAACTTCGTCAAGAAGTCACATACCCGTTCCTGTTACCATGAATACAAGGGAAATATTGAAATCGTAGACTTTGAAAAAATGTATATGTCATAAATTGAATGTGTAATATTAAAAATATGCAATATTCATTTGTACCTGTGACTTCACTAATGCAATCTTTTTTACTTTCCCTAGCACTGCCTAATTGATAGGTTACGTACTTGAAGCTCTGCATCTCCACGACCATCCTGCCAAATTCTTGCTCCTTGCTTTCATGAATGCAACTGTTCAAAAGAGAAAACCCACTGCACCTAGAACATGTCCCATAGAGACACGATTTTTCAAAATATTTTTGTCCTTCTAGCCTTGGACACATGATGTTGTGGACATAGTCTCTTGATGCATTCGGTGGTAGTATGGATTCATTGCAGCACTGCACAATGTTAGTATGCAAATCACAAAATATATGTTTATATGTGTCATAATAATATTCATATTCTACATGGTATCTACAAGAACAGGTGTTCCGATCAATGCATATACAAACGTACCATGGTTTTCATTTCTCAAAGGACCTTTGGCCTAGGTTCAATTGTGTGTGCTCATTCCTGAATCTCTCATAGACTTCAGTCTGTGTGGTGTCAAGGAAGTGTTTAACATGGTGTTCACGTTCAGTAGAACCTTTTCTCAGCTTTAGCACGTCTCTTTGGTTTGATGAAGGTATGGTATGATCATGCCAAAAAAATTTCACTAACTCATTAACAACATCAATTAGCTTCTTATCTCCACGAGAAAACCTACCAACAAAATCCCAACAATCGTTTCCACCCAGAGTGTCAAGATTTTCTCTTATAACATAGTACTTTTTAATAGTTTTTCTATTTAATCTAAGTATGTGAGAAGTGTGTGATAGAGGGCGATGTTTCCTTGTGGACTTGCTTACAACTGATTCCACTAACACATGACGAGGCGCATTGAGATATTTTGTACGAGACATCTTCCCAATCGCATTAAATGCATATTGGAGATTTCTAACAATATGACTGCTAGCCTCTGAACTTTTAACTATCTTTATGCCCAAAATTCTCCTAACAACAGCTAAACAATGTAACTTTAACAAACATAGCAATAATTGGCATTTACCTACATACCCTTTGGATTTAAAATATTCCTTGACAATCTTGTTGCATTGCCATTCAATAGTGCGTTTTGGAAACTTACATTCAAGGCTTGACAGAGCACTTTCATCCACATGAATACGTCTAGGAGTTCCTCTTCTTGCATTGGACAATCGAGGTAGGGAAGGTGGACATGAGACATGAATACCAGAGCTTGTTTGTTGTGGTGCTTCATTCACACATTGGGCCATAATGGGAGTGTGCTCGACATGGTTGTGGTCTTCTTGGGGAGGTTGAAAATTAAGCACTGCTTGTATGTCTATCTCTACACATGCAGCATCTCCCAATATTCCTGTGTCGTAAGGAACTTTAGCATGACTCGTTGATGGAGTGTTGGTTGGAGATTGTGTTGATGTTGGAATTTGAGTTGGGTCCATTGGACGCAACCACTTTATGTGTGGTTCTGAACAAGAGGTTTCCATGCCAAAAATTGTGTTAGGATCAATGGCTGGATGGCCTTTTATCTTAAGTCATTGATGTTTTCTATGGGAATATTGCTTCGATATTTTTTTGTTCTGTTACATGAGTTTCCCATCTCCAAAAGTCTCTTTAACAAAACTATGAGGCCTACCCCTGCAAAAGAAACAACAAATAAGATATTAGTTCCATTATACAATGAACTTGACACATTCCAACATAACTTACCACTATACAAATTAAGACATATAACTACAGACTATGTCAGTTTATTTGTGTTCGAATAAACATCATTATCCCTTACAATTCCAATCAATATAGATGATGGTTGATTAAGTGTAGAATGGAGAAACTAGTGTCTTTCCTAGCCATGAATTCATAAAAAATTTGGTAGTAACACCCTACAACAGAGATGGCTAAATATTCCTTGGGAATAGTTTGATAGTTTTTCTACATCAAATAAGGTAAAGAGAATAATTTTACTAATTACACAATGAGGAGGTTGCAAATTCCCCCAAGGAAGGAGAATTCAATGAGGTAGAGGCAAGTAGTCAAGCTCAAAGGCACGATATTAAAGAAGCAATATGATAAACATAGCATGAATATGAGAGCAAGGACAAAATTTCATGAACTAATCAATATGGACCCTCTCCTATGATTGATTCTTAGGATTTTATTCAAATTCAAGAGTCTCAAGAGAGAACCTCATCCATACCATCCTTGTGTGAAAATTGAAGAGATGCCTTGGGAATAGTTTGATAGTTTTTCTACATCAAATAAGTTAAAGAGAATAAGTTTACTAATTACACAATGAGGAGGTTGCAAACTCCCCCAAGGAAGGAGAATTCAATGAGGTAGAGGCAAGTAGTCAAGCTCAAAGGCACGATATTAAAGAAACATTATGATAAACATATCATGAAGATGAGAGCAAGGACAAAATTTCATGAACTAATCAATATCGACCCTCTCCTTTGATTGCTTCTTAGGATTTTATTCAAATTCAAGAGCCTCAAGAGAGAACCTCATCCATACCATCCTTGTGTGAAAATTGAAGAGATGCCCTGGGAATAGTTTGATAGTTTTTCTACATCAAATAAGGTAAAGAGAATAAGTTTACTAATTACACAATGAGGAGGTTGCAAATTCCCCCAAGGAAGGAGAATTCAATGAGGTAGAGGCAAGTAGTCAAGCTCAAAGGAACAATATTAAAGAAACATTATGATAAACATAGCATGAAGATGAGAGAATGGACAAAATTTCATGAACTAATCAATATGGACCCTCTCCCATGATTGCTTATTAGAATTTTATTCAAACTGAAGAGTCTCAAGAGAGAAGCTCATCCATACCATCCTTGTGTGAACTCAAAATAATTCATGGTAATAATTATTGGTTTACATTGCATACTTCATCTTGTTTAGTGAATATGAGTTTTTTTAGATGTGAACTTGGGAGTTCTTCTTGTCAAATTCATTGTTTTCTATGCATGGATATTGCTGTAGGAATATGATAAAAACAAAAAGGCATGGGAGAATCTCAAATCTTGTGAATGAAAAGAATTATTTACAATTCACCATACCTATAGAAATGCTCTCCAATTGCAATGGAAACTGGTAGCTTCAATGTATCCACTAGATTCCAAGACCACTGAAGATGTTTGTTAGATTCCAAGAGTGATTTTGTGTCCAATAGATCAACGAGTGTCCAAAAGATCAATGAATGTGAGCCAATAAGAAACCTAGAAGAGCTTGAACCCACGAAAGATAGAAAATCCCGTGTTTTTTGCTAGCATTCCCGAGAAAAGAAAACTCTGTTATTTTTTATCTGGCAGCAGACGCACGCACGCAATACATGTCAACAACGTGTACGCACTAAAACACGCACATGCGCCCCTGCATAACGTTTACACCATTTATTAACCAATTTTTACACCATATAATGCCAAACCTTCCCCCACTTCAAAAATATTTGCATATATTGGACTATACTTCAAAAGTGGATAAATGAATGGCTAAAGAGAGGGGGGTTAAGGATTCTAGGGATTTAAGGGTTTAGGACTTAAGGCGTAAGGTATTAGGTATTTGGACTTTAAGGATTGTGGGTTAGGTTGTTTAGGAGTTAGGGTTGTGGGATTACAAGGTGAATGGTTCAATGGTTTAGGGGTTAAGGGATGTAGTGCTTTAGGGAGAGTGATAGGTAGAGAGAGATAGAGAGATGGGATATGGGAGAGATAGAGTGAAATAGATCATGGGGTTAGGGGGGAGCAGTAGCATCCCACTTCATACTTGCAAGGGTTGTGCCCGATGCAACACCACACGATATTTGAAATGCAAACATGCTTAGAGGGTGAAATATATAGGGTATTAGGGTGAAATATATTCTTAGAGTCCTTGAACCACCACATATGAAATATATAGGGTATTAGTCAACTTCAAGTGTTTTATGTGTGCCATGACTAAGTTAGTTGTGAATAAAAAATGGTGTCAAGGTCTAACTAAGGTATAGGGACAACACGAAACTTATCATGCCTTAAATGAAGCTTCTCATGCTCAAGCACCATGAACAACACCTACAACTCAAGAAGCTTCTTAGGATACGATGTTGAATGCATCTTCAAACCACCACACATAACCCTTATGGGGTATCTCTAGCAAATGCAGAGGGATACATATACCATGATTAGGCTACATCCAATTCCTTAAACAATATTATGTCTTTGACCCACGCCGAGAATGTTTTTCGAGGACATGGATAGTGTTGTTAAGTATGTTAGTGGGATACATTCAACATGAGTAGGTTTCATGAATTGGGAATGGGTCTATAGTCCTAAACATGCTTAGGTGGAACAAACAGCTTCAACCATAAAGTAACCTTTTCAAGCTCAATTGCCATGGTTTGGGGAGGAAAACACTTCATCCTCGGGGCTTAAACATAGTCTTTTAAGATTCAATAGCCATCAACAACATGTGCAAATAATGGCATGGACCCTTTCTAAGCGGTCTTTACAATCAAAATTTGATATGGATTCCACTATCATCACCATCATCCTCCTCATCATCATCATGCCATCATCATCATCATCATCATCACCATCATCATCATCATCATCATCATCATCATCTTCGTCATCATCATCATCATCATCATCATCGTCATCGTCATCATCATCGTCATTGTCATCGTCATCATCATCATCATCATCATCCTCATCCTCATCATCATTATCAACATATTCATAGTCATCATCATCATCATCAATGATTGATGATGATCATGATGATCATGATCATGAGGTTGATGATGATGATGATGACGAAGATGTTATTGATCATAATCGTCATCATCATCATCATCATTCGTCATCATCAACATCAACATCATCATCATCGTCCTTATCTTCATCATCATCATCCTCGTCATCATCATCATCGTCGTCATCATCATCATCACCATCATCATCATCATCATCATCATCTTCATCATAATCATCCTCATCATCTTCATCAACAACATATTCGTCATCATCTTCATCATCAACATCATCATCATCTTCATCATCATCATCGTCATCATCTTCATGATGATGACGATGATGATGATGATGACAAATATGATGATGGTGATGATGATGATGATGAATATGATGATTATCTTCATCATCATCATCATAGTAGTCATCATCAACATGATTCATCATCATCATCATCATCATCATCATCATCATCCTCATCGTCATCATCATCCTCGTCGTCATCATCATCATCATCATCATCCTCATCCTCATCATCTTCATCCTCATCATCATGATGATGATGACGAAGATGATGATGGTTATGATGATGGTGATGATGATGAAGACCATGATCATATGATGATGATGATGACAACGACGAAGATGATGATGATGATCATGACTAATATCGTCATCATCATCATCCTCCTTCTCATCATCATCATCATATGATCATGACTAATATCGTCATTGATGAGTCAAGTTTTCAGGTATTTGATAACCTTTTTTTCAGCAGCCAAACTCAAGCAATGGTGATGAAACATGCTCATTTGTGGGGGAAAATGTTTTACTTTAATTATTTAATGAAATTGTTTTATGATTATTCTTGGATGTTAGAATACGTATCAAATAAACTAATTATATGGAAATCAAGCATGATTGAGCAGGTTCAGGGTCATTCACGGATGGACGTGTAAAAGATTAAAGGATCACCAAGCTTGGCGCCCTGTTTCCTGATTTATAGAGGACGCACTCCCACTTTCAAGAGGAATCTGCATTTAGACAACTAGTTAGGATTAACATTAAATCATATAAATATGGGCCTCTCGGGTAGCGAGGGACCCCTGTTGTTATTTTGAGAAAAACATTGTTTTAACTTTTTATGCCCTATCGATTCTACGAAGTACAGACCTTTGTTTTGACATGGATTCTATATTTTAAATAAGAGAGATTGATGATTAATTCTAGCCAGGGTTTCTAAGTTTTATTCTCTCCTGAGTACGGGTTGGGAAGGGCCCCTCCAACACGTAGGTCAGGAGATTTCTATTTGCAGGTATTTCTTTCAATTATGTGTTTTACATTGATGAACAGTTTTATTACATATGGGAGCGCTTGAATGCTTTATTATTTCTGTAGTGGTTTATAATACATTCTATAGTACAGTAGAACAGTTTCAGTAGTCCTATAGGTTCTTTCTTTCAACGCATATTCCAATCAATGATTGCATGTGTATCAGCTTTGCTTTCAATATCATGGTTTATATCTGAGTTTTTTGACTGTTTCTCATTGTGATCAATTTTTTTTAGTAGTAGATGGATAGCTTGAAACGATTGCACTTAAATTTTAGTCTTGGGATTTAAAATGGTTTAGATCAGAATTATAGTTTTAGGCATAAAATAACTACAGACCTTGTTTTCACCAATCTTAGAATAGATCTGTTATGTCATGTTCATTTTTAGATTTATCATTCTGCATTAAGTAATTTTATAAGATCATTCCCTTTACTTTCACCATTTTAATTATTTAAGATAGATTTACTGCTTTTGGTATCTTTATTTCTTAGAACAGGTTTACTGCTTTCAGCACTTTAATTATTTTAATTAGATTTATTGCTTTCCAGCATTTAATTCCGTAGCATAACCAGTTTACATATTTAGTAGACAACCTTTAGAACATCGATACCGACTTCTAACTGTGACAGAGATTATCCTATAGGAGCACAGATAGTGCATGCATCTCTAAAGTTTGTACGTTCCCCGGGTTGACATTTAAAGTAGGCTCTTGGTATAGCTGCCCTCATTAAGCATCCATATTAGGAGCTCACCATTCATCATTATCATCATCATCATCACCATCATCATCATGATCATCATCATCCTCATCGTCATCGTCATCACCCTCATCATCATCATCATCATCATCAGCAGCAGCAGCAGCATCATCATCAACATCATCGTCATCATCATCACCATCATCATCATTGTCATCACCATCATCATCATCATAATCATCATCATCATCTTCATCATCATCATCATATTCGTCATCATCATCATCATCATCATTATCCTCATCATCATCCTCGTCATCATCATCTTCTTCATCATTATCATCCTCATCAACATCTTTGTCATCATCAACATCATCATCATCATCATCAATGATGATGATGAAGATGATGAGATGATGATGATGATGAAGATGAGTATGAATATGAAGAAGATGATGATGATGATGATGACGAATATGATCATCATTATCATCCTCATGATCATCCTCATCATCATCATCATCATCCTCATCATCATCATCCTCATCATCGTCATCCTCATCATCGTCATCATCCTCATCATCATCATCATCTTCATCATCATCATCATCATCATGATCGTCATCACCCTCTTCATCATCATCATCATCATCATCATCATCATCATCATCATCTTCGTCATCAACATCATCATAATCATCATCATCATCATCATCATCATCATCAAGAAGGGAGAATCAAGGTTTGACCTAGAGTGACCCATTTTAATCATTCCTAGAGTTATCTTGTTGATGAACTAAAATTAAGCACTCCAACTAACGATGGGCCAAATCACAAGGTTGGATCCCAAGACAAAACCTAGTAAGTAGGAGGGTTCCCCAAAGGGTCTACTAGAGTCAAACTAATGATTAAAGTTATAATATTGAAGAGGAGGCAATATCAAACCCTACTTTAGCGCTAGACATCACAAGGATTTCATGCATATAGGGTAAGGTAAAGTGACTTAATAGATATTTATCTAGCACATAACAATCTTTCTATAAAGAGAGAAAAATATCAATGTTAATAATGGGTAGGTCATGTATATCAAGGAAATGGAAGTAGGAAACTCCCTAGTACCTCTAAGTAGGTAGGTGTATGTGAATACTAATAAATGCATACACTACAATCACTCTTATACGTATGTTTTGATTCATTCAATAGGATTTATGTATGGATGCATATGTGCAATTGAGCTAGGGTTTGGTCAATGCAATGTATCCATATTGGTGTGTTGTTTGATTTTTGTTGTAGATTAGGACACCAAATCCCAATAGTTTCCATTTCCAAAATCCAATAGTCATTCAATTTAGCTAGGATTTGGTAAATCCATTGTATTCATTGATTAGGATAGAAAATCTCAATAGTCACCATTTCTTGTAGTCAATAGTCCACCACCTAAGTACTAAATAGCGCATATGCACTTAGAGCGCGTATGCACTAAATAGTGCGTACACGCTATTTCTGTGTACACATGTTTAAAATAACACGCATGTGTCATTTAAATTTCTAAATTTTGGCGGGCAATTCCATTCCCACCAATGCGGTGGATGACTTGGCCGCTGTGGTTTTAGGTTCGGGTTGCCAAACCAAGTGGCTTGGATTGTGTTATAACAAAATACATCTTATTCTATAACTTCTTCTATTTCGAGCATGATTCTGCATATGCTACACTTGTCCACTACTAATGAAATTGCACACACTTGTAGAATTATATGTGCATCTTCTGAATATGTAATTTTTTATTAAATCTATTATTTGTTTTTATTTTTTAATTAATTTCAATTGCACTAACATCACTCTTACACAAAAAGTAGGTTATTTTCTTGTCTATAACTTTTGATTGGATCACCTATTTTGAAAACGGAGAAGAACCCGCACAAGTAAATAGAAAGACCTACATCCTAAAAAAAAAAAAATCATTGATTATGTTAAGACCATGATATCGAGGACCAACGCTCGACCTAGTCATTTTAGGGACTGGATCACTTCCTTAATTAAAAAAATAATAAAAGTAACATAAATAAATATGGAAAAATAGCGTTGCACTAGAACGGCCTGTTATCTACAACTGTATATAATTTTTTTCACAAAATTCCACCATTTGCATATCAAACCAGGGGACCAATGCAAACAAATTCATTATGTTTTCTTAAAAAAATAATATACCAACCTTAGGAGAACCCTATTTTTTGGGAGTTATACTTAATTTCCATAAATAATATTTATATATTCCAGGAGGTAATCCAACTGTCTACGTTTCATCTTCTTACGCCAAATTCCAAAAAGTTGTGTAGGTAGCTCTAATATTGCTTTTTGACGTTCAGATTTTTGTTTTTCCAGAAGGCCATTGCGACTAACACGTCATGAGTGGTCAGCATTAGCTTGCACCAGCCCTTCTACTTTTTATGTGAGCTATAATGTTTTTTACTTCTTATATTTCTATTTTTTATGTCGGCTATAATATATTTTTTTGTAAGATCTTTTTATTAAATTTATGAATTCAATTTATAGATGTAAATAACAAAAAAATTATGCATTGTTGAAATCAATGCAACGAATCAAATCACTATGTATCTTGTGTTTTTAACACCATTTGTTTGTGATCTATTGACAATGCGTTATTGAAATCAATGCAACAATGATTTTTTATTAAAATGATAAATTCAATGCATACATGTAAAAAATAAAAGAAAAAAATGCATTGCATTGAAATCAATGCAACTAATTAAATCAATATGCATCTTGTGTTTTTTAAGAACATTTGTTTGTTGTCTATTGGTAAGTAGTGAGATGATTGATATTAAGGTTCAAATCCATTCTATTTTTTCGATTTCTTATGTTGGCTATACTATTTTTTTTTACTTCTTTTGTTTCTATATCTTATGTCTACTATAATATATTTTTTCTTTCTTTCTTTTATTTCTTATGTTTCTATTTTTTATGTCAGCTATAATATTTTTTACTTCTTATATGTCTTATATTTTTTTTACTTCTTATAAGTCTAGTTTTTATGTTGGCTACAATATTTTTTTTACATCTTTTTATTACATTGATAAATTCAATGTATACATGTATATAACAAAAAACAATGCATTGTTAAAATTACAAGCATGGTTTTTTATTAAATTGATAAATTCAATGTATACATGTAAAAAACAATGCATTGTTGAAATCAATACAATCAATCAAATCAATAGGCATATTATGTTTTTAACAACATTTGTGTGTGATCTATTGGTAAATCAATAGGCTATAATATTATTTTTACTTCTTTGGTTTCTACTTGTTATGTCCACTATAATACTTTTTTTTACTTCTTTATTTCTTTACTTTTTATGTTTCTAGTTTTATGTCAGCTATAATTTTTTTTTACTTCTTTATTTGTTTACTTCTTATGTTTCTAGATTTTATGTCTCTTATAATATATTTTTTACATCTTTTTTTTATTTCTTTTATATATATATATATATATATATATATATATATATATATATATATATACAAAAGTTTTATATAGTTTCTAATTGGAAAGACCATAAATGGATAGTAGAAATTGAAGTGTAGTTAATGATGCAAAAGAAAATATACATAAGTATTATATATTTAATAGGAATAGATTGAATATAATTATTTTTCTTCTTAATTGAATATAACCATTATTTTTAAGGATATAAAGATTATAAATTTGTTGAAAGGGAAGAGATTAAGAAATAGACTTATATAATGAAGGGATACATTAAGTGACCAAAGAGATTAAATTATATAGTGATGAAATGACATTATAATAGTTATATTGAGAATTACAAATTGGTTTTAACATCCTTACATCATCATTTCTTTAAAAGAAAGTATATATGAGTGTAATATACTTGTTGGATAGGGAGAATTTTAAAGGGGAATTCTAAGTTATAGTTGAGTTAAATATATGGTTCTGAACATGTACACAAGATATATACATGTGGACTAGAAAGAAATATAAATAGATAGTCTTACTATAGAAGGGTTATATAGATTGTTGAATGGAAATAAAACATAGGTGTTAGCAAAGCTAATCAAGACAAGGCTATTAATGGGTCGCAAATCCTTGCATGATAAAGAAAGCTCTATCGAAATAGGATCAGCACTTCAAGTGATAAAAGAAGACTATATCGAAATAGGATCAGCACGTCATTATGAAGGCCTTTAAGAAAAAAAAAATTAGGGTGTATTTTGAGGGACATTACATCTGTACTGCCATGTGGCAACCTGTGGAAGTGCCATGTGGAACTTCCTGCCAAATTTTTGCCTATTGTGGAAAACCTTCATAATGCGATAACTTTTTCATATAGAGTCCATTTGACACACCATTCATGATGTTGGAAATATCTCATTGAGCTCTTCGCGATAGTGTTATTATCTCTGGTAGTTGAAAACTTTGATTTCAGAGTGTCTTCATATCCTCCTGGATCATTGGGAAAAAGAAATTTTTTCAGGTGGGGGAGATGTTGGAGGAGGCTAATCGACTCCATCGACTACGTCCTCCTGACTAACCATCAACTTGTCAGGTCACTCTAATCGAGTTAGCTAGGATGACTCCTAGACAATTATGCAAGTACAATTGCCTAACTAATAGTATGATCCATTTAAATATGCTAGTGAGCCAAATATTATAAACATGATTATCCCCTTTTGTACAGTATGGCCTTAGAATAATATAATAAAAGACGTGTTGTTGATTTCTCCATTACTTTCTTACTTTCTTTCTCTCTTTATGTATGTGTGATGTCATATTTGGTATATGTATGTTGTACTACTGGTAACCATGTGTAATCCCACAGATTACAACAAGTAGGATGAACTTATGAGCCTTGAAATATTTCAACAATGACTGCAAATATTGGATGCCTTGGGACTGTGAGCCTCTAGGTATGAAAACCTTCAACAATGAATACAAAAATTGGATTCCTTAGGTAGTATGAGTCTCTGAGTATGAAATATTTCAATAATGAATGGAAATATTGGATGGTTCCTATCTTCATTCACATACTTGTAACTCTTTAGGTCTTTTGTCTTGTAAGCATAGATGGTATTGATAATCTATAGAATTCTTTGATATATTTTCATATGATCATCTCCTTTTCTCTCAAACTTAATACATATATGTATATAGGTTTGATTTTCCAATCCACTATAAAAAAATTCTCTTGGAATTTATAACCATCTTATTCCAAGTATGATTATTTTCCTAATTCTTTTGTACCCTCTATAATTGCAAAAATCCTAACATATGGGAGCATGGCCCTTTATTTGTATGGTTATTCTTCAAAGTCCCATAACATTCCTATTCAAAGTAATGATCCATCCCACTTATGAAATACACTAATGTCTCTGCTTTCAAACTATAATTACAATTTGGAACATGCAGTCATTCATCTCCTGTATATTTCAAATAAATAAATATTTGCAACCTTGTCTCTTCTTCTTGATATTATTCATTTCTTCTTCTTTTTTTAAGGCTTTGATTCTTCTTGTAAATCTCCATTTTTTCTTTAGTTCTCCTATCCACTTTCTCAATTATCTTATTTCTTTATCCATCACCATCACCACTCTACTCCATTTTGGCAAACACAAACACAACTCTCTTTACATGACAAATTCTTAGTTTTGATGTATCATAAATTTCCATTGATAAACTAAAACTCGATACCAAATGATGCAGTTGGAAGCTACATGAACTACCAACCATAATGTATAGTCTCATTTTGAGAACTTAAACATGTATAGAGTTCTTTGTCCAAAACACCACAATTTATTATAGAATGAATGTAAATCGACATTAACAAACATACATTCCATGGAGGTATACAACCAATCATAAATAGTGTCTACACATTCCCAATTTCAAAATTTATAAAATATAAAAAATCTATGCCTCTAAAAACTTATCTAGATGACTCTATGACCTAACTCTACTTCTTTCTTACTAACATAAGTTATTCTAAATCTTTCAAACTTTCCTAAATACTCAACCTTAAAAATTTAAAATTTTACTATCCAACTCAAAATTTTCTTCTTCTCCTTATAGTTTTTAAATTCTCATTACTGCCAATTTCTTAAGTGATGGTATTGCTCGATTACATCTTGGACCCGATCCAATGACTAATCTAGTTTTGTCTCCATGTTATTGATGTCCATCTTCGATAATACCTTATAGATCATCTTCGATATCTCATTCATCATCAACTCCGCTAAAATTATGGCATAATGCCATAAAAAAATTGTTTTTAGAGAGAATGTAAACATTGATTTGTTTTCTATGTTCGATAAATGCTATAATTGTTTATATTGATAACCATCTTATTATTTCCTTTATCGAATTCATAAACATCTTCTAATTGATATTGGGAATGGGAAAAGATGCACCTAAATCACATTACCTTTTTTACATAAACACTATAACAAAACTTTTAACTCACCAAAGGAATAAATAACATATAACATTTTAATAATGTTAATGATGAACCAATTAGTGTAATAAAAATGAAAGACCAAATTTAAATACTTTCTTACAAAACATTGACTCATACTAATATTAAAAGAGAATGTTTGTAATTTTGTAAGAATGTAATATTTTTCTTTAGCCGGTCATACATCAATATTTGTGGTGAACATAGAAGAATTGCCAATAAATGGTGGTCATAAATTCAACCAATTATCAATCGAGAATCTCGTGCTCAAGTAAAATGTTATAATAAAAATTAAATAATTAAGTTACGCAATCCAAAATTTACACCACTCTAGCAAAGAGTAACGTCTTCGTGGATTATAATCCTAAATAGTTTTAATCTAACGTGACTGTGCTAATCATAAATACATCATGATCTAATTAAGGACAATAGGTTGCAATGGGTTGAAATCTAACGAGTGCTAAATGCTTTTCTACGAAGAAAAAAAGGTTAACCTAATTTTCAAAGAAAATCTGCAGTTAGAATTTGAACAACAGATCTTAAATTTATGGATTTTCTTTCAGGTTCTGTGAAGATGAATTTGACTGTAGTTGATAATTAAATGTTGTTGTTGAAATCTTGAGAAGATTCAAGCTTGATCCTGAGTTCACAGTTTGAAGTCTTATTTCTGTGATAAATGAGAGTGTAGTGGTGATATATAAGGATCTAACGTTTGAAAATCTAAAATTTGCATGAGAGTTGTCACAGTGCTCTTGCTATTTTCAATTAACATTTTTTTGAATATGACACAGATCGTTGTTTCCACATAGTGTCTAAAATTATATTTTATTTTCTATCTAGAGCACATCGCCTTTCTTATCTCTGTACTGATTAGTAGGGATTTCTCATCCTTAGGGTACCCTCCAATTTGATTGGGGCACAAACCTATAAACGAAAGAGAATCTAATAGTATTTTGGAAGGAAGTTTCAAAATGTTGGATGAGTGGACTTCACTGCATTCTTCTTCTCACAATGATGGTCAATCTCATGCAGTTGATGATCATGTTGAGGTATTTTTCTAACGCATGGCCCTCCAAGAGATTATAACGAATCGGTCTTAACTTTGGATGCACATTTCCAGTTTTACATATAATTCTTGAGGTCCTATACGAATTGAACTAGTGACCATTGGTTTGTAAAAGATAGTCGCTAAATCGACTTCATTCATAATTTCACAAGCTCATTAGCTGATAATTTTGTCTTACATTGGTGCATACGATTGTGAAAATCTAACTATCGAATTAGTATCAGTTGTCTCTGAGTCAGGGCATATATGATACTATAACAGGCTATTGGTTCCTTTCCATCTTCACAACCTTGTTAGATAGCACCTGCAATTCTCGTTAAATTGTTGTTGAGACTCACTCTTGTTAGCATCCAATGATGTGAGATTAGCAGAGGCAACCAAATTCCTCTCTAAGGACAAGATAGAAGTATATGTGGTAGCCAAGTCTGCAGGAATTTTTTCTCTGAACATAAAATTGAAGTCTTCCCCAAATGCACCTGTGTAAATGACCAAAGTCAGAGGGTTCAGGTATTTTATAGCAGTGGAAGTTTTTTAAAATCCTTTCTAAACCTTGTATTGAACTGACAAATTTCCTGGATTTCTCGTTTACGAAGACCTCTTAATTCTGCTAATAAGAAGGATGAATCCTTCTTTTCCCTCGAGTACTTTTTAAATTTGCTTTACCACCTCTGTGCCTTGTCCTCAAGGGATTGAACAAATAATTTCATCTTAGCATCTTCACGAATGATTAGAAATTCTCCAAAAAAATATGTAAAATTTTCAAGATGCCCTTCTGCAGAAATAGTGGTATGACCTTGAAATTTAGGCACTTGCTTTCACCAAACCCCATCTGGCATGGCATTAGGATGTCCCATGACAACAATACAATCAATGGGGGGCATTTGTCTAGTTGTAAAGATTGAAATAGATGGATTTAAAACATGAGGTATCATCAAAGAATTATCAACACCAAAAGAACTACTTACCACCTTGTTACCTATGGTGACAAAATATTAATTCTTGAAACTGTCCAGTTCCAAGGTAACTAGAAAAAATGCACAATCACCGAGTATTATTTCCATGCACTTCAAGTTAGTGCTTGCTAACCATTGGGGGAAATCTCGAGTTACTTTAGGAATCAACTATCAATACAAAAAATGAATCGTAACACTTAAATTGAATAAAAGCTGGCTGTCTTGAATAGTTTTGCTAATAAATATGAAAAAATAGCAAGCAAAATTTGACCTAAGAACTGAAAAATGCATGGAAATAAATGCAAAGCTTTCTCTAAGTGTTGGGCACACAACCCAATGCAACTCTAGACTAACAAATGCTAAAGGTTCTCTCTAATGCTGTGCTAAAAATAAAATTACAGCAAGATCATATTGCTGTAATTAAACAAAAAAATGAATTTTAGTGATCTAATTATGCCTCAATTATATGCCTAAGATGCAAGGTATTGAGTGTTGGATGTGAAAATTCATTTTAAATGCACAATCAAGAGCTGAAATTCAGTAAACCAATGCCTTTTATGGAGTCAAAAGAGAAGAAGAAGAAATAAAGGGAATTGTGCGGAAGACAATCTAAGGTCTATTCACTCAAACTCTATCAAGGTCTAGATCGATAACACATTAAAACCTAAGAAAATAGAATTTTCATACATGGAAAACCTGAGTAGTCACCGAGCAAAATTGTGTCTTTATTATCAAAAGTTGTAGGATGAACAAGGTTTGAACAAGTTTGGACACCAACACTCCAAGGTACAAAGAAATTCGGGATAGTACTAGTCATGACCTAGCAAAACCAACTCTCCACCACAAGGACTCCATGCTAGCTCCATGGAAAGAAGAAACAAAGAAGGAGAAAAGTATTAGTTCAACAACTCAATATCTCACAAAATAAAGTCATCCCTTCCTCCATGCTTTGTACAATATAAAGAAGAGTGAGAGAATAATAATAGGTGAGATAGAAGATAGAAGGGAGGTAAAATTAGAACCCAAATTATATAGCACTCATTTTTCAAGTGAAAATACCATGTGTATGAAGAAAATACCCCTCCAAAATATCAACCTCCTTCCATAACAACTACCCATAAGAGAAACTAAACTTGTATATGGATAATTTCTTATTTTAATGCACTTTTTTCATGCCTAAAATAGACCATACGAATTTCCCAAGGAGAGAATACCCTGAAATCAAACCTTAAATTATCGGATAAGTGAGGATTAAAAATAGTATGATAAGCTAGGCTAATTTTAGGAAGGAAATTTTTTAAATAAAGCTATGTAAGCTTCTCTATAGCAAGCACTCCTCAGCTAAGGTCATATGAAAAGACTCTCTTGACCATGGTAAAACGTAATTGGTCCCTAAAATATCAAATTGCTCGGAATGCCTTGAAATTGGACACTGATGCTACTTGCCATACTAGGTCCCCAAATATCTAGTCACTTGCTAAAAATAGCTTGTCCTCGGAATATGATGAAACTCACAACATACACAAATATTCTCAGCAGGTCCTCAAATATGAAATCAAATCATCAATCATACCAGTTTCCAAAACCTGCTAAAAATAAAATTTCTAAGATTTTCTTAAAAATTGAACCCCACACATATCTCCCCAAAGGGTGCCCAAAACTATGATCAGATAATGCAAAATATGACACTGCAACTCACCCTCTTCACACCTTTCGGGGGTCTTCAACCTCCCAAATTTTGAATACTTCACTGAATCTGTATGGGGCACTTGTTGCCACAGTATCATGTGTCCACAAGTACCTAAAATGTGTCCTTTGCTTGTCTCTGTATATAAATAACTTGTCCAAACTTTGTCCAACCTTCTATCCATGAATAATAAAGACACGCGACTATGTGCCATGTTTGAATGGCACTCCACCAAGTGCGGATGTCGTGTCAATGGACCGGCTAACCAATCCACCCCATAATGTACTCATAAACTGTCGATGCTGAATAGTGAACTTTGTAACACTGAGCTCACCCCGAATGATATCCATGAATATGTATTGTAGATTAACGCACATATTTGTAAGGTCAAATTGGGGTAAATGGGCATTTCTGGTAAGTCCTTCACATCAATTCCTCATTTTCTAGGCCAATCTCTATTGGTCTTATACCAAGATTTGTTGCCATCATACCTTGATATGGGATATGGTTTGTAATAAAGAAAGAAAGTGCTCCTCCTTTGAAAGGGAGCATACTTGCTTCTTCCTAAGGGATTTAGTTGGATGTTTGCATTCTCACTTCCAATTCTTCTACAAGAAAGTCCTTATGGATATATTCAATTTTCTGTAGAAGAAAATCATAGTCCACAAAGTGGACTTCTATATAAAATTATTGGTTGTAACAAAGTTCTAAACAGAAACTTATGCATTCTCCAAACCCTTACACATCTTTTCCATTTCATCTGAAGAGAATAAAGGGATTTTATCCCACCTGTTAGTTGGTTTTCAATACAAGCATTCCATTTATAATTAGATAGAATGATGAGTTCCAAGTACTTAAAAAAAAGACTTCTTCCATTTCTGGTCCTCACAAATGATTTCCATGTCTTTATTTCTTGTATCAATTACCATTACCTTTGTTTTGATATTCACTTGTAGTACGAAGTACTTAAATCTCCAAGGTCATTGTGATGTCTCTGTATATTCTGGTTGTCTATAGTGATCAAAACCACATCATCTGCATAGATTAAAATTAATATTGCATACCCTTATAGATGAGTCCCACCTCCACTTTTCGATTTGATCTCACTTTCTAGTTTGATAATAAATATTCCAAACAATAATGGGGACCAAAGGAACCCTTGTTTCACTCCAATATTGCTACTTATTATTCCATTTTCATTCTACTTAAAAAGGAAAGTTAATTCACCTGAGGATTTTCATAAAGTATGTATGCAACTTCTTATAAATTTCCATTCTAAAGGTAATACCCATTTTATCCATCCTCTCTCACATATTTTTATGAGGCACCATATCAGGTATCAAAAGTTTTTCAAAATGCCATAAAACAACAGAAAGTTGTCCTTTTTCTTGAGAACTTTATGTTATAGCTATCAAGGTTATTAGATCATATATTGTTAAAAAGTGGGGCTGAAATTCACCTTGTGATGTTGCTATCAATCCATTTTGTTGTGTCCATTTACTTATATCAGGTATCAAAAGTTTTTCAAAATTCCATAAAACAACAGAAAGTTGTCCTTTTTCTTGAGAACTTTATGTTATAGCTATCAAGGTTATTAGATCATATATTGTTAAAAATTGGGGCTGAAATTCACCTTGTGATGTTGCTATCAATCCATTTTGTTGTGTCCATTTACTTATAATCTCCTTCCACACGAGGCCGAAAAGTTTGGTTAGAAGACTCTACTTACCATTATGGTTTATTAATTTTTCACCTCATTCATATCACCCCCTTCAAAAATTGGGTGACCCTATTTATTTTCCAATTGGGGAGAAAACCTTGCCATATAACATGATTAATAAAGTCCCAAATTATTTTTGTTAGTTATTCACTTCCTCATTTCATCATTTTTGCAACTAGCCCACATAGGTGTTTCTCATCCATTGTCTTAATAGCATATTTTATCTCTAAAAACACTTATTTTATGTTCTAATAATTGATTGGTCCAAATTTTATTTTACTTGCTCTTATATAATTCCTTGAAATAGGATATAATAAGCTTACTGTAAGAAGTGGGGGGGTTCTTTATTTGGTTTTGAAAGGTCAATCCACGTGGAGTCTCGACATGTATGAAAACAAAGGTCGTGATTGTTTTGTTTTTTTCTTAGGCATGTAAATCGTGAATTCCCGTGACTTAAATGTGCAACACACATTATATGGTGGAGTCTGGACATGTATGAAAACAAAGGTCGTGATTGTTTTTTTTTTTTTTCCGGGCATGTAAATCATTAATTCCTGTGACTTAAATGTGCAACACACATTATATTGTTTGAAATTTGCATTGATGTTTCGTGTTGCAGTGGTGTGAAGTAATTGCATTATGTAATAAACAGAGGGAGTAAGTGTGCTTTCTGTTGTTTCATGACAACTTTATTGTACTTTGATAGATTCTCTTTTAGTTTGGTTAAGCTAATGTTGTACAAGATAATAATCTGTATTGCAGAGTTATGATATTTTTGCTGGACCAAGAAATATTGGGAACCGGATCTTCTCAGTTGATACACTTGAATGAAGTGCATCTAAGGTCATGGGATAGTAACATGCATGTCGCCTGGAAACAATGCTATTGTTGTAGGGACAAATAAAGGGTGGCTTATTCGATACGACTTTGGAGGTGGAGACTCTTATGGTATGTACCATATTAGGTATCAAAGAAGATGAGCAATGACTGCTAGATAAATCTTATTGCCAATACTTCTTTGAACTCGTAGCCCTGTTATTGCTCATCCATATAAACAACCAAACTATAACATCAACTTTATCTCTGAATTTATGGGGAAAAGTTCATCGAGTACACATTGTGTATTTGATACCATCTATGCTAATGGTGCCATTGTGGTGTCATTTTCCTGCCAACTAAATTATGGATCTTTCATTAATGTAGTGATGATAATGAAAACTCTAACTTTCTTTTGCTAACATGAAGGTGGAGAATATGTGTCCAATCTATAAATGTGTTTCTACTAATCTGAAAAATGAAGAAGAATTCGATGTCTAATCTGAAAAATGAAGAAGAGTTCGATGTCTAATCTGTAATGTTGTTCTTCTACTAATCTGTAATGTTCTTCTACTAATCTGTAATGGTCTTCAACTAATTTCAAAGTGAAGAATTTGATGTCGAGAACTTGGTGTCCAATCTATAGTGTTTGCTAAATTGACATGAATGGTGAAAGTTACATTTGTCAAATTCGATGAAGTAACATTCAATGAAGTAACTTAAAATTAAGAGGCTAAATTGACATGAATGGTGAAAGTTACATTTGTCAAATTCGATGAAGTAACATTCAATGAAGTAACTTAAAATTAAGAGGCTTTGGACATTAATCCGTTATCACATTCTTTGATAGTGAGAATGGTTTGTTGCTAACATTGATTCTCTAAAAGGGTTTAAGTACCCAATTTTTTAAAGGTTTTTAATGGATCAATCTTCCATTCAACGTTAGAGTTATTTTTATATTTTATTGATTTAAATTTTAATTCTAATTTTGTTTAGATTTTAATTTTTAATTTTTTAACTTTTAATTTTTTTTATTGATTTCTTCCATTCTTTCTTATTCTCTATTTTTTGTATTATTATAATTTTTTATTCTCTATTATTATTATTATTTAATTATGTCTTTTTATAATATTTTATTTATCTTATTATTCTCTATTTTTTGTATTATTAGAATTTTTATTCTCTATTATTATTATTATTTAATTATGTCTTTTTATAATATTTTATTTATCTTATTGAAAAATTTAACAAAATTTATATATTCCATCATTAATATTTCATAATATTACAAGTTCAAATAATCCTTGCATTAATTGCGCAGAGGCGCTCTACAGTCCAGTATGAGGGAGATCTTGTAACATGTGTTGTTTGTCGAGTAACAAAATAATACAAAGTAAACAAAAAAGAATATTACAAAGTAAAAAGTAATAAATATTATGTCGGCCATAAACAAAAAAGAATAATACAAAGTAAAAAGTAATAAATATTATGTCGGCCATAAACAAAAAAGAATAATACAAAGTAAAAACTAAATATGAGACTTAAACTAGAGACTTTAGAGCTTAGGATTAGGTGGTAAATATTATGTCGACCATAAACAAAAAATAATAATACAAAGTAAAAAATAAATATGAGACTTAAACTAGAGACTTTACTTTTTACTTTTAATACAAAGTAAAAAATAAATATGAGACTTTAGAGTGTTTGTCGTAAACAAAAAAGAATAATACAAAGTAAAAAGTAAATATGAGACTTAAACTAGAGACTTTAGAACTTAGGGTTAGGTGGCTCAGATATTGCACTCAAGGAGCTATTCAAGGAGAGGTCTGCACCTCATGAGATTTGATCCCTCTTGGCGCTTGATAAAGCCTAGGATTTTTTACATCCAATACAATGCAAAAACTTATACACTATATATTAATTTACACGTGATTTATAGCTGATTGACTAGGTAAATTGATTAAGCATGAATAAATTGGACTTTAATGGCTCACACCTAGGGCAAATAGCTCCATCCTTCGGTGGTGGCTTCTTGTGGTTCCATTCTCTCCCAACAACAAGTGGCAACGTAGGGGACATTGCCACCTAGTGGCTCTTGTTTTAATTTGAATTGATTTATAAACAGTCGGCATCCAAATTGTTTTAATTTAAATTGATTTAAAAGCAGCCCGAGTCCAAATTGATGATTGAGTATTTATTTCAATTACCATCACTTTCATGTTTTATTAGGAGAGTTACCAAGGGTTTATATTACCGTACCTTTTAATCTTCCTTTTTTCGAGTTGTCTAAATCAGACACGAATTCGCCTTTGGATGCCCTGGGGTTTTCTAGGGTGCTGAATTCATTTTAAATGTTCAGAAAAACGAATTTTTAGATTTCATATCTCGCCAGATTTTTAAATTTCGTATCACCTGATTCCGACCAAGTTTTAGCCGAACAAACAAAATCATTAAACTTTTAGACGGCTTCTTTCACGATATGGTGAACACGATGCAAAAAAGCATGGGCACAGGCAGAGGTGGTGGACGAACATTTTCCATGCCACAAAGTGGTTTCGTGGATAAAGATAAAGAACAAGTACAGTCCAAATCAAGCAAAGTGAGGGTTTATGATAAAATCTCACAGAGCGGCAAAATCTCACCGCTTCTAAAAATTGCCGCATTGGAAAACACAATTAAAAACCTCCAGCAACCTTTAACG
Source organism: Larix kaempferi (assembly GCA_027924585.1). Classification (NCBI taxonomy): domain Eukaryota; kingdom Viridiplantae; phylum Streptophyta; class Pinopsida; order Pinales; family Pinaceae; genus Larix; species Larix kaempferi. Next base: position 2,257,209 of record BSBM01000416.1, read on the forward strand.
GAAGAAGTCCGACAACGCTCAGATCATATGATTCAGCAGTACAAGTTAAAAGAACTGTCTCTTAAAAAACAGAATGAAATGCTGCAAGAGAAGTTAGAAAATACCAAGTGTTTGTTGGCAAAGAAAAATCAGAGAGCTGATGTTGAAAATTGCAGACTTAAGAAGCAGGTTGAGCAGCTGAGCAAGAAAAATGGAGAGTTGCAGGAAATCCATGTCAAAATATTGCAAGAAAAGGAAGAGCAGAAAATGGAATTCGAATCAGTACATCTTGATTTACAAGTCCAAATTTCATCCCTTTCTGCTTCACAAATGTTCTTAGAAGAACAAACAAACTCCTTACAAAGTGAAATGGATAGAAGAACATTGGCTTCCGATGAAGAAAAGGTATTACTGAAGGGCACAGTAAGCGAGTTGAAAACATCCCTGGATTCTCTCAACAAGAATCTTGAATCCTCTAGGGCGATGGAACAGAAGAAGCAGGGCCAGATAGTTGATTTACAAGATCAACTTGCATCCCTTTCTGCCGCAAAGATGTTGCTGGAAGAGGAAACGAAATCTTTACAAAGTGAAATGGATAGAAGAACGTCGGTTTTAGAGGAAGAAAAGGTGAATCTGAAGGGCATACGAAGGGACTTGGAAATAGACCGCGATTCCCTCAACAAGGATCTCGAATCCTTCAGGGCCATGGAAGAGGAAAGACATGGCCAGATAGCTGATTTACGAAATCAGCTTTTTGACAGCGCAAAAGCAATGACGTGCCTAGAGCAGAAAAACAATTTTCTGGTCACTGGAATGATAAAATGTAGAGAGGAAAATGTCCTTCTTCAACGCAGAATAAGGGAATTTGAATTTGAGCTGAATTGTCTGAAGAAGGATCTTGAATACAAAGATGTTCGGCTCCGAGAATGGATAGAAAAGGCGGATTCACATTTGCTAGAAAATGGAAAACTGAAGAAGGATCTTCAATCCAAAAATGTTCGGCTCCGAGAGTTGACAGGAAAGGTGGAGTTGCAATGGCTGGAAAACAATTCTCTGGTCACTGGAAGAACAAAATGTAGAGAGGAAAATGACCTTCTTCAACGCAGAATAAGGGATTTCGATTTTGAAATGAATTGTCTGAAGAAGGATCTTGAATACAAAGATGTTCGGCTCCGAGGGTGGATAGAAAAGGTGGAGTCACATTTGCTAGAAAATGGAAAACTGAAGAAGGGTCTTCAATCCAAAAATGTTAGTCTGCGAGAGTTGACAGAGAAGGTGGAGTCACATTTGCTAGAAAACGAAAAACTGAAGAAGGATATTGAATCCAAAGATGTTCGGCTCCGGGAGTTGACAGAAAAGGTGGAGTCACAATTGCTGGAAAATGGAAAAGAGAAGTGCACTGTGCATGAAATTGAAAATGAAAAAGCAAATGGCACGCAGAAAAAGCCAAAAGCAAATGGTGAGATCGATAGGAAAGCAGCACAAGCAAAGTCGATGAGTGAAAAAAGAACACCGAGGCAATTACTTAAGGACGGAACAACACCAAAGCAAGTCGCTGGCCGGGAAATGCCATGGCGGTAGTGAGTCTGATAAAGGCTGCGTTATGACAATTCTTCATAATTTGTTTTCAGAGTTGGTAGTGGGATTTTTATGATTGTAACGTTCCCTTGTTCGTCTTGTTTTACCGATTCAAACACGTACTCAAAAGTTGAAATTAGTGTCTGGATTTAGATGTGCAGGTTAATGTTATATTCATTGATTATATATATATATATATTATAAAGACTGAACTTAGTTTGGTTGGTGGATTAGTAAAGCGCCGATCCATGGATAACTTTTACATTTAAGTGCCAGAATTTTAGATTTGGGTTTAGGTATCAAAATATAATTTTTAATGAAAAATATTATATTAATAGTCTGCTGCGTATTTATGTATGTGGCACAAAAATGGCACTCATGCAAAGTTGCAAACATGTTGAGAAATCCCAAAACAATTTTAATAACACTAACTAGAGTTAATGCATCTCGCGTATTCCACAATCACAAAATTGGAAGTCGAAGAATAATGTGAACCCTCACGAGAGTTAATGGATCTCACTTATTCTAATCAAAAAATTGAAAGTCAAGGAATAATGTGAACCCAGTGAGAGTTAGGGAATCTCCCTAATAGTTTGACCGCTAAACCAAAGCGATTCCTATGTTTTATTAATATTTGATCTTTGACTATACATATAAATTATTAATTTAACCATTATAAAATTAAATTTTATAAGACTAATATTTTTTAAATATAACTCAGACCAAAATCCTTTTAATAATATATTTGGTTTTGTTTGTATATATTTGTTTTTATATATAAATGATAAAGGATATAATACATTTGGCTTTTTTATTATATATAAATTATATATTTTACAATGCAAAAGGAGATGGCCTAAGTAAACAATATGCAATCGATGTTGATTGATTAACTCTTAGAAATCAGGTTTGAAAGGTATGTTTGTTGGATGGAGTACTGTAATGTAATTTAAAATGGTTTATAATTAGTTAAGAATTTTTAATCTTTTTATTTAAGTAAATAAGTTAATGAAAAAGTGAAAGTACTTTCTTTATAATCATTAACTTAGTGTTGTTATTTGAGGTGGTGTCGTTTTATTTGAATAATATTAATTAATTAACTCTCATGATATTGATTGAGATTTGATAACTAAATTATAATAATTTTTAATATTTAAAAAAAAATTAAAATATTTATTTTATATATAAAAAATTTAATATTGAAAATTAAAATTATATATATGTTTACACCTTGGATCGAATCCTTGAGCTCGTTTACACCAATTCTACTTGTAAAAAAAAAATAGATAAATGAAGGTTATGTCATTATAAATTATATTTATTATGAGTTTCACTTTAGCCCAGAGATTCAAAGCTCACTCTCTCAAGATACGATCATTCAAAAAAAAACGTGAAAGTCAAGTTCTACAGGTTTCGTTTAGATTTTATTATTAACGATGACGCTGCTTTGAAACGTCGCTCAAAATAGCGTGAAGCTTTGAAACATTGATCACTTCAAACGCACGCGATTAGAAGTCAAACATTGAACAAATCAGAGCAGAAAACTTAGAGCGAAAGACGGCCCTTCTCATGATAAATACGCCTAATCGCTGCGCATTTGCATATTGGCTGGGGATTGAAATCGGCATTTATCTAGGTCTCACATTAATTCTGCAATCTGTTATTTTCTGAGTTATTTTTCCATACAGGCTATTAATGGGCAGATATTTGATGTCCACCATGACTATAGTCATACTCATAGTCTGTACTCTTTTCACATGGAATCTCATACGTCCCTCAGAATCTCGTTATCTGGGTAAACACCACCTTCTCTTCTTCTCACACCTTTCAGACGTTTTGATTATTCGTGGTGCTTTGGTTTTCAGTAATTTGTGTCTAATTTAATTGAGTTTTCTAACGGAAATATGTGTCTATTATTTGCCACAGTCGATACTGGGAAAGAGCCGTTAATAAAGCAGGTACCGAATTCTTCCACTTCTCTCCTCTATTCAATTTGTTCTTACGCATGAAGTATCTAATCCTTCTTGTAGTTAATATATATATATATATATATATATATTTTCTGATGAATATGCAAATGAAAACTACAGGGCAGCTCAAGTACAATCCATGATAGCAAGATGAAACAAATGGATCGATTTTTATTCGTGTCCCTTCAGAAAGGGAGCCCAAGCCATCCTTCATATGGGGGGGAGAATTAGGGATCCTAAAGTTAATGAATTGAACCAACAGTGATGTAGTGGTGACATGGTGCATTTGCAGGGTTATACAATCTACATTTGTTCTTTGTCTCAATATTTAAATCACTGTAATATTTATTATTATTCACCGATGCTCCCTGTATTAAGCAATTATTATTCAGATGTACGTCTTCAGATTTTATAGATCCTGCGAAAGATGACTTCGTACTAAAAGATGAAATGTAAAGACATGACTGCATTCACTTCGAATAATTAATTTTTATAATTTTAAACATTAAAATATTTTTTAAAAAGTCAATAAAATTTAATAAATAAATAAAATTTTCTTTGAAATTAGTAAAATTCACAAAATTATTATTATTTTATATAAATAATCACATTCCAACAAAATTCCAATAGAATTAGATTTTCTAGTTTTCATTTGTTCTCATACATGATAAATAACATTCCAATTTATCTTATTTAGAGCATGATTACTTAGAACATGAAGCCACTAAAAAAGAAAAATATTAACATGTCTAATGTCTCCAATGAAAGTCTTGAATTATCATAATTTTTTATCATATTTAAGTTTGAGGTGCCTCTTTCACACACTCCTAGCTTGCCATAATTTAAGCAATTCAAAAGAACGAAAAATATTTATAAATAATATAAAATAGAATCATTAGTCTTGGTTGTAGTAAATAAGTTGCCATTTTATTTCACCTATTTTAAAGATGACAATCCAAATTCAAACGGCATGAATGATTGGAGCCAAATTCAAATTGCATGGATGTATACATCTTGTGAGCCTTGCAACTCATAAGTTGTACGTCCGAGTCTCCGAAAGTATGGCCTTTAAATAGAATCCAAGAACAATAAAAGAGATTTTCCAATGGCTAGTTTTTGGAATGTTCTAGGCCTAAGAAATTAAAGCATTGGTGTCACGGCCTTGGTGGGATAGGCGCCGTAGGCATCACCCTTTCCCATCATAGGGATTCGGTAGACCTGGCGAGATAAATGATCGTGTAATAGATGAGGCACTCCATGCTGTGGGATGGGTGTAAGGCACCTGCATCTTGGATGGGTGCTCTTGAGAAAACATGCAATGAAGGATTACATCGCAAGGGAAGCCAATGAAGTGTAAGACCAGGAATTGGTGCATGAGTCGGAGTGCACCCGACAACACAGGTTGGGAGCCCGCGGACTTTCCCATCAGCAAGTGGCACCAAGAGATGGGCATGTATTGGTGAAGTACCCACACCAAGGTATTGTGTCGCAACATAGGTGTGTTGGAAGCCTACGACACGATTCGGCTAAGTAGGCGTGTCGAGAGGCATGTGTACCAGGACGTCGGGAGATGGTAGCCCATGGAAGTTCCTAATGGAAAGCAGTCCCATTGAAGACAGGTTGGGAGCCGCATTGGTAGTCATGGCTTGAAAGCTATTGGACGACTTGGTAGACAATACACTCAACAGAAATAATGGTGTAGTGTGTGGGTGGAGCGTCAAGCAGGTAAGGTTGGAGCGACATCAGTAAATGATTGGCATGGTGATGTGCACCGAAAGTCATGTCGCCGTGGCAATTGTAAGAGTTGTGTGTAAGGGCATCAACAAAGGACGTGACGCTAGAAATTGTGGGAGTTGTGTGTAAGTGATTGAGGAAAGAATCAAATCAATAGGGAGTCAAGGAACATCTTAGGTAGAGTGTGCTCGCTTGGTGAAGCAACGTTGACTCACAACATAGTAAGAGATAGGTGATAAGTGCCACATGATGTGGGCCTATAGATGCGACAATGTGTAGTTGTGGTGTAGTTGTGGACAAGAAGAATTCTACTAAGAAGTGGTGAGGGAAATTTTTTGTTTTCCTTTAGGACATAGAGGAACAGTTATTTTTTGCTCTCTCCTTGAGAAGCAACTTGCGGGCTCTCTCTTAAGAATTGCACTCATGTGTGTGTGTGGTACACCCCATTGAGGTGTCACTGAGAAACACTTGTTGTTTTTATTGTGTTTAGTTGGCTAAGTGTTGAATTCTAGTATATATGGACTAAGATAACTAAGTAACAAGATAATTGTTAAAGTGTGGGTGTTAGGCATAGTTTGGAAGGCACACCTCAGGTTGGTTTGCCACCGGAGGTTGTGTCTGAGCAGTACTACATGCCTAAGGAAGGGAACTTGACTTTGGCTCTAGGTTTGATCCTTAGAGTCGTGATAGGTGGCATCGGAGCAAGTGTGTATAGGGTATCATCACAAGTAGGTGCACTTGATAGTAGTGTTCCCAAATAATTGCAGTGGGAAGATTCTCCTAGATTACAGTGTGACAATAAATTGGCACCCAGGAAGGGGAGCGCTTGGAAAATGAGGCACTTTCTAGGAGTGCACCCAAACACGCGGTAAATATTTCAGTTGGGAGTAGTATCAAAATCACATAGGGAGGAAGGTGAGCCCGAGATGCAACACTTCGGGAGGTGCCCAGAATAGTGTTCCCGAGACTTAGCAAAGTTGTGACCGTCAAAGGTGCACCCGACACACAATAGAAGTGTGCCTGACACACAACAGAGGTTCACTTAACATACAATAATGAAACACCTGAAAAAAGTGCGCTTAGATTATAGTAGGATTCGAAGGAGGTGCAACAAAGAAGTGTGTGATCTTGGAAGTGCACCAGGAATGTAGGATTCTTTCCTAAGTAAGGGAGGTGCAACAAAGAAGTGTGTGATCTTGGAAGTGCACCAGGAATGTAGGATTCTTTCCTAAGTAGAGTGTTGATATTGTTGGGGTTCCAGCTGATTTTTTGGACTAGTTACTTCTTTTTATTCAAGTAATTTAGAATCATCTTGGGTTGTGACATGAAGATAAAGGAAAAAAAGATTCACAGGAAACAAATATGGAAGCCATGATGAAAAGATTACAATAGTCGGACTATGAGTTTCAGCATTTGTCCTAGGAACATGCAGCAAAACTTGAACATATTGGATTGAGAAGTAGAGCTCAGATTCAATGGTCACAATCATTGCCAGACCAATTAAATACTTGGGAGGTGCCTAGATTCAGGTCACTCAGTGTGGTGAATGACACCCAAAGGAAGACAACATCGTAGCTAATACCATCTATGAAGAGAGGAAAGAGAATAGGTTGTTTCCTTTTCAATGGGAACCATGTTTCAATCATGTGTCCATTCAAGGCGATGTGACCAACCGTGGTAAATATAGTAGCCATGGGAGGATCCCAACTGCAACAACCTTCAAAGGAAGTGTTAGAAGTGGTTGAATCCCTGATGGCAGGTCTGGGAAAGTTGACGAAAGGTCAAGATGGTTAATAGGATGAAGACCAAGAGGGACTTTGTTTTGTGAATGTGATGACCAGTGGGTTGACTTTCTCCGCATTGGTTTACACTAGTGCCACCATAGTTTCATAAATAAGAAATTGTGATGACGCTTCATAGTAAGAATGAGGGCAACAAGCCTATGCTAAAACTGGTGAAATCAACAATGAAGTTAGTAGTCGGGTTGGTTCATGCATTGCTGATGAAGGTTGGAGATTGCTATGGAAGATTGTAATTGGTGGTGGTTCCATTGGATGACCATTCGATTTCCTTGGGTTAATACTTCCTGAAGTTGGTCGAAGGCTATACCAATGCCTTACAGGAATAGTTTGGTGTTCTAGATTAAACCAATAATTGGATTTTTTTTATGAAGATGAGGAGAAAGTTAGGGAGCTCATCCTACCGATTGTCCAAGACCACATAAGTTCCTGGACTTCTAAATATATCGTTAATAGTAGTAGCTTTTTGTCACAGGGGCTTCATCAGAGAGGCAATATCATATCACGCCCATTCAAATTGGGGGTTTGAATACTCCTAAAAAACTCAAAAATATATTGCCTCATATTAAGGGTTTAAGGGGGGGTTTTAATTCAAGACATAGTAATATAAATATTGGGGATTATTTTATTTTGGTGGGATGAGAAATAACCTCCAAATCATGGGATGTATTCATACCTTCTAAGCACTTGTTGGATTCATACCGGTCATATTTTTTTCTAAGGAATAACCTCCAAATTGCGGGCTAGATTCATACCTCCATATCATGGGATGGATTCATATCAATCCTAACTGCTTCTAAGGATTAACCTCCAAATCGTGGGATGGATTTATACTTCTAAATCATTGGACTTATAAAATCTTTTTTTTTAGAATAATTTTCTTCATGAATGGGATTTATCTAAGATTTCATTCGCCCCAGGGCCATGAAAATGGGTAGTAAAAAAGTCATAAAAAAAAATAGAATTCATAAATGTGATCTTCCCCTTGATGAGATGTGCTCTTAAATTCCTAGTCAACTATGCCTCCATCCATAAATGTGATTTGTCCTTTTAAATTCCTAGTGTTGTTTGAATAATTTAATGTGATATATGGCTTCATTTGGTTGTTTAGGTTCACATTTTTATGACACAAGAAATTTTCCCATCCATATTTTGTCACCCATTGAATTCCTCGTGGGGCCTTCATTGTTTGTTATTTATTTTATACCACTTGTAGTCTAATTGGGAAGGAAATGTTCAGGAAATTCTTGTCTCCATAGTTTTTTATATTTATATTGAATTCAGGTGCTTCTCCATGCATCTGCCACATAGATGCGTAAATAGACCTATACAATTTTTTTGTGGGTTTAAATTTTCTACTTAGTTGCATCGAACTCAACAATTGAACTTATTTTTTCATTTTTGCATGAAGCATGATTTACATTTCCATGGCTGTTACAATTTCAAAAAAAACAATCATCCTCTAAAATCATGTCTTCCCCCCAAAAAAGCTTATTTTTTATGCACATAAGGGCCAATTCATGTAGAATAAAAAAACAACATTCCATCTCTTAGATATATGCATACCTTCCTTTGCATTTTCTCTTACACATCTATATCTATTTTTCTTTTGCAAAAAAAACAAAAACAAAAGAGGATAGGGAAAACTCCAATGCTCAAGGGTTGTTTGAATCAAAACTTGATCCACGACAACCAAGAAAAGTGAGATCAATATTTCTTGGCTCACTGGAACCGAGAAAAGTTAGATCAATCTTTCTTGACTAATTATTTCTTTCAACTTGTTGTATTTTTCTTTAACATTTTCACATTTCCAGTTAGGACTAATTGTCAGATTGAGTTATATTTGTCAGATTCATAATTGTAATTTTAATTCTTATATGCAAGGAATTCGTCTTAATATTGTATTGGAATGGACATGAACATAGGTGAAAATATAAATCCTTATTTACAAAACCTATGTGTTATCGTTACCATGAAATGGTATCATATAAGTTTCACCATCTTTGTATATTTAAAACTATTGCATGCTTGAAAGCTAACAATGGAGATTTTTCCCTCTATTATAAAGATTAAAAAAACTAGATATAACCCAAGAAAAGGTAACTAAATGGTTTTAATTCCTTGCCATGTCCCCTCCCCTTTCGATCCAACACAGGGAAGGGAACATCACTGAAATTCTAGGATTTTACAAAAACTCAGCCCCATTCATCATTGACAATTCATAAAACAATTAAAATTCTTATTTGTGCAGATGCATAATCAAATAAACACAACGGAAGTAAAATCTATATTGACACACATTTCACACTCATTCATCAACATAATCAGAAAAGTCAATAATTAAAAACATTGCAGAGTTTAATACACATAGAGAATACTTATCTTGATGGTGAAGTTGTCCTGAGAAAGTAGCTATGCAACTGCAACGTTCCACCCATCGATAGGCCAATTGTGTTCATCAATCTCTCAACACAATTGCCACCCCCGAGCTGGGCATGATTTCTACAAGGAATGGGAACACTCAATCTCAAGCTCAAGCTCAAGCTCAAACCCCAACATTCTCTTCCACACACAAAAAGCACATATGTTGGGCATAGAAAAACAATTTTTTTAGCTATGGTTCACAAGCAAGGTGTCCATGGGTTTTCCCCAAATCGTAGCACCACAAAAACAAGTTGTGGTAAAGGAAAATCAACCACAGGGAAGAATTTTTTTTTCCCCACATGTATATGAGCATTCAAATGGCCAAAATAGCCTTTATGGACCCCCAAATTAAGATCCCTTCCTCCCAATCATTTTGCAGCAACAAAAATTCCCTTTTTCCAGCTAGAAACCAAGGAAAAACCAAAAAAATGTGGAGGTAAAACACCCAGGTAGCTCCCAACTCGTGAGAGATCCAAACTAGTTGTTGAATAAAGGCTTGGGGAGCAATTTCATGGCTCTTTTCTTTCTCAAGAATCCAAATGCGTTTTCCAAAAATGGTATCTTTCCCATACCCAAATTTTGGATAGCCATACATCTCAATTTCCCTAAATAATAATCACTTCAACCAATTCTTGGGAGAAATAAATGATTGGGTATAAAAGTCAACATGGGTAGTTGATGGTTCATGGGTTCTCTCATTGACAGTTGGCTTGACTTGATTGGTTCTAGGGTTTGAATATTTCCCTCTCAATTCCTTGTAAAAATCATGCCCCCACACTCTTGTTGCATTGCATTGCATAACTAGTTGTGGGTATTTTATTAAAATGCATGTTTATATGATATTTATGATTTCCATTGTGCCTGGCTAGCACGCAAACCATATGCATTGATTTTTAACATTAAATCGATGGTGGGGCCTTGGCCTTGAGATCCTCACCACGATTTTTATAATGATATTACATCATTTGCATTTTAATGGAATGGGGTCAAAATCAGGATATTACATTCCCTTGCTTGCAAGAATAAATGTAGAGGAAGTGGAGGCAATTCATTGCATCTTGTGAATGACACAAATCCAAGCTATGAATATGATAATATGGTATTATTGGAAATTAAGAGGAATTTTTCTATGTTCATTTGGGTTCAAACATCAATGATGTTTGTTTTGATAGGAAGGTAGGGAAGTTCATCCAAGAAAGGGTTTCAATTTTGCATGTTTATGGAGTTTAATTTATCAAGCTTATAGAAAACAGGAGCTCTCTAGGGGTATACTTATATTTATATGATGTAAAATTGGTAGATTGATAGGATGTGTTTTGAAACATCTATAATTCTTATCTTTTCTAAGCATTGCACTGACTATTGGAATATCAGTCTTTTACATTCTTTGTTACATTAATCTCTTGACTGGGTTTGCTTTTACGCAATTTTCCTTCCCCATTACTATTTCATTGGGTCTTGAACTATCCAACACTACAAATTGATTAGTCGCCCCTGCAATCATGGTGGGATCATTATTAACATTACACTATTTTTATTTAGCATCATGTTCGCTTATACTAAGATGCCTTAGGGATCATGTTTGTTACAACTTGATAATATGATATAAATGGGGTATTAAATATGGGTTGATAAAAATGGATACCTAAATATCTGGTGAAACTAGGGGTTTTCTTAATTGGAAAGGTATATTGGGAGGGGGGTTCTTCAATACAATTTTAAGAGGCATTTTCCAATATTTAATGAAATTAACGATATTCTTTAATATCTTGTGAACGGTCGTGCTAGGTAACAAGTTCACTGAGTGAACCCCCCGTGCTTCTTGTATGTTGTAGAATGTCATGGCATTCTTTCTTTTATGAGGGTAGTCTATGAGTGGGTGATTTTCACAGCATCCCCAACATTGGAATTGTCCTCAATTGGTCCCTCATGATTTCCTCCATGTAATTGCAATATGCTGATTTCTACTTTGAGATGGGAGATTGTTCTAGAGTTTACCCTTTCCATATGTGTTTCTATTTTGGAATGAAGAGGAATTAAACCCTTCCTTTTGTAGTTCATATTTCTTGCTTTTCTTTTCTCATATATGCTCTACAATTTCTTAGACCTGTGTTGACTTTGTTCATAACAGAGTCTTTCCTTGTAGAAGGTTTCTTCCAATTCTTTTGGGAAATCAAACTCAAGTTTGTCCCAAATGTACTTAGAAATATTTGAATCCCGACCTTATCTTCCTTGATGTATGAAAAGTATCGCAACAATTCTAGAAACTTATTAACTCAATCATCCATAGTCATTTAGCCCATCTTGAGCTCATGAAAATCCTTTATCTTTTGTCATAATATCTCTCCAAAAAGTAATTCCTTTGGAATAAATCATTGACCTCTTTCCATCTAATTTTATTTTCTTTGATTTCTTGATCAATTTCAAGTCCTACCACCAAATGGATTCTTCGGTTGTAATATTTGATATATCCAATCGATCCTTCATGTTGTTGGATCATAATTATAGATTTTGAAGTATTTATTCATTCCCAGAAAACAAGATTCAACTCCCTCACATGTCTTTACCTCATCGTTGAAGGTGGGTGGTTTAAACTTCTTGAATTCCCCTTTATTCATTGGAAATTTGTTGTTTACACTTATTCTTAGGAGGTGAACTCATTGTACTATCACTTTCTGAGTTGTCATAGGTAGCTTCTTCACTACTAGCTATGTTGTTTCTTGCAACAAGTTGGAGCTTAAATTTTGGTTCATTCCTCCTAGAACCTTTTTCTTTGGATGGTTTCATTACCACATTATGGGAGGTGTGAGAAGTATGTGCATGTTTCTGGTCCGAGTTAGATTTTGTAACAAGATGGCATTTATTTCACAGTGTTCCTACAATGCTTTTATATCTTTATCCTTTCAAAACATTGCATTTATTCCTGACACCTATAGAATTCTTACTATTGCCATAATTTATGATGGGGTTGTTGTCTTCCCATCTTCTTTTAATTCAACCCACATATTCTCTTATGATAGTGGTCTATCTACCACCCCATGTTGATTGGGCACATTACAAGGTTTGGTGCAGGTTACAAAGCTTAGAATCATAAATGTTTATGGGTTCTATGAGTTAGAAGAGCTTCCAAGTGCGGAAACATTGGTCTCTTCGGAAGGGTTATGGGAACATGGATGTGTGAAACTAAAGAGCATGTGGGGTTTGTTGCAGGCTACAAAGCTTAGAGAGCTAGATGTTTCTAGGTGCTCTGAGTTAGAAGAGTTGCCAAGTATGGAAACATTGGTATCTTTGGAGAGGTTGTGAGTGGAGGGATGTGTGAAACTGGAGAGCATACAAGGGTTGGCGCAGGAGACAAAGCTTAGATTGTTGGATGTTTCTGGGTTCTCCGAGTTAAAAAAGCTACCAAGTATGGAAACATTGGTATATTCAGAAGGGTTGTAGGCAAAGGTATGTGTGAAGCTGCAGAGCATACGGGGGTTGGCGAAGCTTAGATTCCTAGATATTTCTGGGTAGCTCTTCCGGATTTGAATGATTCCTTCCTTTTAGGTAGAATATCATTTTTTACAACCTAAGTTTAATTCTCGTAATCAATATCAAGGATGAATTTTTAGATATTTTCATGTAAATATTTTATTGATATTTGAAATGCTCGTGAGGTTGCAGGTTTTGGCGAAATCATAAAAAATGATACTATCTACAACAATCGTAGTGCAGGTAGATCAGAGTGCTACTTTTGTTCAAGGCAGTGGGATTTATTTGTAAGGGGGGGCTCCCTTGATTAGTACATACAGATTTTGCGAAGGCCTTAAGGCACTTGGTTTATATTTTTCTTTTTGGGTGACTCATAATTCTGTGGGCAAGTTCTAAAATGGATTCATCAATCAAATTCCATTTATGGCCAAGGTTATTAAGATTCATTATTTTACAATAAATATCTTGAATTATAGCTGTTGAAAATGATGGTGTAGTCGAGTCTGATCATTTCACGCCACTAATGTTTAGTGCCTTTGAAAGAATGATCAATAATTGCTATTGTTAAAAACCATGGCAGCAACAACCCTAATTCAGAAGTCAATGTTAGAATTTTATTTTGATGGGAAAGTTCATTTTAAATTTTCATACATGCATCCATTTGCAGACAGAGTCACTCGTTTCTTACAAAAGCTCAAAGCAATTCGCATAAATTTACTATGAATGGTTTAAAATTAAGTCGCGTGAAAAAATAATCGACATCCAAACTGTCAGGGAACTTCAAAATTCATTTAATACATCGTTTCATTTAATTCAAGACAAACCCTCGGGGATCTTATAATTCATTTAATTGGGGCTTAGATTTCAAACATTTACTTGCCATTTGGTTTCTCATAATATAATCCTGGTTTTTACCATGTCACGGGATATTAAAAGCGAGTTTTTATTGTGCACAATGGTTTATACTTGTTTTGCTTGAATGAAAGAGACTCAGGCCAACTCTGAAAGATTCGTCCACTGTCATTATAACTTTTATCATGCTTAGGTAAGTCCTTCCTCTTGACAGAATTTTCATGTGGGTACTACTATTCCACTTTTGTTGACTTGTCATTCAATAAAAAAACAAAAAACCTAAAAAGTATTTGATTAAATACTATATCATTTCTCATACAATTTCAATCCAATGGTAAAACCAAACAACCACTTCCAAATCCATATTTTAAAATGTTCTTACACGTGTATGATGGGTGTCAATGGGCCAAATTACACCATCCAGCACCTCCTCTTGGCTATGATGCTCTGTCTTGAACATCCAAGCTGGAACTAAACTGAAAAATCCATGTAGGTAGGCCACACGACTATTTGTATAAAATTTAATTCATAAGCCTTTTGCAAGAATCTCGGTATTGTGTTGTTATTTTCAGTCTATTATCTTTAGGTTATATGTAATAATATATAAATATTCATTATTTTGTAAGTTTATTTTTCTTAGGTACCATCATCACATTCTCTTTGATATAGCATCAAGATCATGGCCACTGAGAAAAAAACACCATCCGAGTCTTCCATGAATGAGGTGGGGCATTCTTTACTACTATATTTTAGTTTTTACTCCATCATATATCAATCATTATATATAATTTGTTTTATCAATTGCCTTGGATTTTACATGGACTATGGAAGTTAATTTGGTTTTACTTTGATTAGTGACTTTGGTCGCTCCATATTCATGGATTGATTATGGCATAGTCATATAAAATTATAGTTTGATTCTCGGCATTGTGTTTTTTTGTAAACATATGTGCAACTGAGTAGTGATAGGATTGAACCCATGTAAGCTTTCCCTTGGCAACTTGCTAATTCATGGCCAATTAGGATTTTTATAATACGAGATTCAGTTGGATTAAAACCTTAAAATTTTCTATAGATTCTTTGTATATCTTTACAAGATTTCCTAATGCTCATGCGATCACGTGGAACCCAAGAGAATCATACCCTGCAATGTGTATGTAAGAAACCTTTATAGGTTTTGGATATAAGGTATTCTTGTTGTAAAACCATCGCCAAATGTTACATCCTTGATTTTCTTTTGGGCAGAAAAGAAGCATGGATTTGGACTTATTGGATAATTGTTGATGTTCCAAGTGCGAGCTTTGTAATTACAGGGTTTCCATGATCACAATTTGAAATGCTATGCAATTAAGTTTAAACAATTACGATGGAATATGTGCTTAAATATGCCCAAATTGTACTTGGTTGTCAAACAAACAACAAAGTTTGTTTCCTTGATTGGTGTTTCAGTCTCTTGAGAAATAATAGGATCTTAGTAGTGATAAGATAGAAGATGCATAGAAAGAAGTTGACACTTGTGGCAGAGATTGAAGAAAAGGAAATGAGCTTAATACACAATAGCTTGGGGATTTGTCGTGGTTGAGTTTGGCTTCATTTCCTAATCAAATTAGAATCATAATATAAAACACTCACAGTTTCTCATTGACTTTGTCTTGGTAAAAGGAAATGTTGAACATGAATATTTTCCATTTTTTATAATATGCAATTTTCTGCTAATTTTTTGGCATTGTAAGGAATATCAAGGTGCTTCTTTATTTGATTTGACATAAGTAATTGTACTTTGTAGGGCATACGGAAGTGGAAAGGAAGACAATCCTCTATGCGATGTTTATGGATTTGAGAACACTTTAATGAAGGTTATTAGACGTGTGTCATTTGTTGATTGTTTGGTGAGTGTCTTCCATTGATTGTCGGTTGGACAGTTGGTTGAAAAGATTCTTCAATTTTTTTTGTAATTCATTTTTAAGAAATCCATACATGGTATGTTTGGAGTTTGCTAGCAATGGATGTACAATGGTCATAAATTAAAAATTTTGCTTTGCTTCTCCCTATTTTAGTGTGCAAGGATGTAGATAAATTCATGATTTGGAGGATATTTTACAGCAAAATGTGTTATGATTTACTTGAATTGGAGTGAACTGTATATTTTTGCATACATCTTTATTGTTTTGAAACTCTCCCATTTGAAGTTTATATATATTTTATACTAGATTATCAATCTTGTAATCAATGCACTCTTTTCTTGATAACTAAGTAGTGATAGGATTGAACCCATGTCAGTTTTTCCTTGGCAACTTGCTTAGTCATGGCTACTTAGGCTTTTTATAATAGGGGATTCAATTGGATTAAAACCTTAAGTTTTCTATAGATTCCTTGTATATCTTTACAAGCTTTCCTGATGCTCATGCGATCACATGGAACCCAAGAGAAACATACCCTGCACTATGTATGTAGGAAACCTTTATAGGTTTTGGATATAAGGTATTCTTGTTGTAAAACCATCGCCAAATGTTACATCCTTGATTTTCTTTTGGGCAGAAAAGAAGCATGGATCTG
Source organism: Larix kaempferi (assembly GCA_027924585.1). Lineage (NCBI taxonomy): Eukaryota > Viridiplantae > Streptophyta > Pinopsida > Pinales > Pinaceae > Larix > Larix kaempferi. The sequence continues at coordinate 2,273,572 of BSBM01000416.1, forward strand.
GACTTATTGGATATCTTGAATTTGACTGTTGTTGAGAGGACCCCTTATATGTGTTGAAATCAGAACATAGTAACATACCCAGTTGAAGTTGCAAAATGATCCAAAAGTGTTATCTCATTAATGGTTGTTTCAATGCTAAGCGAATTGATGGATGTTTCAAGGATGTTAAATTTTGTGCTTTTGTTCATAGATTAAGCTGTGTGCTTTCCCCCAAGGTGTATCCCTAGAAGTGGAAAGATTTTTTTTTATATAGGGAAGATGCCGAAAATGTGTAGGATAATTGTGATGTTCCAAATGAAAGCTTTGTAATTAAAGGGTTTCCATGATCACAATTTGAAATGCTATGCAATTAAGTTTAAACAATAAGGATGGAATATGTTTTAAATATGCCCAAATTGTACTTGGTTGTCAAACAATTAACAAAGTTTGTTTCCTTGATTGGTGTTTTAGTCTCTGGAGAAATAATGGAGGAGCTTAGTAGTGATAAGATAGAAGATGCATAGAAAGAAGTTGACACTTGTGGCAGAGATTGAAGAAAAGGAAATGAGCTTAATACCAGTGTTCCACGAGGACGTGTTTCGTGCGTTTCATGCGTCTCGACGTCCCAGGGACTCCTAACGAAATGTTTCCCCCCTCCCATGCCCCTGAGAATATTTTCTTTTATGTTTTTCCATTATTTTAACTTTTTACAATCCCTACTTAGTCCTACTTAGAAAATAAATCAACATATTTAGTATTTACATTGGACAATCATGAATATACATCAAATGAAATATTATTTTTGGTATTTTATTTTATTTTTATAATTTTAGGGATGTCCCCCCATCCCCGCTCCCGTGTCCCCGCGCCCTAGAAACTTGGGGGAACATTGCTTAATACACGATAGCTTGGGGATTGTCATGGTTTAGTTTGGCTTCATTTCCTAATCAACTTAGAATTGGAATATAAAACACTCATAGTTTCTCATTAATATTGTCTTGGTAAAAGGAAATGGTGAACTTGAATATTTTCCATTTTTTATAATATGCATTTTTCTGCTAATTTTTGGCATTGTAAGGGATATCAAGGTGCTTCTTTATCTAATCTGACATAAGTAATTGTACTTTGCAAGGAATACGGAAGTGGAAAGGAAGACAATCCTCTGTGTGATGTTTATGGATTTGAGAACTCTTTCATGAAGGTTATTAGACATGTGTCATTTGTTGACTTTTCAGTGAATTTCTTCCATTGATTGTCTGGTGGACAGTTGATTGAAAAGATTCTTCAATTTTTTTGTAATTCATTTTTAAGAAATCCAAACATGGTATGTTTGGAGTTTGCTAGCAATGGATGTACAATGGTCATAAATGAACAATTTTTCTTTGCTTTGCCTTGTTTTAGTGTGCAAGGATGTAGATCAATTCATGATTTGGAGGATATTTTACAGCAAAATGTGTTACCATTTACTTGAATTGGTGTGAATTGTATATTTCTGCATACATCTTTATTGTTTTGAAACTCTCCCATTTGAATTTTCTATATATTTTATACTAGATTATCAATCTTGTACTCAATGCACTCTTTTCTTGATAACTGTCTCACATGGTCATGATATTATCATGGCTACTATGCTCAATGGTGTGGCTATCATGGATGGGCACTTATTTTGATTGTTGGCAATGAGAGCATCACTTTCCCTTGAAACATGAATAGATCATACAATGTCAACAAAGTATCAAAAAAATGGAAATAATAGTCTAAACAACAATGAGAGGGTTCTACAACTTTGATGTATCTTCCATTAATAGAGATTTCCCCATGTTTCCTAGGTTACATTAATGGTTGTCTCTCCTACCACATACCCCCTTTCTTAAACAATAGAATCTTTCGATTCAGTCCTCGAATATAATTTTCTTCTTTTCAATTTTCTCCATTTTCAAACCCTCAAAACAGAGTCATGCAACTTAATCAAACAATCCAGATGTAGAATTTGAGATTGAAATACATACATTCCTGGAGTTGCAGCAATATGTTCAAGGAATGAGGAGTAGCTTACCCTATCTGTTTATGCCTTCCTTCCAATGGAAAGGGCAATGGTTTCAACTTCGATCTTGTAATCATTTATTCCTTTCTTCCTAGCTTTCAATTTTCTCCATTTACAAACCCTTAATCATGCAAGTTAATCAAACAATCCAGATGTAGAATTTGAGATTGAAATATGTATACATACCTAGAGTTGCAGCAATATGTTCAAGGAAGGAGGAGTATCTTACCCTATCTGTGTATGCCTTCCTTCCAATGGAAAGGGAAATGGTTTCGACTTCAATCTTGTAATCATTTATTCCTTTCTTCCTAGCCTTTGTATGCTTCGGGCACTGTTTGATCGAAATGTTTTCTAATACTGAGCATGTGCCTCTAATTTCTAATTTAGATATCTTTCCTTGTTGTGCATATTTAATGGATGGTATTCCTCACATGAATTTCTACTCTACAGTGCTCAAACAACTTCTATTCCTTGGTGCATTCTATAAACTATTTTTCAGATGCATTCTATTCCTTGTGCTATTTCCTTCTGCTTTTGAATAAAGGTAAAGGTCTCTTTAATTCTGCATGGAGTGGTAGTGTCGTATATGCATGGAGAATTATTCAATGGAGAACATAATAATCAATCCATATATCAACCGTGTACCTACTTTTGTAAGTAAGTTGTTGCATTTTTTTTGTGGTATTATATTGATACAGGGGAACCCCAAACTAACATTGATGTCTAATATGCCAACTTTATGGTTGTCTACTATGGTAGATGAAAAGCTACCGTGAGGATGTAAGTGAAGTTGAGGTGAAGCTAGATGCTTATTAACATCCAGAGCTTGAGTCTTGTATTCATGGATGCCTAGGAAATCTTTTGGGTGAATTATGTCAATGACATATGTTAAAGGTATTTCAAAGGTTGATTAAATTTTGAGGTCGATATCAAAAAATATTTTTGGCTTTCGTGATGTTCCCTGACATCTTCTATAAAACGTTCCCATAAAATTATGAGTTAAAATTTAAAATTTAGTTAATAGTTGGAAAAATCTAAACTACAATAAAAGCCACAATATACATGTGTTTGACTAAAATCTTCCCATAGGCAAGCATATCTTGGTGGTGGAGAGTTTGCTAACCATAATTGTGTAAAGCTATTTCCAAGAAGAAATGGAACAACATTGAACATGATTGAATAATTTTTCTATTCAACTAACTAATATTCTTAGTCTTTCAAAAATCTATATTCGTCCAAATAATTTTTGGATAATATTCAACTCACTTTCTGATGAGAATTGGCAATCTATTTGTTTGTGTTCTAAGTTATTTTCTTGTTTAGTTCATCATAGAGGTTCGTATGGAAAGAGCTATTGGGATTTACAGTCGAACCCATAAATGGGAGAGTTGAAACAAGTGGAGAATTGTTTCCTTGGATTTTAATATTCTGGTTTTTTTGGATAATGTCTTGTATCATTAATTTCATTCTTGTTTGGTTCTTATGATAACTAGGGCACCTATTTTTAATATAAGCTTTGAGTTTTTAATATTTTTGTCATAATTGAATAATGGTATTTTTTAAGATTTGGTTTATTGGTTGAAGATTATAGTTTTAAACTTCCCTTCAATACCTTCTAGTTTTGGTGGGTCAAACCTATAAACCATCTATCGACAAGTTGTCAACCATTGTGTTAAGCTCCCAGAAAATGTGAATGTAAGAGTGATTTGAAAACAATTTCAATTAATTAAGTTGTTAACAATTCAGAGTTGAAACTAAACATTCCATTTTTTAATATCCAACCACTAAAAAGATTATATGTTTCACATTTCAAAAGCAATTCTATTCATATGCCACCCCAAAGTGCCCTGTATGCCTTTGCTACCATGCAATTTTCATATACCTTTACGAATGCATTCTTCTTTCCTTCTTGTTCTACCTATATTACCAAAACAATGCAATAAGTTTTATATCGGCTGAGGTTGTGTGCTTTAGCAAGCACTATTTGGACTTTTTTGATGCGACACCGTGTTTTCTCAATTCCTTGTTCTTAGCTTTCAATTTATCAAAGTGATATAACAATTATTTGATCTTGTCTAATCTCATGTTCATTAGTGAACACTTCATAAAGCTTAAGGCATCAATGGAGTCATCTACCTCGACATCTTTGACCATCTTTGATCACTTTTGCACCATTATGCTCTCTCATGATTCAAAATCTTGGAATCAAAGGTGTTTAATTTCAATTTCAATTGTAGACCTCGTCAAGAATACACAAACATAATCTTGATGGGAAAACTTTCATGACTACAATATAAACGGAAGCCCAAAACCAAACCCAACCTACTTGACTGATTGCTTCCGATATTGGTATCTTACTTTTGATCAATGTTCCACAACACAAAAGCTACTTTAGTATTCAAGACTAAAAATTGCATTTGATTGAGGATTTCTTCTGCCGAAGCAAAAACTTGAGGGCAAAATTTATTCCATGGATTTTTTTGGGGATTTTTCCCAAAACACAAATTCATTTTAGTTTCTCCTTTTCAACCATTTCACCCTCCAAAAACAAACTATCGGCGTATATTTGCACCTTTTGGGGGCAATTGCTAGTTCTACTTCATGGACTACTATCAATTTGACCTGCTTTTACAGTGAAGCATAGACCAATGGTAGTTTCTCATGGGGTATGGTTCATCCAACCTTCATGCATTCATTTTGCTTTATGCGTGGATTTGCACTACCTTTATGATTCTACCTTCCTCTCTCAACGAAGCTTCCCCATAGTCAACAGCTTCCACCCTTGGTGGTCAACAGTAAGTATTTACCACCTACCAAAGGATTTGTCCATTTGAAACTTTGTGCCAAGGAGGCCTATTACGACTCGAGCCGGGTTTGATCACGCTCATGTGTATATGATTATACATACTAATTCTCCCTCATTTCTTGCTATTGGGATTATGTGGGGTCAATTTAGGCCCATTTTAATTTGTTTTCAAAATTATTACATGAATGTGATGGTAGCATTTATTCTCATGCATGCAATATATTTTGTCTTTTGATATGGTTAATGAAGCCATTAAAATTAATCAAATAGTTATGGTTTTAGCGTTGTTGAGATCCCTTAAGGCCTTGTTATATATCACTCTTTATTTTGTGAACTTAATGGATTAGATGTAGAGGAATTCAATCTCTACTCGCAAAGTGACATAATCTAGTTTAATTATGAAAATATATTTTACTAAATATTTATGTCTTCCATGGACAAAATATACTTTAACTAGATAAAAAATAATGTCTTGTTGTAAATTTGCATTGTATTTCATCAAAGTAGTTTATTACAATCCTTAACTGTACCAGAATACCAGTTCGGTTCAGTTCAATACAATCATTATAATCCAAACAACCTTATTCTACTAAACCATTTATGTTCAACAATATATGAACTCTTTAAATAGTATCTTTGTCTTCTGTAATTAAATAAATGAATTTCTATGTTTCTTAAAGAGTGTCAAATACTATACTTTGATATTAGAAGTACTATGTTCTTTGCAAATAATAAAGAGATTGTATCTATGATTAATAACAGTAATGTCTAGATTAAACTCAGAAAACATAACAATAGAAATATCATATTCAATAAACAATAATTTCAACACAAAGAAAACTAAGAATTGTATTTATCTTCCTTTTGTCTTCATATTTCCTTCTTGTTAACCACACAACCATAGACTGTAGAAAACACACATACTCCATGTTTTCATATAGTTACCCCCAAGCTAGGTCTTGGCCTCTTTAAGAATTAAAGATTTTCGATTTCTCAGGGATAATTAAATCTTACCTTTTTGTATTATGGTTTTCATCACCAAGAATATACACTCCATACAAGGCCCACCTTGAAGTGCACAAGTACCCATGGAAGCAATCTTAGAGGAGTTATATCTCTAGTATCTAACTATCCAATGGTTTTTCTACCAGTCTTTTCTTGGTTCATTCATAAAGGAAGTCTTTCTACCATAACAAAAAACTGACAATACTCCTTCCACAAACATAACATGCATAGTACTCCTGCGTCAACACCTCAAGCGCTCACACTCTATGTGCATATAGATTTTTGAACCAAATTAAACTTGTACCTTGGTCATCTAATGCACATATACCAAGTGGGTAGAACTTACTTTCCTTTCTTTCTCTTTTGTTCAGCGTGACAAATTATGCTTTTCTTTTTCCTAAAAGTTCAATTAATTCCCATTTCTCTTTTTTTTAGTCTTTTGTATAGGAGGTCATCTATTTTTAGTATATTATTAGGATTGTGACACCTATCATTTCAGTTATGTTTCTAGAGGGCGTCTTTTCAACTTTTTGAAATTATTTAGTCGTTAAGTTTCATATATGCATTTCTTATTAATATTCTCGTCTTTTAGACCAACCAGTCCCTATAAATACTAGGCCCTTTATTTCTCGGGTTTTCCCACACAACCTATGAAAAAGATAACTTTTAAGCTCAACATAACATATGTCTAAGTACATAGCAACTCATCAAGAATAATGTTCATCTATCCAAATAAATAAAGGACTTCACCACTGGTTTTGGGTACAACATTCCAGGGTATGTCACCTACCCAAATTCTGAAGACTATTTATTTTATTTGCAAAACACATTATGTTAAATTTTAATTACAAAGTTTTGTAATTATGACCAAATCTGGTCAAGGATGATTGTAATGACTTATTATTAGTATTTAATAAACTAAACAGGATACAAACACCCAACGAAACTGTTAAATGAGTGTTCACTGACCCACTAGGAGGAATGGAAGCTGTTAGAAGGCATGGGACAGATGGCAACATTTGCACTCCACAACTAGCTGTTGGTTACGGGACAAATACCCCTAAATTTGTGGCATTATCCCTCAGGTGGGTGGAAGAGAGATGATGGCTCATTAATGACCAGGTTAACCACTAAAAGGCCTACGTAGCCTAGATAAGGCAATTCGAATTGAGTAGGAAACTCCACAATATTTTCTGCAGAAATATTTCCTCAAGTGTATCAGGTGATCACTTAGAGATTCGAATAGGGAGGCTAAGTGGGAGTGCATTGTGAGTCTGCTAGTTATTCTAAGAAGGAAACCAGAGGTGCTGGTGCAGGTCTCTTTGACTACTGAGTCTTTATGGCTGGATAATCTATATTTTATTGCAAGTTGATAAACTAAGGCTTCTACAGACCCTTCTTCCTGGTGGTTCAGTGAAAAGGCTCGAGGGTCCTAAGGCAAGTAATTTGGCTATCTTCAGGAATAGGTTGGGTGGAACAGGTTCCTTGGGTTGTTTGTTTCTCCTACAGTCAACCAGGTTCTACGGTTCTGTTGTCTTGTTTATACTTAAAAGCTTTTCTGCATGGTAGAATTATTATTTATAGTTATACAGAAGAAACTATTTTATTTTTCTGACTTAAATATGATATGTTTTAAGAATGATTAAGTAAATTAAATGAATGATTAAATCCTTTTCTGTATTTTTCCCATACTGTTATCTGTATAGTACTCTAGTACAGAAAAGTAAAATTAATAGAGATGAGTGATAGGCAGAATGCCATTTGAATGAGTAGATAAACAAAGTAGTATTTCTTTTAAATTCTGCCATTCCAATCATGTGTCTAAAACTTAGGAATAATACAGCATATTATAAACAGATGTATAACATATCCTATGTTTTCATAATAAAAGAAAAACGCTTTTATTTCTGCACAGATCTAGATTTTCCAATTCAATTCCATTTATTTTCGAATGGCAATAATATGCATTCCAATATTATAAATATATGGTTTCATGCATCTAGAAATATAGCAGCTACAATTATTCTCTATACATGGTGTTACTTACAATTGATAAGTAAACACTTATTATTATTTTCATCACTAATTACCACATCTTGATCTAGTATGAATTTCAATCATTAAATATAATACCTTCACTATAAAAAACAAAACCCTAAGATTTTGTAGACTCTAGATTCTAAACATTCTTTTAAGGATACAGTTCAATAAATTTCATATCAAGCCATTCATGGAAAAGACAGTTAAGATTTCTAAAGTTATAGCAGACATGGTATCCAAACCCTAAACAACATTTCATTTAACCTTACTATCTATTATTTCGTGTTAAGAATATCAACAAGGCACTTAACATCACTTAACATAAGACATGATATTTTTATCGTTATCTATCAAACCCTAACAAGAAACATAAACAGTGTCGAACCCTTTAGAGACACAAGTTAAGGCCCCGTTCTCGGGTTCGAATTCTCAGTACATTCAAAGTTACCATCGAAACCTACACGGTACGGTTTCGTTCATTGAAAAAGATCGAAACTTGTGGCGATTAGCCATTTCAAAACATATGATAGACCAAATTTTACAACATCGTTGTTTCAAACTTGAAATCCAAAAATGATACGAAGTATAGGGTCTATCTACCAACAGATATGCAACCTACTACTCTCGACCAGAGACAACTATTGTTGTTCTAAACCAAATCAATAGTTTATACAAATGATTTCTCAAACCATTATTTAAAAAAAATTATAAAATTTCAGTACAAACGAGCCATTGTTTTACAGAAGCAAGTGAACTCTCGGATCTATGTTTTTCATGTTAAAAAATATAGTAAAAATTCGAAAGAGTTTACATTGCGGACCTTTCAAGGTTCCAATTTTACAGAGGGTCTTTCTCTTAACAACCATCAACACAAAAAAAAACAAGTTCAAGGTCATTTTTAAACAACGCAGCTAATCATTACAGAGCCGAATAGCAATTTAAATATTGAGGGTTTATCCTCTTTACAGTATTGCTCAAAACATAACATTAAAACTCGGCCATTACTCCAAACAGGGTTGTATTTCCAACTCTCGTCACACTGCATTCACTGACTAAACCATCCCAAAGGTACCTATGAGGTTTAAAGAACCACTGAGGCTTACCAGGAGGTTGTTGCAGCATCCTCATTCCAAGTTTTCCTCATAGAAATCCTCCAACGAAGTAGTACCTACCAGTCACAATTTGAAAAGGTTAAAAACAAGAAACACGGGTATAACTTAAGTATTACAATATTACTGCCACTATCAATGAAAACTTATCCTAACGACGAAGCTCCTGGATTGAGACACCCCACAATAACAAAACGATGAAGCCTGATGGAAATTGCAGCAAATACGAGTTCAAACTTAAAAGACCATTTTATGAATAGGATAAACGAACTCCAATTCAACTTACACTCAAACAAACTGACAGAAGAACCACCCACAAGTTCAATGGTTGAGTCGTGGCTCTAATTCACTAGAATCATAAAGCCTGTAATATATAAACTTTCTCTCACAGGTCTAAGGTTCGAAACCGAGGAAGGATTCCTCCTAACAGTAAAACTCTAAACCCTACATTGTAGTAGCACTGTCCTCTCTTCAAACCTTACCACTAAATGCAAAATGAAGACCAAGAAAGAAATTCTTTGTTACTTACCAACGAAAGAATAGGGTTTCTTTCCAAGCCCTAGATCTTGTAACTTGATCAATGGTGGATTAGCTTCCAGTTGGGCATGTTGAGATTCAACAGATCATTGCAATCAATACACATTGATTATTGCATCTACCAAGTCACCAAATCAGCAGACCAAGGGCTAGTGCATGGCACAACTCAGCATTGTTTGGTGCATTGCTGTAAACTCTATCATGTGAAGACCATCCACCTATGTGTCCACTTCACATAACAGATAGGTGACGTTAATGCTAAGACAAGGATTCGACAGTTTGAAAGCATACCAAGTACCAAGCTTTAATACCCTGTCAAAATCGTAATCATTGCAATGTTAGATCCATAGTTCACATTCTATAATAGTTACTAAGGTTTATTTTAGGCATTGTGACAATAGTAATATATGCCAATGTATGTGCATGAATGCATAGTCACTATACATTGTATATATTCCATTTCTATAGCTTATGTATAGTCATATAGGGTAAAGTTTAGATATTTCATACATTAGCGATGTATTGCTAAATCAGTAGATAAATGGAGACTATAGGTATAGTTTAAGATTCTGTTAATGCACAATATAATGTTAGTTTATAGCATAAGCAATATATTCACTATATATTTCATATATTAGCTATGTATTGTTAATCAATTGATAAATGTGAGATTTTAGGATAGTCTAAAGTTCTGTTGGTGCGCAATATAATGTTAGTTAATAGCATAAGCACTATATTCACAAGATTTCAAATAATGTGACAAATGGACAAAAGTATCACCACTTGATGTTAATGATAATAGTCATATTAGGATGATTTTTTATGGATGATAATTATAGCAAGGTAAAAGACGACGTGATTATAATAACACTAAAAATTTTGTAAGCTAACACGTAAACGAGAATTGGAACCAAAATATCCATACCTCCAATAATTTGTTTTGCAAGGAAGTACTTAGTCGTTTTCATATTACATTGGTGATGAATTGAAAGACACGTGTACTCTTAACTCATGTTTGTCGTAAAATTTCTTACCTATGTTCTGCATATGGAAACATGATTCAAATGCCTTATCTAAACGTAGCTAAGTAAACCTCAGGGTACCTCGTAGGACCCCTTCATCATCATTCAAAACAAATTGTCAACACATTACCAAGAAAAATTATAATAATACAAACCTATGTACAACATGTAGTTACGTTCAAAACTTAAGCAGATCTGAGGATGTATTCTTGGGTTATGATCATAAAATGTCTTTTGTTAAAGAGATTAGCATCCATTTAGTCTGTGTTACCAATTACAACTAGCATCATATTTTGTTTTGAGAAATTCATTGTTTTGTCATTATTAATTATTCCAGTTAAGAGATTTAACTATTATATGTTTCGCATTAACAAATTCATTAATTATTTCTATTTAAAAAAAAAAATGGTAATTTACGGGATGTTACATGTGGTATCAGAGCTCACGTTCGAACTCTAGGCCTGAAAAGGTCCAAAGAACATGCAACAGAAAATTTTATTACAGCAGAAATCTTACTAATTAAAATTTTAAACTATTTGTGTTATACATAAATTGTTTTAAGCTACAGGTATGGAAGGATCAGCTGAACATATGGATGACAGATTTCGACCCAATAGTCATAGCATGGGAAAGCATTATGAAGGAGAAGTCCATCGAAAATTAAATGAGAATTCATCAAAATTGTTACGTGCATTTCAAGAGTTAAAAGCAGAAATGAGATCTCTAAAACAAGACAATGAAAGAATTCTGAAAGCACAAGAGGAACTTAACCAAGTACTGTTCGATCAATGCCCAACTGATGGACAGGATAGAGGGATTGAAAATACCTCCAAGATTGAAGACTTACCTCATCGAGACAGGGGTAAAAAAATGAAAATTGATGATGCGAACAACATTTCCACATCATCAGAAGCTGCCAATGAAAATTGCAAAAAGAAACGTAATTATTCAAGTGATACCAGTGAAGGAGATTACAAACCCAAAATAAAAAGTCACAAACAGTATGAACAGATTTATGGGGAGTTCAAGAAAATCAAACCCCCAACCTTCAATGGTGAAACTAAGAAAGGAGAGACAGCAGAAGCACGGTTGTCCGTCATGAAGAAGTACTTTCAAATTTATGATTATTCTGAATCATTGAAGGCAAAGATGGCAATATACAACTTGATTTGGAAGGCAAATATTTGGTGGCAGGACATCAAAAGAGTGAAGGGCATCAAAGACAAGGATGTGAATTGGAGCACTTTTAAAAGGTACTTCAAGAAGAAGTTCTTATTTGAACAATACTATAAAGAAAAATCCAAGGAATTTTATGATTTAAAGCTGGGAACTATGAACATGAAAGAGATGAACAGTAAATTTCTAAATTTGCTGAGGTATGTGCCATACCTCATGGAAGAAAAACCGAAGATTCAAAGATACTTGAGTTGTCTACCTTTCAACATCAAGGAAAAAATAGAGTATGACAATCCAAAGACCTTAGAAGAGGCCATGAGGAAAGCAACTTTCTGCTATGACACTAACAGGAAAAGAGAAGGGATATCTAATTGGAAGAATCATAAGCCCAACAACTTTGAGCTAAAAAAGAAAAATTCTAGGTTTAGTGGGAATTATGGCTTTCAAAAGAAAAACTTTCCAAATCGGAGTTTCCAAGGGAACAATTCCAGAAATAATCAGTAGCAAAATTTTACAGCTCCTAGAAATACTCCCAATGTTACCTGGAATAATGACCAAAAGGCACCTTTCAAATGTTTTGAGTGTCAAGGTCCTCATTATGCTTCAAAATGCCCCAAGAGGAAGAGGATAGCTAATAATATTTATTCCATATAGAATGAACCTACTGTGGGAGACTTGGCAAGGGAGATGCCCAGAATTAATGCAACTCTAGACAACATGCAAGCAGAGCATCAATTCTCTATGGTATAGATTGAATGTATGCTACAAAACCACCATGTTACTATTTTGATTGATCCAGGTGCTAGCTTGAGTTATTTATCACCAGATATTGTAGAAACTTTCAATTTGCAAACATAAAAATTCAATAAATCCTGGTTAGTTAGACTAGCAACAGGAACAAAAAGAAACGTTTATGATTTTATTGAAAGTTGTGTTTTATCTATGAATCAATTAAAGACACAAACCAAGTTGAATATTTTAACTTTAGGATCCTATGACATCTTAATTGGAATGGACTGGTTAGAAGCCCATCATGTCATTCTGAATTGTTATGAGAAAAGTTTTACTTGTTTAAATGATGAAGGAGAAACAGTAGAAGTAAAAGGTATTCCAAGAAAGACATCACTTAGACAGATTTCAGCTATGCAAGTAAAGAGAGCAGTTAGAAAAGGATGTCAAATGTTTGCTATGAATGTAGTAAATGAGGAAATACGTACTAAAGAGGACAGATTGAAACTAGAAGATATGCCTATCCTAAAAGAATTCCAGGATGTTTTTCCTGAAGAGATCCTAGGATTACCCCTAAGAGAGATCTAGATTTTACCATTGAATTAATATCGGGAGCGGTACCAAATTCTAAAGCTCCATATAGGATGAATATACTGGAATTAAATGAGTTGAAATCATAGTTGAAGGAACTGATTGATAAAAACTATATAAGACCTAACGTGTCTCCTTGGGGAGCACCTGTTACTTTTTGTTAAGAAGAAGGATGGCACTTTAATACTTTGCATAGACTATCGTCAGTTGAATAAGATGACAATCAAGAATCAATATCCGTTGCCCCGCATAAATGATCTAGTTGATCAGCTGCGTGGAGCAACGGTAGTTTCAAAGATTGATTTGAGGTCAGGATATCATCAAGTTCGTGTGAAGGATGAGGATATTTTTAAAACATCCTTTGGAAATCGATATGAACATTATGAGTTCGTAGTCATGCCATTTGGGTTAACTAATGCCCCGGCAGTATTTATGTGCTTAATGAACAATATTCTGCACAAGTATTTGGATAAGTTCGCTATTGTGTTCATAGATGGCATTCTAATATATTCTAAAAGTAAAGAAGAACATGACGAACATCTGCGTATTATATTACAAGTTCTGAGAGATCATCAGTTATATGCTAAGTTTAGTAAATGTGACTTTCACAAGGATAAGATTCAGTATTTAGGACACATAATTTCTAAAGAAGGAATCTCGGTTGACCCCGGTAAGATAAAATCCATTAATGAATGGTCGGTTCCTAAAGATGTGTCGGATGTACGATCATTTATGGGTATTACTGGATATTATAGAAAATTCATAGAAGGTTTCTCAAATATTGCAAACCCCATAACCTCGTTACAGAAGAAGGGGAAGAAGTTTGTATGGGATCAGAAATGTTCAGACAGTTTTAAGAAGTTAAAGGAATTACTAACTACAACGCCTATTCTGAGGATTGCAGATCCTAATAAGGATTTTATAGTATGCACTAATGCATGTAATGATGGACTCGATGGAGTCCAAACACAAGAGCGACATGCTATTGTATACGAGTCTAGAAAGTTGAAAATACATGAGAAGAATTATTCTACTTATGATCTAGAATTATTAGCAGTAATTCATGCCTTAAAAATGTGGCGTCACCATCTTATTGGCAGAAAATTTACCTTGTTGACATATAACATGGGGTTGAAGTACTTATTAGATCAGACAAATTTGAACACTAGACAAGCTAGATGGCTAACTTTTCTATGTGAATATGATTTTGAAATTCAACACATTAAAGGGAAAGAGAACAAGGTTGCTAATGCACTAAGTCATAAAGCAAAGTTGAATTTTATTTCAGCCATCAGTAAATACTCAATATATTTAGAAAATCAGATCTTTGAAGGGATTGAAACGGATGAAGAACACATACAATTTCAAGAAAAGACATCAGATAGCAATTCTGAAAATTCTATGGCAGATTATAGTTTAAAAGAAAATGGACTATTGTTGTACAAAAACAGATTGTATGAACCCAACATACCAAAAGTAAAAATTCTGATTTTAGATAAGATGCACGAAAGTCATTATTCTAGTCATCCAGGTTATCATAAAACCATCACTATGTTACGGAAAGAGTACTATTGGCCCATAATGAAGGATGAAGTAGCAGAATATATAGCTAAGTGTTTTGACTGTCAAAAAGTGAAGGTTGAACATCAGCATCCAACGGGACTGTTACAACCATTACCTATACCTAGCTGGAAATGGGAAATCATAAGTATATATTTTATCACTGGGTTACCAAAGAATCAGAAACGGAATGATTCCATCATGGTGGTAGTGGATAAACTCAACAAGGAAACACATTTTATACCTATAAAGACTACTCATAAGGCTCCAGATATTTCAGAAATCTTCATGAAACATATTTTTCGATTACATGGGATACCAAAAGTGATAGTTTCAGACTGTGATTCTAAGTTTATTGGAAACTTTTGGAGATATTTATTTAAAGGGTTGAATACAACCTTAAAATTCAGCACAGCATTTCATCCACAAATGGATGGACAGACAAAAAGAGTGAATCGGGTACTGGAAGACATGCTTAGGATGTATGTTAAGGATCAGCCTGGTAAGTGGGAGGACTACTTGCATTTAGCAGAATTTGCATATAACAACCATTGTCATGCATCATCCACACTTAGCCCTTTTGAAATTCTTTATGGTAAGAAATGTAATACACCTGTTTCTTAGAATGACCCAGTAAATAGAGTTATTTTAGGACCTGAATTGTTGCAGGAATTAGAACTAATTGTGAAACAGGTACAAAGAAATCTTAAAGCTGCCCAAGATAGGCAAAAGAGTCAAGCATATCTTAGAAGGACTCATAAAGAGTTCCAGGTTAGTGAACATGTTTTTCTTAAGGTAAGACCGAAAAAGAGTTCATTGAAATTGGGAAGCTGTGCCAAGTTGGCACCGAGGTATTATGGTCCTCTAAAATTTTGTCAAGGGTTGGACCCATGGCATACCAACTGGCTTTGCCACCAAATCTAAAGATACATAATGTTTTTCATATATCATTTTTAAAGAAGTATGTACACGATGCTACTCATGTTTTAAATTTGAATGATGTACAGGTGGGACAAGACGACGATTTTCAGGTGGAACCAGATTTTATCCTTGAAAGGAGGGAAACTCTACTATGGAATTGCACCATTGGGTAGGTAAAGGTGCAATGGAAGAACCTTAGCCCAGAAGAGGAAACCTGGGAGTTGGAGAGTAGTATGCGGGTAGCATACCCAAATCTGTTTCAGGAACACTCAAAGAGTGATTAAACAACATCGAGGACGATGTTGAGATTTAGGGGGGGTGTATGTCACCTACCCAAATTCTGAAGACTATTTATTTTATTTGCAAAATACATTATGTTAAATTTTAATTACAAATTTTTGTAATTATGACCAAATCTGGTCAAAGATGATTGTAATGACTTATTATTATTGGGCATGTGCAAGCTAATGAGGGTCACTTTTGGCGCGTTAGATGTAATAGAAAGCTGAAAAATCAAGCATCCCTCAACTAACTTGGTTTTTTTGAGATGCGTACACAAGATATCTTGCATCGAGTAAAAAAGATGAAACGTGGGAAATTGAGTCACATTTCCGAATATATAACTTTTAAGTATTGAAAATTTACATAACTATGTCAAATTTTATTTTTTCTAATAGTCACTTTTTTTTTTTGGCAAATGATAAGGTATATGTTTTTGTGGGTGCAGCCTTTCACTGCCTAAATGACGGTTTCAGGCTACAAAATCTGGTATACATGTATAGAACCCGTAGCACTAGTGCAGTGCTATTTTTCCAAAATTAAATGTTTAATTTTTTATTTTTTTTAATTATGTAAGTGGGAAAACCTCGAGAACAGTACGTCAAATGTGGGTGCAACCTTTGAAAGTCTTAATGTAGTTATTTTGACTTGGACTTTTTACAACATGTAGAGGTCGGTGTCCTCTAGTGCAACATACAAGTTTGTTTTAAAATGGTTGTGAAATGACAAGGTTAAAGAATAAACACTAACAATATGTTTTTTGATCAACGGAGTGATGACACAAGAAAATTAGGAAATAAATAGAAAATCTCAATAGTTTTAAAAAAAAATTACATATTTGGAATCTGCATAAAAAATTCTATCTATCCCTAAAATTTCGTCACTAATGGTCAGGTGTGTCATGTTGTAAAGAGCGGTGGAAAACAGTCATACTCATAAAAATACTGAAAATGTCAAATTAGCAATGGTCTAAAAATTCCTTAGCACAGGTTTGATAAGTCCGAACCAACCACATAGGACAGTGGCTGACATGTGGGCATGGGAGGAGCGGGTGATTAAGCGCTAAGGAACGTGCGCACATTATGTTTAAATTCAAATAACGAGTGCGTGTTATATTTAAATTCAAATTTTATTGTTTTGGCGCTCAATGTTATAAGCAACGCGCTAGCATTATGTGTGTAAATAATGCGCGCGCGTTATTGGATTCAATAACGCGTGTGCATTATAATCTTCACAAATTTATGTTTTGAAGTGTTAGATTGGGTGAGATAAAGATAATGATAATGAGGATGATGAAGATGAAGATGATGATGGTGATGAAAAGAAGATGATGACGGTGATGAAGATGATGAAGATGATGATGGTGATGAAGATGATGATGGTGATGATGATGATGATGAATATCATGATGAAGATGATGATGATGATGATGATGCAGATGATGATGATGATGATGATGATGATGATGATGCAGATGATGATGAAGATGATTATGATGATGAGGATGGCGCAAATGATGATGATGATGATACCGCAGATGATGGTGATGATGACGATGAAGATGATGGTGGTGATGACCACAATGATGATGATGAATATGATGAAGATGACGATGAGG
The DNA here is from genome assembly GCA_027924585.1 of Larix kaempferi. NCBI lineage: Eukaryota > Viridiplantae > Streptophyta > Pinopsida > Pinales > Pinaceae > Larix > Larix kaempferi. Next base: position 2,290,988 of record BSBM01000416.1, read on the forward strand.
ATGATGATGATGATGAATATGGATATGACGACGACAATGAGGATGATGATGATGAATATGGAGATGACAACGACGATGATGATGACATACTCTCTCTTCTATGGTTTTACACCTCTCTCTCTCTCTCTCTCTCTGTAAACCCCCTCTCCCTCTCCCTAACCTCTCCCCCATATCTAACCATCTTACTCTTTCTATCTCCCTGTTACTCCCCCTATCCCAAAACCCCCTCCTCTCCCTTTCCCTTAATAACCCGGGTTCTCTCAGTCTCTCTCTCTTCCCTACACCTCCACCTACCTCTAACCACACCTTCCATCTCTCTTTCGCAATACCTACAACCAACACCCTCTCCTCTCTCACTCTCTCTATCCCTCCTCCCCCCCCCAACCATTACTAACGCCCTCTCAGTCTCTCTCTCTCTCTCTCCCCCTCGCTAACCCCCGTCCTATCCCCTTACCCCTAACTAAACCCCCCTCTCTCACCCTCTCTTCCTTGCTTCTACACCTCTCTCTCTCTCCCTCTCTCTCTCTCTCTCTCTCCCTCATCTCTCTCTCTCATAATCCCCCTTCCCCTACCACTACATGATGATGATTATGATGATCATGATGATGATGATGAAGATGACGATGATGATGGCATTCATCATCGTCCTCGTCATCTCCATCATCGTCGTCATCTCCATCATCATCTTCATCCTCATCATCATCCTCACCACCATCTGCATCATGATTGATGATTGGCCATCATCATCATCCTCCTCTTCTTTATGATCACCATCATCATCATCCTCCTCTTCTTTATGATCACCATCATCATCATCATCGTTGTCATCGTCATCGTCGTCGTCATCTCCCTCTTCATCATCATCATCATCATCATCATCATCATCATCAAATTCCTCATCGTCGTCGTCATCTCCATCTTCATAATCATCATCATCATCATCCTCATCACCATCTTCAACATCATCATCGTCATCATCATCATCATCATCATCATCATCGTCATCATCATCATCTTCATCAGCATCCTCATCATCCTCGTCGTCATATTCATCATCATCATCATCATCATCCTCATCATCCTCATCATCCTCATCACCAACTTCATCTTCATCATGATTGATGATTGATCATCATCATCATTAGCATCATCATCATCATCATCACCATTCTCTTCTTTATCATCACCATCATCATCCTCATCACCATATTCATCATGATTGATTCATCATCATCATCACCATCATCGTCATCACCATCAGCAACAACAGCATCATCATCCTCTTCTTCATCATCACCATCATCATCGGCATCATCATCCTCATCATCCTCGTCTTCATATTCATCATCATCTTCATCATCATCATCACATCATCATCATCATCATCCTCATCACCATCTTCATCTTCATCATGATTGATGATTGATCATCATCATCATCAGCATCATCATCATTGTCATCCTCTTCTTTATCATCACCATCATCATCCTCGTCACCATCATCACCATCATATTCATCATCCTCATCATCTTATTCATCATCATCACATCATCATCATCATCATCATCATCATCATCATCATCATCATCATCATCCTCATCATCGTCGTCATCATCGTCATCGTCATCTCCATCATCATCTTCATCATCATCATCATCATCCTCATCATCGTCATCATCTCCATCATCATCTTCATCATCATCATCATCATCATCCTCCTCACCATCTTCATCATGATTGATGATTGATCATCATCATCATCCTCTTCTTTATGATCATCATCATCGTCGTCATCATCATATTCATCATTATCTTCATCATCATCATCATCATCCTCATCACCATCTTCATCTTCATCATGACTAATGATCGATCATCATCATCATTGTCATCATCATCATCCTCTTCTTTATCATCATCATCATCATCATCATCATCGTTGTCGTCATCTCCATCTTCATCATCATCATCATCATCCTCATCGTCATTGTCATTTCCATCTTCATCATCATCATCATCATCATCCTCATCACTGTCTTCAACATCATCATCGTCGTCGTCATCATCATCATCATCATCATCTTCATCAACATCATCATCATCCTCATCATCCTCATCATCATATTCATCATCATCTTCATTAGCATCATCATCCTCATCATCATCATCAACAACTTCATCTTCACCAACTTCATCTTCATCATCATCCTCATCAACAACTTCATCTTCACCAACTTCATCTTCATCATCATCTTCATCATCATCATCATCGTCATCGTCATCATCGTCGTCGTCATCTCCATCATCATCATCATCCTCACCACCATCTTCATCATGATTGATGATTGGTAATCATCATCATCATCATCCTCTTCTTTATGGTCACCATCATCACCGTCATCATCATCGTCATCATCGCCATTCTCTTCTTTATCATGACCATCATCATCCTCATCACCATCTTCATCATGATTCGGTATTGATCATCATCATCATCATCATCATCCTCATCATCGTCTTCATCTTCATCACCATCGTCTTTATCATCTGCTACTCCCCCTAGCCAAAACTCCCTCCTCTCCATAGCCCTTACTAACCCGGTCTCTCTCTGTCTCTCTCTCTTCCCTACACCTCCACCTACCTCTAACCACACCTTCCATCTCTCTTTCATAGTCCCTACAACCAACACCCTCTCCTCTCTCGCTTTCTCTCTCCCTCCTTCCCCCCCCCCAACCATTACTAACCCTCTCTCTCAATCTCTCTCTCTCTCCCTCTCCCCCTCGATAACCCCCCTCCCAGCCCCTTACCCCTAAATAACCCCCCCTCCTAGCCCCTTACCCCTACCTAACTACCTCCCATCTCTAATCCCTAAACCCCTAACACTAAATCCCTATTTCACCTCCTAACCCATAGAAACTATTAAATAAAATATTGAATAATGTTTTTTGATTATTTCAATAATGCTAGCGCGTTTATGAATACAGAAATGCGCACATGTTTTGTGCAACTAGGTGTTATTGAGCCATGCGCCAAACATATTAAATACCTAGTTTTTATTTTATTTTCTAGAAACGCTTGTGTGTTTTGGATGTGAATAACGCTAGTGCATTAGGGGTTTACACAATGCTAGCGCATTATGTCTGTGCAAAAATATTAGCAAAATGATTTTATCCTCTCGTGTTATGTATGTGCAAAAATATTAGCAAAATGCTTTTATCCTCCCGCGTTGTGCATTTTCTCCCCCCGCCTTCCCTATTTTTATGTTTACTAGATATTTTACACAAACAAAATGATGAAGCAAACAAATTAATAGGAATAGTCTTCGAAATGGCCGGATGACTCGTTTCAATAGACATGTGTTATCCAAATATCATAGTCATAGACAACAACTAATTTAAACAGTCAATTCGCTACAACTAAGATCAAACTTTAGATAATATAGTTTCTATAGTGGTAAGCGGTGCTATTGCAATCTAGGTAAATATCATACAAATATTTCAAACAAATTTATGGGCATAAGCATTCCATAAAAGATGGCAAAGTTTCAAAATGATTGGCTGTACCAATAAAACTAGTGGCAGCAAACTAAGGCTCAAATTATGTTTATGGACACTTACCGATCGAAGGATGTCTGAGTGTAAATGCAAATGCAGCAGCCCCTTTGGGAAGCCTTCTTCTTCACCGACCTTCTCTTGGACTCAAGTGGCCTCAATGCCCAATCACCGAACAGTTGCATGAGATGTAATTAAGAAACAATGGTCAAAATAGAGCAATTATAAATGATTTGATCAACAAAGCAAGTCGCCCAATTCATAGAATTGATAATTTGAAGAAACAAGCACGCACAGAACAAGCATGAAGGAGTTTCTTAACTGGTAGTGGTCGCTGATTGGATGAAGAAGGAGTTTGATGAATGGACAATGCATAACTCCAAATCGTGAGAGACCAGGCCATTGTGCAGTGGTGATAACATGTTTACTGTCTGTTGAGTCTGATACTACATCTAGGAGTCGCTCAACAAACTTTGAGATAGAAAGCTCTGTAATTTTAGGATACTGATTCAACCACTCAACAAAGGAGTGTTTTGCAGGTGACTTGGAAATCCCTTCCAATTTTCAGCAATAAAACAAAGAAGTTCAACATATAGATTTTCAGGAAAGCTTGTCAACCAATCAGACAACCGAATATAGGGAGATAACCACACCCAAAAAATTCAAGCTATTATAAAACTCTTGTTTATCAAGATAAGGATAGACTATGTGTACATTACGAGAATATAGATGAATGAAGTCACTTTGATGAACTTGTCCTCTTGCTTTCTCCAGAATGAGTTTAAAAGCAGGGAGTATTGTTCGAGCTTCTGTTGGTTTACATAAATGTTCCGATGATAGAGGTGAATTACCACTTATCAGAGCACGAAATGTTGAACAAAATGCTAATGGAACACAATGAAGGATTCCCTGGTTCCACTTGTTATTGAAAATGATACTTTCTCTTGATGAAACCAGTAAAAACTCTGCCTGTATTATAAATGGAAATCCTGTTACAATTTTCGTCGGAAGAAAAGCATAGATACCTACAATCGCCATCTTTCCTTTTGTAAGCCACTCACCCATTGGAAAATCTAATGTAATAGCCCATTTCCCAACATCTTTCCTCTGCTCAACCCTACACTCGTTTTCCACAGGAAACCGCTGCCTCCACATGTAATAACTACATTGTTTTGTCGAAAATTGATCTTCTTCTGCTAACAAATGCAAAATGAAGGATTCCCTGTCATTGCTATGAGAAGTTCTAAGGTCAGTTTCTCGTAAAACAAAGATTGTATAAATCCTGTTAAGATCAATATGTTCCAGCTCGTGAACTGAGAGCTTCTTTATCTTAGACATAAACAAAAGAGCTTCAGGATGAATACTAGAGAGTTGTTGCTTTACAGCTTCAACCTTCTCAATACGTAGGGGTATAGAACGAGCCATAGAATGATGATTGTGGCTCGGATCGACCAATTAAAATTTAATTGGACCCATTAAAATTCAATTGGACGTGACATGAATGATTAAAATTAAACTCTAGATGCATACGCAAGCCACATGGACGATGGCTGAACATCCGGTACATTGATGCTTTAAATGATGAACTCTTTTCTTTATGGCATTATAGGGATGCTTACCCTACATTTAACGTCGACATTAATTAGTTAATGGCTTCCATGTTCGAAGCATAGAGAAAAACCTTGTCACATTACAAAATCCTCTCAACATCATACAAATACAGCATTTATTACCCTCAACCTAGCACATTTTACCTCTTCCTAGTTCAAATACACTCATCATCCCCTCTTTAAAATCACATAAATTTTGGACCGAGATATCGATGATGTGCAAGCAGGCTCGACCAACTAGCTGGGCATGGGACCAATGGAGAGGGGCACTCCTAGCAATATCTCGATGTCACCTTGAATCCAACGGAGTTGACGGTTTGTCGATCCGAGCCACGGTCGTCATTCTATGGTTCGTTCCGTCTATTTTTTTTATATATTAACCAAAATGCGCGCGTGTTATGGTGATACATAACACGTGCGCAATTTGTAATCCTATCCTACATGTTAAATGACATGGCAGTTTCGGAGCCTGCCATTCCTAGTTTTACATAACACACGAGCGTTATTGATTTACACAATTCTTGTGCGTTTTGCATTTACCCATTGCATCTAAAATGTCCCTCAACTTCATGCGAGGGTCCTATTATTTAATAAATTAAACAGGAGATAAACACCCAAGGGAACTGTTAAATGAGTGTTCACTGACCCACTAGCAGGAATGGAAGCTGTTAGAAGGCATGGGACAGATGGCAGCATTTGCACTCCACCACTAGTTGATGGTTATGGGACAACTACCCCTAAATTTGCGGCATTATACCCCAGGTGGGTGGAAGAGGGATGATGGCTCATCAATGACCAATTTAACCACTAAAAGGCCTAAGCAACCTAGATAAAGCAATTCGAATTGAGCAGGAAACTCCACAATATTTTCTGTAGAAATATTTCCTCAAGTGTATCAGGTGATCACTCAGAGATTCGAATAGGGAGGCTAAGTGCGAGTGCATTGTGAGTCTGCTAGTTATTCTAAGAAGGAAACCAAAAGTGCTAGTGTAGGTCTCTTTGACTGGTGAGTCTTTATGAATCGATAATCTATATTTTACTAGAAGTTGATAAACTAAGGCTTCTACAGACTCTTCTTCCTGGTGGTTCAGTGAACAGGCTCGGGGGTCCTAAGGCAAGTAATTTGGTTGTCTTTAGGAATAGGTTGGGTGAAACAAGTTCCTTGGGTTGTTTGTTTCTCCTACAGTCAACCAGGTTCTATGGTTCTGACTTCTTGTTTACAGTTAAAATATTTTATGCATGGTAGAATTATTATTTACAGTTATACAGAAGAAACTATTTTATTTTATGACTTAAATATGATATGTTTTAAGAATGATTAAGTAAATTAAATGAATGACTAAATCCTTTTCTGTATTTTTCCCATATTGTTATCTGTATAGTACTCTAGTACAGAAAAGTAAAATTAATAGAGATGAGTGATAGGTAGAATGCCATTTGAATGAGTAGATAAACATAGTAGTATTTCTTTTAAATTCTGCCATTCCAATCATGTGTCTAAAACTCAGGAATAGTAAAGCATATTATAAACAGATGTATAACATATCCTCTGTTTTCATAATAAAAGAAAAACACTTTTATTTCTACACAGATCTAGATTTTCCAATTCAATTCCATTTATTTTCGAATGTTAATAATATGCATTCCAATATTATAAATCTATGGTTTCATGCATCTAGAAATATAGCAGCTGCAATTATTCTCTATAGAGGGTGTTACTTACAATTGATAAGTAAACACTTATTATTATTTTCATCACTAATTACCACATCTTGATCTAGTATGAATTTCAATCATTAAATATAAATACCTTCACTATAAAAACCAAAACCCTAAGATTTTGCAGACTCTAGATTCTAAACATTCTTTTAAGTATACAGTTCAATAAATTTCATATCAAGCCATTCATGGCAAAGATAGTTAAGATTTCTGAAGTTATAGCAGACATGGTATCCAAACCCTAAACAACATTTTATTTAACCTTACTATCTATTATTTCGTGTTAAGAATATCAATAAGGCACTTAACATCACTGAACATAATACATGATATTTTTATCATTATCTATCAAACCCTAACAAGAAACATAAACAATGTCAAACCCTTTAGAGACACAAGTTAAGGCCCTATTCTCGGTTTTGAATTCTCAGTACATTCAGGGTTACCAACGAAACCTACACGGTAGGGTTTTGTTCATTGAACAAGATCGAACCCTGTGGCGACTAGCCATTTCAAAACATATGATAGACCAAATTTTACAACATCATTATTTCAAACTTGAATTCCAAAAATGATACGAAGTACAGGGTCTATTCACCAACAGATATGCAACCTACTACTCTCGACCAGAGACAACTATTGTTGTTCTAAACCAAATCAACAGTTTATACAAACGATTTCTCAAACCATTATTTAAACAAAATTATAACATTTCAGTACATATGAGCTATTGTTTTACAGAAGCAAGTGAACCCTCGTCTCTATGTTTTTCATGTTAAAAAATATAGTAAAAATTCGACATATTTTACATTGCGGACCTTTCAAGGTTCCAATTTTACACAGGGTCTTTCCCTTAACAACCAGCAACATAAAAAAAAACAAGTTCAAGGTCATTTTTAAATGACGCAGCTAATCATTAGAGAGCTGAATAGCAACTTAAATACTGAGGGTTTATCCTCTTTACAGTATTGTTCAAAATAAAACATTAAAAATCAGCCATTACTCCGAACAGGGTTCTATTTCCAACTCTCGTCACACTGCATTCACCGACTAAACCATGCCAAAGGTACCTACAAGGTTTCAAGAACCATCGAGGCTTACCAGGAGGTTGTTGCAGCATCCTCATTCCAAGTTTTGCTCATAGAAATCCTCCAACGAAGTAGTACCTACCAATCACAATTTGAAAAGGTTAAAAACAAGAAATGCAGGTATAACTTAAGTATTACAGTATTACTACCACTATCAATGAAAACTTACCCTAGTGACGAAGCTCCTTGATTGAGACACCCCACACCAACAAAACGACAAATCCTGATGGCAATTGCAGCAAATACGAGTTCAAACTCAGAAGACCATTTTATGAATAGGAGAAACGAACTCCAGTTCGACTTGCACTCAAACAAACTGTCAGAAGAACCACCCACAAGTTCAATGGTTGAGTCGTGGCTCTAATTCACAAGAATCATAAAGCCGGTAATATATAAACTTTCTCTCACAGGTCTAAGGTTCAAAACCAAGGAAGGAGTCCTCCTAATAGTAAAACTCTAAACCCTACATTGCAACGGCACTGTCGGCTCTTCAAACCTTACCACTAAACGCAAAATGAAGACCAGGAAAGCAATTCTTTGTTACTTACCAACGAAAGACTAGGGTTTCTTTCCAAGCCCTAGATCTTGTAAAGATCAACGGTGGATTAGCTTCCAGTCGGGCACGTTGAGATTCAAGAGAGCATTGCAATCAATACACATTGATTATTGCATCTACCAAGTCGCCAAATCAGCAGACCAAGGGCTAGTGCATGGCACAGCTCAGCATTGTTTGGTGCATTGTTGTAAACTCTATCACGTGAAGACCATCCACCTACGCATCCACTTCACATAACAGATAGGCGACGTTAATGCTAAGACAAGGATTCGGCAGTTTGAAAGCATACCAAGTACCGAGCTTTAATACCCTATCAAAATCGTAATCATTGCAATGTTAGATCCATAGTTCACATTCTATAATAGTTACTAAGGTTTATTTTAGGCATCGTGACAATAGTAATATATGCCAATGTATGTGTGTGAATGCATAGTCACTATAGATTGTATATATTCCATTTCTATAGCTTATGTATAGTCATATAGGGTAAAGTTTATATATTTCATACATTAGCCATGTATGGCTAAATCAATAGATAAATGGAGACTATAGGTATAGTTTAAGATTCCGTTAATGCACAATATAATGTTAGTTCATAGCATAAGCACTATATTCACTATATATTTCATATATTAGCTATGTATTGTTAATGAATTGATAAATGTGAGATTTTAGGATAGGCTAAAGTTCTGTTGGTGCACAATATAATGTTAGTTAATAGCATAAGTACTATATTCACAAGATTTCAAATAATGTGACAAATGGACAAAAGTATCACCACTTGATGTTAATGATAATAGTCATATTAGGATGATTTTTCATGGATGATAATTATAGCAATGTAAAAGACAACGTGGTTATAATAACAGTGAAAATTTTGTAAGCTAACACATAAAGGAGAATTGGAACCAAAATATCCATACCTCCAGTAATTTGTTTTGCAAGGAAGTACTTAGTATTTTCATATTACATTGGCGATGAATTGAAAGACACATGTACTCTTAACTCATGTTTGTCATAAAATTTCGTACCTGCATTCTGCACATGGAAACAGGATTCAAATGCCTTAGCTAAACGTAGCTAAGTAAACCTCAGGGTACCTCGTAGGACCCCTTCGTCATCATTCAAAACAAACTGTCAGCACATTACCAAGAAAAATTATAATAATACAAACCTATGTACAACATGTAGTTACATTCAAAACTTAAGCAGATCTGAAGATGTATTCTTGGGTTATGATCATAAAATGTCTTTTGTTAAAGAGATTAGCATCCGTTTAGTCTGCATTAGCAATTACAACTAGCATCATATTTTTTTTTGAGAAATTCATTATGTCGTCATTATTAATTATTCCAGTTAAGAGATTTAACTATTATATGTTCCGCATTAACAAATTCATTAATTATTGCTATTTAAAAAAAAAAAAAAAAAAATTGGTAATTTACGGGATGTTACAGGGTATTACAGAAAACATGAGTGCTTATTGTATATTTTGAACATCCCAGTGTATATTACATAGTTTGAAAGCATCGGTGTGTATTCTATATTTTGAAAATCACTTGGTATCACTAGTACATATATCTCATTTGCACTACAAATCCTTCTCATGGTGACAATAATTATAACCTCAATGGTCATAGTATCAATATTGAAAATTGTTAATTTTTTGTTGTCATTCTTTTGGTAGTTAGTGCATTTATTGAACTTATTAGCATTGATGTGTTTCCACATGTGTAAAGCACTAGTGCTTAAAAACCATTTCAATATATATGAACTTGACACTATTTAAGTCAAACAAATACAATGCAACAATATGTGTTTTTTTATATTTCTTTTATAAAATTTTAATTAATCATCATCATAAAATAAAATATTATTACAATAATAATGAATTTTATATTTTAATGGGTAGAGTAACATTTTACAAAACTAGCAACTTATCATCATCAATTTGATAGATTACATCATATTAAATGAAATGTTTGATTTTCACATAAAGGCATTTCAAAACATAAAGCTTCAAAAATTCAATTTTAGTGATCATCATTCATCACTCAAATTTCTATCATTGATCATGATTCTTGCAAGCCTCAATTCTTCATCACTTGTAAGGATATTCTTCATTAACTAGTTATTTTCTATGTATTCATGTTCAATCTAGAAGCATATAAATAAAATATAATGTAACAATAAGTTTTATGTCCGTTCTACTCTATACTTTGTTTTCTATTAGTTTCACATGTCATGACAAAATATAGATATAATTAAAAGTTTCTTGTTGTTTCATTAGTTATAAAATAAGGGAAGTAAAACAACATACTCGCTTACAAATTGTTTAGTTAATTCTCAATACTTCAATATATATTCACAAGGCATACATACTACAATTTCAATTAAATATTGAAATTGATGTTATTTACATGTTAATACATATTAAAAAACTTATATTCGTGAATATAAATTGATTTAAAATATAAAATTACAACAAATATTAAATATTAAGTAATGAAAATTAAATCACTCACAAAATATGGGATCAACCTTTTTCTTTTGACTTATCATTCTCTTTCACGTTCCATTTTTATTTTTAGACATACATATTAGTATGTTTTTAATATAATATCATTAGTTATTAATTTTTTTCAAATTTTCGTAAAAAGTGAAAAATAATGTAAATTTTTTTATAAATATATAAAATAGAAATATTAATTTGATAATTATTGTATTTAGTATTTATAAATTTAACAATTATGCCAAAATTTGATATCACTAAGTAAGGATGAAATATAGCTAGAAGTGATAAGTGCCTTTCCTCCCTAGAGTTTTATTATTAATAAAAAGTTATAATGCTTTCTAAATTGTTTAAATTACTTGGAGAATTTGGATCCAAGTAGAAATAAAGAATTAGGTCGTGTACTTTAGATTAAACAATGAGATAACATGTAAATATCATAATCAAATAATTTTTTTTAGAAAAATTAAGTGATTGTGTAGACTAAAATCTTACTCGGATTGATAAAAAAAATATGTTTTCTTAAAAAATTTAGTCCATTAAATACACAAGCATATGTGAATGTACATAAAAACATTTTTTTATTTGAAAAACCACAAAAACCCAATATCAAATTTATTTGTAAAGAAATAATAACAATTAATTTCTCGGGTAGTGTTGAGAAGTCGATTTGTGACCCAAAAAAAATATCAAAATTACTCTACATTTTATTAATTCATGGCTTATTTAGATGAAATTGATGGTGTTGTTTGTTGAGTTCTTATCTCTAAGAAACCTTACAAGGAAAACTTAAGAAAATGCTAGAACCATGGTGGTATACTTATTGGAATACAATTCTTATGCTATATTTATCTTAGTCATGTTCAATGTGATGAATATCAAGAGGTGTGTATGAAGAAATTTGAGTTTTTTTTAAGAAAACAATCATGATGTTAAAATTTTAGTAGTTTGAGAAATTTAAGGTATGGTATATCAAGGAACATTGTTTATGACATATTGCTATTGTTATCATGTTGAATTTCAATTTTGTCATTGAATTTCAATTTTGTCATTGAATTTCAATTTATTATAACATATATTGTAAATTGTAAGTTTATCCCTTCTTCTTTTTATTTTTTATAATTTTACTTATTGAACAATATATAAAAGATTTAAAAGAAAATTTTAAGTTATAATGGTTTTTTTAAATATTTTAGTATTATAATATTGAAAAACACTATTAAAAAAACCTTCACTAAAATTTATATTATTAATAGCAAAGTAAATTATTAACAACAAAGGTTTGAGTTGATGTTTAATAGATATTTATTATAACTAAAATTATAAGAAGTTAGAAACTTTAACAAAGGTTTTTGTTCTCTTATATCTATAAATAGCATCGATTCTCTCATAACCAATAAGAAATAATGTCTACTATATTTAAAAAAAACTAGCATATATTTCATATTTTTAATGCTCCAATGTGTATTACAAAGTTTGAAAGCACTAACGTGTATTCCATATATTGAATGTCATAGTGTTTATTACATATTTTGAAAACATGGGTGCAGATTCCATATTTTCAATATACTATACTAGAATTTGCCCCTGGAAGGGAAAAGTGAACGCTGGTAGGAAAAGAGGAAAGGTAGAAGAAACAAAGATAGGGGTAAATCTATGCTCAAGTATGACGCCAATCAAAGATACGACATCTGACCTGTGCGGCAATAGAATCAAGCTCATGAAAGAACAAGATACATGGTTTGGATTGTCGAGATTTGTAAAAAATCTCTTGTACATTAACCTAAGTTTCTCCAAACCACATTGTTAAGAATTTTTAGTTCTTTTAGACTAATGAAATCAGCGTGACACTCATTAGCAATGGCTTTTGCAAGCAGAGTCTTCCTACAACGAGGTGATCCATAAAACAAGAGCCTACAAAACAACATCGAATCATTGGTTATTTTTCGTTTCAAGGTTCCTCTTGACATTTTCCAAACATTGGGCACTTCAACAAACTATCAAACAATTCGTAACATGTTGTTATTTATACATTATTTACTATAAATAAACAAATAAAGATAGAAAGACCGCATTGCACCATAGTGTTTATATACACAACTTAAACCTTCCAAACCTTCTAAGGGATGGGTCAATACTATTTGGCGGTTTGTTGCTCCAATCACAATAAAATAGACTCGATTTTTTAGCTCATCCAAAGTAATGATCTCATGTGCAACTTGTTGGTTCGCTAGATGAGCTATGAATTTTGTTGTTGCCAATAACAGAGGCTGCATAATAGTTAAACAGAAAATAAGAATATCATGCAAAAGATAGTTTCAAAATAAAATAGGAATTGACAAGGCCAAAAATTAGCTAATAAGATAAAGGCAAACCAACCTTGTCATTTCGTTTGAATGCCCTTTTAAGTTGGAAAAGAATTCTTCTCAAAAGTAGATTACCAACTTCTAGAAACTTAGTATTCACCACAGCAACCAAGGCAGTGAAAAACATCAGTAAATCCAGGTGATTCCATTTGGGGTTTCATACATGACCTGCAACTCTATTTTTTCGAGTTGAAACAATGGGGGGATTCACTTTTGTCTATTCTACAGTAGTGTTTCCTTCTCTTGCCCCTACTGTTCCATTTCTAGGAGTTTCATCATCATACTCCGTTCATGGTTACATCTATCAACCCTCGCATCTGGCTCCTTGTGTGAAAGTCCTGACCTTGATCTGTTGTAATTATTCGCGGTCGGCATGATTCGCTCATTTGCAGCGAAACGGTTGGCGACCTTTGTTGTTTTATACCAACGTTGGCATCAATTTACTTTTTCCAAACACTTTGGTCATTAGCTGGTCAGCATATCTCGTTTAAATGATGTGAAGCTATCGATGCAACTCGCACAACCGATGCGAAGCTCTCAGTGTAGATTTGTCAAAATGATGCGAAAATTCACAAAACAACTGCGACATGTTTTGTTGTAAAAACATGAGTTGTACTTAGCCGAAAACTCACCCTTTTCTCGAAACTCTTAAGCCAAAATCAAGATTACAAGACATTTGAAGGAACCATAGAAGTTCTTAATTGTGTTACCTCCACCTAAGGGAATTGTCAAATTCATATTATCCCCATTTGTTTCTGCATAAGGTGTCTCACCAACAACCATAATAGCCATGATATACAATATCAGCAGCAAGTTCATTGATCACGGCACACCCTCACTTCAATTCATTTCATCTTGAAAGTTCCTTGATGAGATCTTTCTCTGATATGTGATCTTCTGAATATGAGAGTGCAGGAAAATATCCATATGGACATTAAAAGGAAAAGATATGTAATCAAATCTTCCTTGATGTTTTGAACTACATACCTAACCCTTGAATTTATTGAAATACATTATATCCTTGTGCTCATCTATGAGTGAAACCATGCATTCCAACAATAGAATAGTCATTGGGAACAAATGCAACTACAAATCTAGAATACTTTATATCCGTGTGCTCATCTATGAGTGAAACCATGCATGCTAACACCAGAATATTCAATGGGAACAAATGCAACCACAAATCCAGCATTCTTGCATTATAATAAAGAGTCCAAACTAGTTGCGGTTCTTCTAGAATATTGTTGCGATAAAGAACTTGAAGGGAAAAATCATTACAAAAGTGAGTATGAAAAAGATTTTCAAGAAGATAAAAAGAAGCAAACAGTTGAGGAAGCTACTGTCCCATATTATCATGAAGAAACCTTTATCTAAGAAGAATACCAAGAGACTCAAATGCCTTATAAGACAACACTAAATTTCTCGTCAAACTACACCACAAAATCTAATCCGCGATCAAGCCAAGACTTCATATACGCTGTAGTGTCGGAAGCGACTATGAACACCATAGCACACAATAATGAACATCGTTTCACTCATAACAATATGAAATTGAAACAAATCACTAAGCATGCTATGCTTTTGAAAGGAATGGAAATGCTTTTTTAGGAATAAATAAATAAAAAGTATAGGAAAAAAAGTTTATAATGAACACCATGTCACTCGTAACAATATGAAATTGAAACAAATCACTAAGCACGGTATTATTAGGAATGGAAATGTTTCTCTAGGAATTTTTAAATTCAAATTCTTAGAAAAGATATATTTGTCTTTTTCAATAATTTGAATTTTAAAAAATTGTCAATTAAATATATTTAGATCTTTATAGAAAAGGAAAAAAAAAAAATTTAAAGGTGTTCCAAAAAAATAACAAAAAACATCTTCAGGAAAAAAAGATAAAATAATAAGGAAAAAGATAAAATTTTAAAAAATTGTCAAATAAATATATTTATATCTTTATAGAAAAGAAAAAAAATTATATTTAAAAAGTGTTCCAAAAAATTTAAAAATGGTTAACTAAATATATTTATATTTTTATAGAAAAGAATACAAATTTAAAAAAATTGCCAACTAAATATATTTATAGCTTTATTGAAAATAAAAAAATAAAAACTAAAAATCATATATTGTCAACTAAAAATTAAGAAAAAAAAACAAAATTTTAAAATATTGTCAACTAAATATATTTCTATCTTTATAGAAAAGGAAAAAAGTATATATTTCAAAGCTATTCCAAGAAACATAAAAAACATCTTTCATAAGAAAAAAGTGTTAAAAAAACATTTTGAAGAAAATTAATAAAATAATTAAGAAAAAATAGAATGATTGTAAACATCAATGCAATTTATTTTTTGTTTGTCCATTAAAATTGAAGGTAAGCTGTGTACAAGTTGAAAGTAGTGCAATAACCAAAAAGGCAATACAGAGTTTTTTTCTCCATTCAGTTGTATTAATTGTTCAAACATTATAGGAAACCATCAATACCTCTATAGTTTATTCGTGATATTGTAAAACACAAATAGTCTTTTGTGACATCAAAACTATGCATTCAAAGAAACAGATTCACGTGGCAGCATTTCATTCGCTCTATGAGCGAGGAATCTAGCCGACGTGGACTGGAATGCTTCTCGTTGGTGAAACACCTACAACTTAAATATTCATTTTATTTCAAAATGTAGAAGAATTTTTTTTGATAAATAATATTACTTGTACATAAAGTGCTTTTATGAACCACTTACAGAAGCTAATTTTTTCAAAAATGAAGTCAACCAACAACATTCCTATCTCCACTAATAATCACCCAGTTCCACTACTCTCCCTAAGTGATTCCACCTTCACATCACAAGTATCATAAAAAGGATTAAAAATACAAAACAAATTGAATTGACTACAAAAATAAAAAATAAAGGTTGGTTGGTAAAGATAACTATTTAAAACAAGAATACCCTAGGTCAGCCAGTCTTCTACTTCTAGAAATGAACATACCTGCCTGAAAAGAAAGAAGTGGAAGCCAAAGGAAATATGGAGGAACAAGGATTGCTTTGAGAGTGTAGTTGTTACGAGAGCAAGGAGAGTTTATATTGGTCTGGATTCTGTTAGCGTTCACCCTGAGGTGTCCAGGTTGCACCCACATCTGAGAGCAGAGCAACCTAGGGCCGTGAATGGCAACCAATATTTAGCCTCTTGCTAGATCCTTCCATGCCAATAACCACTAGTATGGGGAGAGAGCCCGCTCCAAACCCTGACTCTTTTTAGCTGACCGGACTTATAAACGTAAATCCAAAGAGTTCTCGTCGTTAGATTTGAATGTTGAAACTTATCACTGGAATAAAACATTCCACAGCTGACACCGTTTACAAGTTCCATATGGTAAATATCTTACATTCTATGAACTTCATCTTTGTCATATTCATTTAATGGATAAACACAAACAAAACTATGTGGAATTTTGACAATTAATGTAATACAATGCTCAGTACGTATACAAAAATTACTCTGGAGACTATCTCAGCGCCAACATCCTCTCTGAGATGCTTATAAATCTCCATTAAGCCTCCTATGTGAACCTAGCTACCAATGTCCACTCCTTTTTCGTCAAAATGAAATTCATATTGACTCTTTGATGAGTCCTCCTCTACAAGACTTCATTTCTTCCATGAATGTCATCGACTCACGACAACTCTAAACAACACTCAATGGCATGCAACTACAAATAATGGCATGCAGCTAGAACCACAAACCAAGCAGAGGTTGATTTATGCATCGAGATAGATAGGTGGCACCGGGCACACGATAGGGAGAAAGAATGAGCTGGAAAAAACATTTAGACCAAAGTACCACAATGGTTATTAATAAAAATTTAAAAAAATAATAATTTTTGGCTCAGGAATTGTCTTCAATTTGATGAGTGGCATGATAATTATCGTGTAATCTCCCTCCGTCCTTCCAAACATATGTGGTTTATCACCGTGTTTATCTTCAAAACTCGCCACCAAAGTACGTATAAAAATTGCATGTCTTTACATCCTCTTCCATTTAAATCCTCATCGCATAGTCATAACTAATTTTATTATGCATGCACATCCTCACCTTATAATTTCAATTGGGTTAAGGGGCAGAGACAACCATAAATTATCAAATGTATCAAGACAGAAAGAGTAGGAGACAGCTATAAGTAAGTCTTATATTAAATTTACCATATAAATCTTTAATTGGCACTCTCATATGAGATTTGATGCATCGGATTGTTGTGATCTTCTTATGACTCCTTACCAATGTGATTGTAAGGCCTCTTTGATGGTGAAGTCCATAATTTTAAGTCATCTTCTTCATTCTCATGCCTTCTGGTAAGGCAAGAAGGAGGGCAGTGGCTCGCATCAGCATGGAAAATAGTTTCGACCTAGATGTAGATAGATTAATTCTTTCATTAAATAACTTAAATTTCATGCCCATGAATACGAATTCAACGAATCGTGGATTGGTAAAAAGAACAACAAATTTTATAGCGTCGAGCTCTTAATTACTCATGTATCTAGAGTTTTTGCAAATCGAGCCATTAACGAACTTCTTTTGTTGTTCTAGTTCAATTTAAAAGGCAGACTGTCAAGACTCAAACATGCAGTGAGTTGCAAGGCTCCAGTTGAATTAGGCCACGGGGGGTTCACTCAGTGAACTTGTTACATAGCACCATCGTTCGCAGGATATTAAAGAATATCCCTAATTTCACTAAATATTGGAAAATCCCTCCTAAAATTGTATTGTTGAACCCCCCTCCCAATATACCTTTCCAATTAAGAAAACCCCTATTTTCACCAGATATTGTGGGTATCCATTTTTATCAACCCATTTTTAATACCCCCTTTATATCATATTATCAAGGTGTAACAAACAGGATCCTAATGCATCTTAGTATATCCAAACAAGATGCTAAAGAAAGTAGTAGTATAATGCTAACAATGATCCCACTAAGATTGTAGGGGCGACTGATCAATTTGTAGCATTGGATAGTGGAAGACCCAATGAAATAGTAATGGGGAAGGTAAAATGAGTAAAAGGAAACTCATTAAGAGATCAATCTAACAAAGAAAGTAAAAGATAGATAGTCCAATAGTCAGTGCAATGCTTATAAAAGATGAGAATTACAGATGTTTCAAACCACAACCTACCAATCTACCAATTTTATATCATGTAAATACAAATATAGCCTTAGAGAGCTCATGTTTTTTATAAGCTTCATAAAATAAACTCCATAAAAATAAAAAATTGAAACCCTTTCGTGGATGGACTTCCCTACCTTCCTATCAAAACAATCATCATTGATGTTTGAACCCAAATGAACATAGAAAAATTCCTCTTACTTTCCAATAACACCATATGATCATGTGCATATCTTGGATTTGGGTCATTCACAAGATTCAATGAATTACCTCTACTTCCTCTACATTTATTCTTGCAATCAAGGGAATTAGAAACATTTAGTTACCTTTTCGTGGGTTAATGTATCTAATTCTTTTTATCTTTAAGCGAGAGGAAAAAATATCCATTGTTAAGTTTCAATCATGCAATAGATATAAAGATACACAGATGGTGAAACTTATATGATACCATTTAATGGTAATAATAACATATAATGTATGTAAACAAGGATTTAGATTTTCACCTATGTTCATGTCAGTTCCAATACAATATTAAGAAGGATGCCTTGCATATAAGAATTTCAATTTCAATTATGAATGTGCCAAATATAACTCAATCTAATAACTATTCTTAACTGGAAATGTGAAAATGTTAAATAAGAATACAAAAAGTTGAAATAAATTATTAGTCAGGAAAGATTGATCTAACTTTTCTTGGTTCTAGTGATCCAAGAAAGATTGATCTCACTTTTCTTTCTTGTCATGGAACAAGGTCTGATTGAATCTCAAAACCCACCTAAACCCCAACCTAAAAAATGAAGAGTTAGATCTTTTACTAGAATGCCTACAAAAATTACAATATAATTGTTCAACTCCAGAATTCTCGATTAGCTACATCTCTTAACCTTGGAGTTGACAAGGAACCAAAAGCACACTCAAACATACTGAACAGTTTCATAGGCTACAACGTGACTTATAGCTAGAAAAGAAACACACTTTGGAAATTGGCCTCATATAGAACAACAAAAGGTATAATGTTACAAGCTTTACTCACTTTTAACACTAGAAAAATCAACCTCAATTACAAAGAAAGCGTAAAATCTTGCATACATATTCATAAGTGGTAACATTGACCTTTTGGACATCACATCAATAACATTCTACATAAAAAAAAACAAAATACTACCACCATGGTTATCTCAGTGCCACAAAATTCTAATATTGTAATGCATGTTATTCCAAGAATCATACCTCATATCTAAATAACTTCGCCAAGCAACAAAAAGAGTAACCCCACAAAAATAAAACATAGAGCAGAGTTAATAGTAATAGTTGCAATATTATTGAAATTTTAAAAATCCAAATACATTGCAGAATTTGCTCCGAGATCTTTACAAAGACATTCAAGTCTTTGCTGGAAGAAGAAAGGATGAAAAAAATTAACTAACAGATAAATCCATAAAGTTTAAATTAATTATAAACAAAATTTAAATTAATTATAAACATTCACATATATTTTTACTAAGCAAAACAGAGGATATGATAAGTCAAAATCATTGTTAAATCAAGAGTATTAGTTTATCTTATAGATATGATGCTATGTATGATATAAATTGTACTCAAAAGAGTCACCTTCTCCATTTCTAGTA
This sequence comes from Larix kaempferi, assembly GCA_027924585.1. Lineage (NCBI taxonomy): Eukaryota > Viridiplantae > Streptophyta > Pinopsida > Pinales > Pinaceae > Larix > Larix kaempferi. The sequence continues at coordinate 2,311,174 of BSBM01000416.1, forward strand.
CTAAAAAACTACTAAAATGTTAAAGAGGGCATTGCCCTGAATTTTGAAAACATGTAAATATAAAGTATTTGATCAAATGATCTTGACATCAGCTCTAAATGACCACTAGTATAGAGGAAAGCAAGTTATCCAACTTCCAAAAAGTCAATTTGCTTGATTGAAAACCTTCCAACACCTTTAGCCTTGATTTTTAAATCTCGTTGACATTAGGTTGACATCATGAATGACACATGAATTTGCATCAACCCGGGTACCTGTAACAATCAAATCATCATGTGAAATCCAAATCTGTATTGAAATCTGATTTAAAATCATAAGATGGATGGTTACACTAGCACAATATCTATCTTGAAAGCTGAAATACAACTACAAAAGATGAATGGTCAAAGAAACTTACACAAAAAAGTAGGTGGAAAAAATTAGGTTGGTTTATCCCAAAATTCACCATTCGAAGGGTTCACTACACCTAAGGCCAAAAAATATAAAATCAAGATGGAATTACTACATGAAATCAACAAAAATAAAACCAATAATTATTTATAAATTATCTATTAAATGGGAATGAATAAGGAAAAATAAATTACAATAAACTTTAAATTAACCTTGTTGAGATTTCTGACAAAATCAGAAAAAAAACTTTGTAATCTCTTTCTTCTAATTTGTATGTGTCATTCCTATTGTTGTATGATAAGTTGGCCATTGCTATAAAAGATTCAAGTTGTACAAAAAGATGATCTGTCAAATCATACTTGTACAAGCGTTGCCCTTTTATTTTATTGTACCAACAAAACTGAAGCTCAACACCTTCTGGCCTATCCAAAAGATCAATGTCATTATGGTAATCAAACACCCTATTTCCATCCTTCTTTCTTATTCTTTGAACCCTTCCAATGTACCAAGTTCCACAAGAAACACCTTCTTTGGTACTTCGAGAAACACCTTTTCTTGTGGCACATTCAACTATAGGTATTGAGTTGCTCTCAAACAACACCCCGCAGTCTGATCCAATTCCAAAGCCAATTGAAACACCCTTTTTTGAATCCCTTTCATCTCTCCTAAAGTAGACCCCATTTCTCACTCTAGTCAACCTATCTTTGGATAATGTTGGATTTCCATTCAACTGACTAACCAAACAAGATTTGAACATATCCTTACCATCAAGCTGTACCACTGGTTTGGTAGTTGTGTTCACATTATCATCAATGGTATCTAAAATTTCATCCAACTCATGCCTCCACTCACTTTCCATTGTTTGCAATTCACTAACATTGAGTATGGATGAAGATGAAGATCGGAATATTGAGTTGGAGTTATTCGGTGTAGAACCATCAACTACTTCATCCACTACTTGGAATGTTGGATAGTTTTGATCCTCTGTCCATGGTTTAAACCACCAAGAATATTGTGTGTGTCCTTCTGGTTGCATGCCAAATCTTGATAAAAGGTTTTGCGCATCATTCAATCCTACTTTCAGAGCTTCTATAATTTTATCATCTGTAGATATTGGACCATAATGAGATAATACATCATGATTCTCTGTTGTTTGTTGGTGCAATTTATTCCAGATGCTTTCTTGTTTTTTATGAGATTTATTAAAGCGAAGCCCTTGTGGATTTGATTCTTCTTCGGCAACTCTATTAAGAGTTCCAACGGCATGAATCAAGTCAGTGAAATCATAGGCCCTCTCTGATCCAACCATCCCACCAACTTTGCTAAAGAAGTTCTCACACACATATGACCCAGTCAAGTGCAATACACATGGCAAGTTAGAGTAGTGGTCTCAAAACAATCTCATCAATAAAACCGCAAAGTGGCACGAAATTTTCACATCCTGATATGCCTCTCTACTAATGAAATTTATGTTGGCATTAACATAAGATTGTTTCTGTACCCAACATAACCATAACAAAAAGAAATGTTGAACTCTTGAAGCATTTCGCACTCTTTCCCAAAGAGTCAAACTATGAGACATAAAAATGTCAATGTAGTCAGCAACAATCATTAGATAAATCTATGTACCTAGTGTTCTCTCTGCCCTACCACTTGTTGTACTTCTCATCTCTTTTAAACACCTTTGAACATGCCTTGAAGCAATGCGTTGCGCTAAACCCCAATTTTGTCGATCCGTCCTCTCTATATCTTCAATTTTAAGCTTGTGATCATCCACTTTAAAAGTGTTATAAACCATTCTTGCATGATTAAAACTTACCAACTCTTTTCCAAGAATCAAATCTCATCGGCCACTAAACAAAGGATTGATTAGCGTTTTCCCGTTGTGTATGTAATCCTGGTCATGTAGTCCTATTACGTTGCCACCATCATGCAACCCAGATATCCTCCACCCTTCCCAAGGGATTTGATATCGAATACCTTTTGTTGAAGAATAAGCCTTCAACATAAGTTGTCTTCTTCTACTATCCCCATCAGATGAATGACCAATAATAGGTCCCAAACAATTTTACACGTGTTTCCTCCACATAACTTCTATTTTTTCCCATTGCTTGGCAACAAAATTTGCATCGAACCTATTGCATGTTGGATGAACAACCACAACCAAACGGGGAAGCTTTTCATGTAAAGGGTTTGCAATAATGACACGTGCATAATAACCAATTACACTGTTCTTAAAAGTGTCTGTAATAACATCATAGCCTGCAGCTTCCTCGCCCATAGTCACTAAGAAATGTGATTGGCATTGATGATTTTCTTTATTACCACAAAAACCAACCAAAGTATCACTTTTTTCTACCCACCTAACATATTTTTTCACAACGGTCTCATCTTCAGCAAGGCATACAGGAATCGGACCCTCTATACCATGTTTGGATTTATAAGAAGCATAAACCTTTCCAAGTGCCTCAAAAATGTACTCATGCTCCCCTGGGATATATGACAGTGATTTTCTCACTTGCCTTAAAGTTGTAGATATTGAAGGACCATCTAAATTCAAGCTAATGAAGTTATGCAATCTAGGACCCCCCCATAACTTAATCATCTCATAAATGGATTTAGTGGATGCACCACACCTTCTCCCTACTTTTGGACGTGTCAGGTTGTGAAAGATATCTTTGACAAATTCCCAAACGGCATCTTTACCTTGTAATTTTCCTTGTCTATGTGCCTCACACACATCCTTGCAAAACCTAAATACCTCTTTCCTTTCTGTAGATTCGAACAACTTATCCTTTAGGGACCTTATTCTAATAGAGAGTATAGAAACCTTTGTCCTCTCCCACCAAAGAGCCCTCATTGTTGATCTATAGCTAGTATTTTTAACCCTTGCAACATTTCTGAGCTCAGTTTGAGTCAAAAAGTCTAATCTTCTCCCTTTCCCTGTATCTCGCCCATGTCTTTTAATGGGGCTCCTTGATTCACGATATAAACGCATCCTAAAGTCATCACAGTCTGGAATCAACTTACAAAACTTGCATGTCAATGATTCAAAAGGTATCCCTGTTTCAAAAGCCCTTTGACAATGAATATGCCTATATGTACCATCAATACGGCATTTTGTACCATGATAGCATAGCATCCTCTTGGTATGCTTCTCTATGGCCCATAATTTCCCACCCGTTTGATCATCCATTAGGATTTTTGTGTTCAATCTCTCCCCATTTCTGTCAATATATGGATACCAATACCCCCAACATTGTAGTATCAAGGGAAATAAATGATCTACAATAATACAATAAAAGCAAATAAATTTGAAGATAAAAAACAAAATTATGTTCAATGTCATATTCAAATTAAATAAGCTTGTGAAATTAACATACCTGAAGTAGAAGGATTTGCACTTGTAGAACCCCTATGTGATAGTGGTGTTGATGATGGGACCAAGAACCTAGTCAAACTCTGTTGGGACTTATCATTGGTAGGCTTCTTGGGTCTCCCAACTATGCCAGTCCTCAACCCAATTGTATTATGTGAAGCCTCATTTGTAGTAGAAATGTGCTTGTTTGATTTCATATGTTCATTTAGAGAACTAACAATATTACCACTTGCTGGTACTAAATAAAACCATTTATTGCACCGTGTACATTCCACTTTTACTTTTCTCTTGTCCGTGTATCTTGCAAGTGTTGCTTCCACCACTTTGAACAAATTTGGATCTTGTGTCTTGTTGAAATCATCTAGTATTTTGATGACTTTATCAATCTCAATTCGATCTCCAACCATTGATGTCTTCCTTTCTATGTTACATGAAGGAGTTTCACTACTTCCCACCCTTGAAATGTTATGTTGATGGGCCCTTGTTTTCATGTGATTGTTTTTGAAGTTGCAAAGTGTCCATGCTGCCAAAGATATTTCCCCTGTTCCATAATCAATACCACAAATTTCACAACGTATATTTATTTTAGATGTTCCATTTTCTGAATATACTTTAAGAGTAACCTTCTCCTCAACAAACTCTTCCATTAAACTATTCATTTTTTGTTCCCAAGATGCCAATATAGTAGAATCAACACCTATGTTTTGTTCTATCGAATCACACTCAACTTCAACTCTTGCTTGTTTATGCATAGGTTCCTCCATGTTCTCTTCGATGATTTCAACATTTGGTGTTCTTTCCATTACATTTGATTGCAACGCTTCAGTATCCAATGTGTCTAGTTTCCTCTTGATGCCTATAGGTGTTTTTGTAGCTTTCCATCTTTTCTCTTGTGTTGCATTTAAAGTATATCCTTGATTGTTGGTAAACTCAAAAGGATATCCAATGATATTATCAAGCACAATTTCTTGACGGATTTCTGCAAAAGTAGCATCTGATTGACACCTAACTATGCCAAGGGTAGAATGTTCTTCACCAGTTACAATTACAAAGTCAAAATCATTGTCTGGATTCATCTGTATTTCCATCCACATGTACCTTTTAGTTAGATAAAAATGGATAAATATATAGAAACATTTTTCAAAAGATTGGATATAACATACATTTGTCAAAGTGGTGTTGAAACATTCAAACTAAAATTGAATTTATATAGAAGGAAATTCATTGAACTAGAAAACTGAGAAATATTTGGTTTATTCGGGTTTATTCAATAGACAATTAACTGCCTCTTGTAGATATTAAATAACATTCCCAATAGACCCACTAGGAATTCAAAAAATGGGTGGGCCATAATAGTTCCATTCATTGGATATGCATGCCCCACTATGCCATCACACAAGCCTTACATAGGGAATATTTTCCCCATAGGCATGATATGATTTCCTTTTCGAGACTCGTAATACAACGAGGAGGTGACTCATAAATGAAGGGTGGGGTTCATAGTGGAGAATGGGATCTGATGAAACCATATTAGGCACTAGGGGAAGGACCGTTGATGTGCGGGGGTACCTTCATGATTTTATGTAAAAAGGTCAACACCAAAATTTTCCGCAACAAATCAAAATCGCAATAGGTCATGTGTAGGTATTTTTTTATGCATAAAGTATTCGAGGTTTAGAGAACATGGATTCTTCCACAACAAATGAATCTCATTTCTCTATCTATATAAGATCAAAATTAATCCAAAATTAGAGTCGATTCTAAGGGGGTGGATTTGGGATGTTTCCCATGGTGTTGGTCAATATACCACTTTGCAATAGTGCTAGTTAGGGTCCTCTGGAACAAGTGTAGCCTAAAAGAATCATCAACGATGTTTTTTGTTGAGCACTATAGGTGAAACGACATGATATGATTTTAGGGGTCTTCTCCAGCCTTCCCTTCAAAGTTTGGGATGTATGACGAGAGTTAGATAGGCATAGGGGGGAATTTGGATCATGTTGGATCAAATCATTGGTCAATCTCATTAAATCAAGGAGGTTGAGGCTAACCATAACTGGAAAGCTCACATTTGGGCAAAGCTTGTCCTCATGGTTTCCATCTAAAATATTTGGGGTTTATAAAATATATTTCATGATTTAGGGACCAGAAACCAAACAAAACAACAAGGTAGAGACCAAGTGAAACAAAAGATGGAAAGGTCAACCATTCTATCTTCTTGTTTTATTAATCCTACAACTATTATCGAAGGATTAAAAATATTTTGGCCACATTTTTCCATTTTTTAAAGAATACTAAAAATAAAAAATAAAATTAAACTAGAGCACTACAAAATGAAAAGAAAAATAAATCCACAAGCATTAATTAAAACAAAAATAAATTTACAAGCATTAATGAAAAGAAAAATAAATTCACAAGCATTGAGGAATTTAAGTGGTTTTAGGTTTTTATGGTTTAACTTTTTATGCCTTCATAATGAGGGTTTTCACATTTGGGTTATGTTATCATGGTTTTATGTTTTTATTTTTTGTGTACTAAGTTCAGATTTGTGGATTTTGGTATAAATTAAAATGAAAAAATGGGCATTCCCAAAACAACAAAAAACTTAACAAGTGGCTGGTGAAATAGCCCGAGAATAACGTGAAGTTGTCCAATGGGTGCATAGGGGGATCTTCATTGTTTGAGGCTATTCTCTTACAATATTGACATTTCTAACCTTTTAACTTGTCAAAACCATGACAATCTATGAATGATTTTCTTAAAAAATTTCAAACACATAAATATAATTTTAAAGAAAACCAAGTGATTCCTTACATTTTTTGAAGTCCGTATACTAAAGTGGATGTTAATAACCATCATTATCTTCATCAAAGAATGTTTGAATAAACTTAATCTTCTAAAAGGGGAGGCTTGAAAGTACACAAAATATATAAAGATGCAATGTATTTTTTAAGAGAATTATTGCAAAAATAAAATACAATTAGAAACTAAGTAGATGTAATAAATTAAATTAAAAAGAATTAAAATACTTTAAAATACATAATAATAATAAAAAAGTCTACCATAATAATAATAAACTAAACTAAGTGTCATATATATATATATATATATATATATATATATATATATATAGAGAGAGAGAGAGAGAGAGAGAGAGAGAGAGAGAGAGAGAGAGAGAGAGAGTAGGATAAACCCATCTAAACTAGATCATATTTTAAAAAGATGTGTTTAGATTTAGATCTCTCTTACTCTCTAATAATAATTAAGCTAAATTCCTCTCTAGTGGGATGTCCTAATTCCACTTGGATGTTTTTTAGACAAACAACATATCGTTCTTTGATTGATTATGTACTGTATCCTATGATCTTCCAACACAATACATATCTTGCTTATTTTCCAAAATTACCTTGTTCACAAGCTAAACACAAATGATATTTATGTGATATTCCTACATATGAGGAAGACATCAATAGTTTCCATGAGATGGATTTTATCCTACCTTGATGTTTTATCATTGTATGTTCTAACTAGTGATACTTTACTCTAGTCTAATTAATTTTTTGTTTCATGCATTGATTTTTTCAACAAATATTATCTCGTGCAACAAAATCACCATTCTAATATTAATGTATCCCTCCATTTCCATAGAAACATCCTTTCCCCCCTCATCATAAACAATAAGAAACCATGTGTGGAGCGACTACTCCTTGTTTCAAATGGTATTTTATCTATTACTATGTAAATATGTATACATGAGGGTATAAAATACACACTTGCAATAATCAAATAGTCTCCTGTATTCACCACTCGACATTTATATACATAAATGTAACGTATGTCAGGTTGAACTAGTGAATTTTTTTTTGTTTTTTGTTTTTTTTGGTAACAATTAATTTAGAAGTGAAAAGGAAAGGGTTTTTATCGTCACATAAATGTGTTACAAAATTATAACATAATTATTTTAACTTTTCACATCATGTTTTTTTTCCTCGGATGTTTCCTTGGAAAAAGTCCGTAATTTTATTTCAAAAAGATGATTAAAATTACATATTGCACATGTAGTAGAATCAACAAGGATCCCTACATTTTCACATATTTTTGTCCCATATAAGCAAAAACAACAGCTTATAAAGAGCTGAACAAAAAGAGAAACCCAGAGAGAAGAACAGATAAAGAAGCTGACCATCCACAGCTCACTTTGCAGCAGACCCTTCACAAAACTTGAAAAACACCTGAACAGGCTTATAGAATAAAAAATGCGCAGAAGTACATGCTTCCAGCAAGCTTAAACGCATACACGGAGTTTTCATAACAAAGCCTAGAAGCCTGAAAAATGACAACCATGTTGCCCAAAGACCAACGCTGGAGAAACAGGACCGGTCGCATCCTGAAGCCTCCACCCTCTCCAACGCTACACCTTCCAGTATGAAGTCGCCCAGTAGTTACCAAGATGGACCCTTCACAATGTCATAGCCTACCCAAGCTGCTTCCATCTACATAGGGTATGCGCAGACCAAGAGCCACGCTCTGGTCATGCGCATACCCCTTCCAACAAGACCAAATTCGCAGGAGCTCTTTGCTCTCCTCCCAGCACCCAGAGTATTTTTCACATCATGTTATAAGAGATCTATAAGAAATTAATCATTCTTCTATCTCTAACTATCCCATAGGGAGTTTAAACCTTTATGTTTTTATTCAATTCATGTCATCCTATAAATATGCAAATAAATTATGACAATCCATTCACTAATCCTTATCATAACATAAATATATAATTAAGATAATATATTTATGTCTTCTAACCCATTCATCTATGCTATAACATGAGAACACATTTGACTAATAATTAAATTTGATTAAAGATAAAATATTCCACAACTATGATGATCACATGAGTAATTCTAAATAAATATATTTAGAATTGTAGCTATAAGACTTTCTAATTACAAGTGAATCCCAACTATAAACATATTAAGTAATGCATACCCTTCTCACATTCCAACCTTAAACATAATAAGTATTTTCAATAATACTTTACAATACAACTTAATTGAAACATACCATAATCACTTAAATAAAAAAAGACATTCTTGAATAATAATTACGACCATTGTAGTACCCTATCTAAATAAGGTACATCTATGAATTCAACTAAGTCTTAGCATTTCCATTAGCTAAGGTATCTAAGATTTTAACTAAATGTTAGCATAGTTCAACTTAGCATTTTATTTTATTTAAAAGGAATCTATGAATTTAACTAAGTTAGCATTCTTCTATTTAAAAGTATAAGTATAACTATCAACTACAATCGGAATCCACCTCTGTTCAAGACTTATTTAAATATTGATAATCTCTAAAAGCATATAACACTAATTACATTTTTCTGTGGAATTGCATACAATTACAAAGTGGTGTGTACCAAACGACCACTTCTTATCTAAACAGAACTATTAATTAACAACAACTCGTCATTTCCTGTCTAAACGAAACTATTAATTAATAGTCAATGGCCAATTCATATCTAGACAGAACTATCAGTTACTAACCAAATCGCCATCTCAATCTAAACAAGCTATCCCTTAATCATCAAATAGCCAATTGACATCTGGACAAAGCTTATCGGATTACAGTTCACCACACGAAGTTGGCTTGGAGAGTAGGAGCGTTAAGCGATCACGGTGGGTAATTTTATAATCTAGAATTCGTCATAATAACAGACTCGTGGATCGAATGCAAATTGGATAACATTATGATGCAACTGGATATGAATCCGATGCTGCCAATAAGAAAAGATTTGATTTATCATTCAACGAAATCGCTAATGAGTTAAGTACTGGGGAAACTTTAACACAAACTTCTGATGGAATTCATTGTTATTGAAATCACTATCTATCTGGGGACATCAGACTTGAATCTACTGTCAGTGAAAACGCTATGGATTGAATATTGGACAAGTTTAAACACAAACAATAGATTGAAATCACCGTTAAGCAATCGTTATGGATCTAGGGATGTAGACACAATATCAAACTGAATTCACTGAAATTTCTATCAGTAAAAATGTTGTGGATCGAACTTACTGGGAATAAATGTAAACACAAACAATAGATCAAATTTACTTTTAATGAATTCGCTATCCAAATGAGGAAATAGTCCCAACAGTCGACTTGAAATTTGCTATCAATGGAAACACTATGGATCGAAATATTGGGAATAAATTAAATGAAAACAATAGATTGAATTCATTCTCAATGCAGTCATTTGGATCTGGGATATAGACACAATATCGAACTGAATTCACTGAAATTTTTGTCAGTAAAAATGTTGTGGATTGAAATATAAATTAGACACAACATCAGGTGGAATTCACCATCGATTCGATCACTTTCGATTTGGGGATAATGCTGTGGATTGAAATATAAATTAAGAAAACTTCAGATCTGGGATTCACCATCGATTCGATCTCTGTCGATTTGGGGATAATACTGTGGATTGAAATATAAATTAAACACAACGTCAGATCTAGGATTCACCATCGATTCGATCACTGTCGATTTGGGGATAATACTGTGGATTGAAATATAAATTAAACACAACGTCAGATCTCGGATTCACCATCGATTCGATCACTATCGATTTGGGGATAATACTGTGGATTGAAATATAAATTAACCACAACGTCAGATCTGGGATTCACCATCGATTCGATCACTGTCAATTTTGGGATAATACTGTGGATTGAAATATAAATTAGACACAACGTCAGATCTGGGATCGACTTCTTAATAATCTATAATGTAAAAAAAAAATTGATTTCAAACTTTAAGATCGAACTCTGTCATAGGGATACAGAGTCGCTCAAACTTATTTTTCCCCCAGGCCAAAATCAACCAATAGATTTAACTGGGGCTGCTAATACATATGAACATGTATACCAAAAAATCGATTTCAACTTTTAAGATCGATCTCTGTCATTGATAGACAGAATCGAACTTAATTTATTGTCCAATGCTAATTTCTAATTTTATAAAAATAGTTCTGGAACTATGAATCTACTAACATATATTCCAAGAAATATATATTGACATATATACCCAGAATCGTTTCATCCTTCAAGATCGATCTCTGTCATTGACCGACAGAATCGAACTTGTCCAATGTTAATTTCAAATTCGATTGAATCTGGTTAATAGGTTCCTGAAACTCTGATAAATATGAACTCAAATCATTTTTATTATTAACTTTAAAATTTATGTTTTTATGATAGCACTATCTATCTCTATACCTGATCGAGATAAATGATTTATAAATGATTTAAAAGGGGGTCCATACTACCACAAACAATGACAAAAAAAATTAACTCTGGTATTGAGGTGCTAAAAAAATGTTGAAGATGGACAGAGATTTATAAAATTGGCACTGTAAAAAGAATGATGCTCTCGCTTACACCTAATGTGCCTTGTTGTTGTCCTACATCAGGTATTAATATAAAGATATTTATAGATGAGCATCAACATTCCAAGAAATGAAGGTAATTAAATTTCAACCACATGAAATTGTTAAAAAATACGATTAGTGAGTGAAGTTTCATTGGCTAATTATAGTAAGAAGCTCCTTAAGTTGATAAGATTCACTGATGAAATTGCATTCTTTAGCATTAGTTCACTGATAATCATAACTAGTTCACATAAAACAATAAATGGTTTTCTTGTACATACCTTTTTAGGCAGAACATGGAGTCGATCCCAAACCTGCTTCAAAATAAAATTCGCTCTTGCTTCGCGGCCAGGATTGATAATGCAACACTGGTATAAACGTTTCTCCAACGCCTGTCCTCCGTTCACATATTAATTCACATTCCAGAAGTTTCCTATCCAGCTCCACAGCAAGCAATTCCTAGTGTGAGTGATGGGTCACATAATCACCTAGCCTCAAGTAATGTTATTGCCTAATAGGTCTAGTGTAAAAGGTTCCTCACTCTAGCTAAATTCAGTCCTCGGTTCCTTCCCCAGAAATCCGTGAAAGCAATCTACGGTAAGCCAATCTAATAAGAGTTTACCGATTTCCAGACAGACATTCATGGGCCTATGTTGATTATAGATTGCTTGTCTTAGTCATCTAATGGTAGGGATCTCAATAAAATATCCATTTCCATATCCAGTCATTAAATGGAAACCAATAAATAAATTATCCGGTAAATTCCTGAATGAATAATCCATTGATCTAAATCCCATAATTCAAATGAACCGGCCTTTTAGTTTCTTTAAAAATTAAAATTGCCTTTATTTCCAATCACCCGAAAAATCTATTAATGTGGAGCACTATGAGGAGCTGTGAATTGGATTGGACGCCACCCAACTAGATTTTCTATCTACGAATTGATTCCCAATTGTACAATTCATCATGTGATAGTTTCGGATCCATTGTGTGCTTGTATCAGTCTGATAAGAGGGTGATTGAACCCTATCCAGATACATATGATACTCACCTAATTTAAACACTGGAGGAGCAGTGAAAACATGTCCTACCTGTCATACGGAAACGTCATAAAAGGGCATAGTTCATTAATAATTGAATAAATGCACACCAAACTTCAGCCTCCGTTTACATGGATTTTGGGCAATTGCGCTTGTCATATATTTAATAGCACTACGGTAGCAAATGGATCCAATAAATACCTGTAGTTAAATGCATATTTTTCTAGATTCTAGCTCAAAGTCCATGCCTCGTAAATTGTTTGTAATTATGACATACCATGGGAAGGGGATAGATGCTCGCCATATCTGGCATGGTTGTCATGTCAACTAATGGCTATTTTTTTTAAAGTTTAATTTCTTCACATTTTCTTATGCCTACAATAACATGAATTTGGTCCTATCTTTGCCATATCACACATTTGACGAATTGCAGGGTAGATAAATAATTTCATATCACACATTTGACGAATTGTAGGGTAGATAAATAATTTCAAAGAATAATAAAAAAATATTAATTTTTAAATGATAAAGATTAATTTTAGAAACGAAGATATTATTTTGTTATCTAATAAAAAGTCAATGTAAATAGACCATAGATCGATTACTATATATTTGTCGGAGGAAGATATAAAAATGGGTAGTCTAGGTAGCCTCATGGATAGTTCTGAAATAAATAATAGGGTTTTTATAGCGTATCATTCATGAACAAAAATTAAACTTTTTAAACATCTAACAATTTTTTGGGAAATTGACAAGTATGAATTTTTTTTATTTTAGAAAAAAATATTTATTAATTTTCATAACATATATTATTAATTTTTGGTATTTTTAATATCATGCATAGAAAAAAAAAATACTTTAAAATTATTTGTAATAAAATACACTCTCGTCCCCTCCACGCTTCTACATGAAATGTAATAAAATATACCCTAAATATTTGTATTGCTATATAACATATTTAAGACCCTTTGACCCCTTAATACAAGGCAATATATTTTCTCATTTCCATATCATAGTTTATTCCCCAATATGGATGGACATGATAGGATATTACCTATCAAGTGACCCCCTCGTGAATTAAGCTTGATATAATTTCCCCTCCATCCCATACCTGTATGTTGTTGCGACAAGTGCTAAACAACAAAATTTGATGCCCAAGCCCTTATGATGCTAGCATTGCTAACTTGCTTGGTATGGAGGATTTTTTTTTAATGTTTTTTTGAGCTATATATTATTTTTTCTTAGGGGCCTAATGCCCATCATTCTTACATCTCTCAAGCTTAGATGATTTCCCTCTCTCCAGTTTGAATTAAATTTTTGGTTGGTTATATTATATATATATATATATATATATTGGTTTTATATAATCTCAATATTATATCTAGAATTCTTAAAGGTTATAATCATGTGCTATCTACCTTAGCATCATACTTTTAACTTATAACCACAGCCCTTAAGTTACCTCACCCATATCAATTTATTCGACACACAACCAACCTTCATCATAAGCATATATTGATCCAACTTAGTATAGAATAATGAATGATAAAAATGGAGAGCTAAGAACTCATAATATATATTTATTCAATAAGCAACTTCGAAGGATCTTTAAGGTTTGCATACCTCTCCCAAAATAAAATAAATTAATAAATATTTAGTTTTAGGTTGAGGTGTTACTCAAAGTCAAAATAAAGAAAAATGGCCTTTATGAAAATGCAGTAAATTTATTTTAAACTCACAAATTTAGCTAAGCTTAGTTGTAGTGGAAAAGGCCAATCCTTCTGCATATACAATTGTGGATCATGGATATATATATATTTGCATGAGTTTCCACATAAATTTGGATTTTTTTCTTCTTTTTGTAGGCTTTATCCCATGAATGAGAATTGCCTTTGTTCCTTTATTTTATAGCTTCCTTGACTTATACAGTTCTTATAGCTTCATTGCTAGCCATGAAGTAATATATATATATATCAAATTTGAAATAACTAAAATTAAACAAAATCAGTTTTAATAATTTAATTTACATATCTTAAAATTCAAAATAAATTGAATTAAAATATATATATATATATATATATATTATAACAACTAACAATTTAAATCATAAAATTTAAATAATTTTAAACATTAAATAATTTATTTAAATTTCAAACAATCAACCATTTTAAATATTATAACCTATATTAAAAATTACCATAAATAATTTAAACATTTTAACAATTTAAAACACTTGGAATCCTTTGTATAAACCTATTTTCTTATATTTTATTTTTTTAATAAGAATACAGACCTTTTAATAAGTTTTAAACCAAATCCATACTCTGATGGATATGTGACTAAATAAAATCAGTTTGAACAAATTTAAACTTATCTAATTTTTTATTAACTTTGTTTTACATGATATATGACTAAATAAATTTTCCTTCATACACAATTCTCCAAATGCATTTCAACTTCTCTAGAACCATTTTAACACTTTATTTTTTGAACACATGAAAGGATATAACATTTTATATCCCAAAATATGCCCCATATTTTAACCACATATCCCAAAATACTCTAGCCAATCAATAACAAATAGCGTATGTAAAATATATTTATGATAACCCAGCTAACTTGACTAGTCAAAATTTCCCAGAAACGACTTTACATACAACATTCATCGATAAAACAAGCAATTTACAGAGAATATTACCTGTATAATTCTATAGAATACACAGAATTAAAGAAAATAGCATAGGTGTCAAGTAAATATGATTTTCATGGAGAACATAAAACATAAACGGAAACTTTTTCAAAAGGTTGAACATCGTAGCATTCTTTTCACCAGAAAGTAATAAGACATGTAAAACATCATTCATGCTTTATTTATATGCGCTATATAAGTGCAGCATATGCCAAAACCCTGAGAAAAACTCGAGCCCATTCATCACAAAAAACTTTGAGGAGTCAAAGAGCCATTAAAAGCTCGTTCACAGAGTACTCTGTCACAGAATAAACTGTACAATATATATAAGCACTATATCATATAACGAAGTAAAAACAAACCCAGAACCATAGATGGAGTTCTAATCATTCTAGCAGTAGGCACGACACTTGTGCTTGCAATCCATGGTGCACCCACCACCACCGCCGCCACCACCACCCTTGGGCCCCCACTTCCCAGACGCCTTGAAACAACTATTGGGGCAAGTTAGCCGCTTCTTGTAACATGGACCCGGGTCAGAACACATGACGGAATGCCTGTAAATTCCTCCACTAGCACCGCCAATAATCCCTGTGAACGACACCCCTCCAAACATGCTGCCCCACCCGTTCCCCGTTCATGTTCTCGGAATACCACCACCTAAACCACCATTTTCACCACCGAGAGCGCCGCCCCCGCCGCCACGTCCAACGCTCGATGGTGCTGGCGGCACTCGGCTTGCATTTTTCCCTCCAACAGCACCGAACGACAATGGGTTTGAATTTTGCTGTCCACCAGGACCCAGCGGTGCTGGGTTTGCATTTTTCTCTCCGACAATGATGGACGGTCGAAATGTGATATAAGAGATCAAGAGACGAGATCATCTCCGTGTCGAAAAAGTGTGCACTCGATAAAAGGGAAGGTGGTTGTGGAATACAAACCACCATCACACGTGTCCATTCTTGATACATCCGCATGTGGAAAAATGGTATTGCAAACCGCTCAAAGGACAATGTTACATTTACCATAGCAGGATAAATTCCAAGTGCCATTGAGCTATCAATTATGTTTGAAATGGCTATTGTCCCAAAATTATGTGAAAAGGAAATTCTTGCTTTAATATAATTCCAAAAACTTTTTAAAGATTGTATTACTTCAATGGACTAATCATTGGTTCTTTTATCAACAATAACAATGTCCATCCAACAACTTTTTCTCCGAAGCACTTTATACCTTTATTTATCGATTTGGTGTAAGTTAAATCATCAACAATTTGCACTTATTTTTTTGGTAATTTTTTGTGGGGTCTGAGAGAATTTGATGAAATTACATTTTTAGGTTGTTAAAATTGCATATTCAAAATACACTTTAAATTCATTTTTGGAATCAAAATTACAATTTGAATAATAAAAATTATGATTTCAACAAAAATCACATTATTAAATTTAAAGAAAATTTGTCGAGTACAACTCTTCACATCACTCTTCCTTGGTGAAAAAATACCATAGCAGCCACCAAATAAAAGAAAGCCTTACAAAATAATTAAAACTCGAGTGAACTTAATCATAGGAACATGTGTTTATTAAATAAAACTCGAGTGAACTTATTAGAGGAACATGTGTATCTTAAAAAAGCAGCATGTATGTGATATACGGTGAACTTAATCATAGGAACATGTGTTTCTTAAAAAAGCAGCATGTAAGTGATATACGATGAACTTCATGACCGAGCTGTATAAGGGTTAATTAAAATGTTCCAGGCTCTGGAATCTGCTAAAGGAATTTTTAACAAAATTACAATTTGGAGTGTTTAGATCGCAATGATTTGGATAGTTTTAAAATTGGATGATTAGTTTAGAACAGAGAATCCCAATTGCTGAAATTACAAAAATGACATAACAGCAATTTCCAGCAATAATGTTTACCCATTTATATCCCAAAATCACCTAAAAAGTAGGCATTTTGGTTTTTGTTTATCCTACGCACTTCAGGGGTTCTTTGACATTCGCCTTCCGCGCATGTGTGCTAGTTCTGATGTATACCACTCGAAACTACAGTTCTCGGAGTGGTTGAACATCCATGGCACCAAAGAAAGTGTCGATATATAGATCCATGCTGTCGACGCAAGGGAATTATATACATAATAATAATCCCCATGGAAGCTAATATCCATTAATAGAAAGCCACAAAGATTGATACTTGGATGTACTCCACCACAACTTTAATGGCTGTTGCTAGGATGACACTGGGGTGACACGATTAATTTGAAAAAAGAGGATTTTTAAAGAGCGTCACGCGTGTGAGTTCGCTACATGTTTGATGATGTCCAAGTATAGCATTTACACAAGGCAAGCAATATCGACCCCGCAGCAGAGTGTTTAATGCTCTTGCTGCGGGGTCTTGGTAACAGTATGTCAAGGCTCGTATTCAAACTCCGGTAGAAGAGGTAGTAGTCAGTTGCCGGAAAATGGAGCAGGACCGGGGCATGCATCCACCCATCCACGCATCCATCTTGAATGATGCAATATCTCCATTCCACCATCGCCATCCATCAAGAGCCCCATGCCTACATCATGAGCATGGATCAGTGCAAGGCTGGTACCTCCGATAGGACCGCGTAAGGCTCAAGGAGATCCCCAGCTGGTGCGCAAGGCTCGAGGAAATCTGTCTACCGTAGATCCGTCACATGGGATTGTTGTATCGCAAATTCAATTCGACGTAATGACTGCCATGACTGATATATGCCAATTAAATCGGATCGAAACAAGCCACCAGCCACCAGCACCATTCACAGTTAGGAGCAATCATAGAACCTGCAGCGAAAACAAGCCACCAGCCACCGGCGCCATTCACAGTCAGGAGCATTCATCAAAAGGAGCGGGTAAGTTACGATTCTCAGCATTTTGTTTTACCAGTTATGAGTATTCACCTTGACAGCAATTTCAATCTTGTTAACTATTATCCTCTGCAACCAGCACTCTCCGTGACACTACTAGCAGCTCTATTAAATCAAGATTAAACCATTTACATTCATCGGTATATATGAGTATGTTTCATTTAATCTTTTCTGACTGTAAGATCCCACTGAAAGCCAAAACCCTTGCTTGCCTGCTTATCAGAGCACTTAGTAAACTCCGGGGGACCTCAGTTATTAACCGTGCCTGCTCAGATTGCATGGCAAAGACACGTTTTCCTTCAGAATAACTGCTCCCAAACACAGTATGTGCTAGTATATCTTATGTTAGATTCTGTAACTCTTTGCAGACTTCTATCTCAATCTCACCCGATTCAATTCTCTCCTTCCATTTGTACATCATAGTCGATGTGCTTGCAATAACCATCGGAACCATGCCCTGTAAACATCAAACTTCATAATTATCAATGCAACAAAAAATACATGTACAAAAAAAACTCTGTCAAGTTTCAAAT
The DNA here is from genome assembly GCA_027924585.1 of Larix kaempferi. Classification (NCBI taxonomy): domain Eukaryota; kingdom Viridiplantae; phylum Streptophyta; class Pinopsida; order Pinales; family Pinaceae; genus Larix; species Larix kaempferi. The sequence continues at coordinate 2,329,534 of BSBM01000416.1, forward strand.
TCTGGCAAGATACTTGCTTGAGATTTTATCAATATGATATCAATTCAATTTCACATATACCAAAGAACAAAATAAAAATGTCAATGTATAATCTGTCACTTTAGGTAAAGTTCTCAATCATTTAGCACTATTTAGTTCTCATCATCCAACAATGAAAATAGTACTGTTCAGCTCTCATTATTTAACAAGGAAAATAGGAGAAAGAAAACTTAGAGATCTAGAAGAAAGTTTATACTCTTTTGCAAGAAAGGAAAAGTGGAAGATGCATAGGATGCAAAATCACTTAGACATGCTTTTAGCTTCTATGCACTGACTGTTTCCAGCCGATCCCGGTAGATAAACTGAGTATCCAAGCCGAGCAGTCCAATCGATCTTGGTAGCAAATTAGCAAAGCCGAGAAACATTGAGTCTTTGGATCTGAAAATAAAATCGTTTTCGTATTGATATAAGTAATAGTCATGCATTGCTCAGTTTAACCAGGCCGTAATGGCCAATTTAAAGACGTTCTTCTTGTGAAGAATCGGTGGAGACTGAGTTTGTCATTACATTCTCCATGTTGTTATTACACTGTGTTTACTTGACATTTTCACACTCTGCATTAATTTCTTTTATTTTGATGTTTATATCTCCTTGTATACTTGTCCGCCATGCATCACGCCCAACTTAACCCTGCCATAATTAATAGTGCTGGTGGCGATCACCTGGAGCAACTGAGAATTAAAACCCTGACAGGTGTTCCCTCACCGATTGTTCGGCGAAGCAGTAACGAGTCGATCCAGCCATTGTCTTTGCTTTGCTAATTTTTTTTAATAATACATTTCTCTGATGTTGCGATTTTATTGAATGCCGCAACTTTTACGATAGTTAAACCCAGGTCAGGAAACCATTGCACTTGATGTTTGATAGGTGTCGGTCAAAGAAATCAAACTGTTTGATAAGTGTCGGCCAAAGAAATCACTTCTAATTTAATTAACAATTAGTACAGGATTACATTATCAGGAGCTACCTTGAACACTACGGTTTAAATCCTATGCTCTTTCCAGCATACGATAACGACCAGATAATGATTAATATCATTTGCTTATAGTTTCATGTTTTTGCTATTTAAATGAAAGTGAAAATTATACGGACGATCGTTATATAATTTGCTGAGTTGCAATGTGTATATGAAGAGAATTGTATCAATTGTTAAAATTGAAAATAACATGCTTTTGCCATATACAAAAAGGTGAGAAACTATATGATTGATTGACACTTAAATTATTAGGTTTAGGATGTGCATAGGGAAAGAATAATATCCTTCGTTTACAAAAAGTTTAGAATAATATCCTTGGTTTATAAAAAGTTTAGAAAAGAAATAATATTGTTTGCTTAAAATAATATGTTTTTTCCATGCAAATAAAAGTAAGAGATCATATGTTTGAATGTCATATTTATTATTATATTTACAATATGTTTAGGATAAGAATAATATCCTTGTTTATGCTATCATGTTTTTGTCATATAAATAAAAATAAGAATTACTTTTAGTTATTTTCAAAATAAAATGAATTTTTATTATAGATTCGAAGTTTATGAAGTTTAGTATTGTCTTTCAAGTGGTGATTTGATGGCATTATCAAACATAACAACTACGACAATACAATAGAAACTCATAAAATAATTTAGACTAATTTAGACTTAGATTGACAAAGATATTAAATTGTACCAATCCAAGCCATACGAATATGTTGTTAGATGCCTTGGAAAGACACTTTGCTTATTTGGAATGAGGATGACTTTGATATAGAGTGTTGGTGGTTCTCTTGCCTGTAGATGAGGTCGATGAAGTCTCCTCCACAAAATAGACAACCCACTTGCAAAAATAGTTTGGCTTATTTATTAGTATTATTTTGTAATAGTTTTTAATAGGGATAATAAATTATAAATGTGATAAAATATAGATTATACTCACTTTTGTTTTTTTTCTTTTATTTTGATATATATATATATATATATATATATATATATAGGTAATAAAATTAAGGAAATTTATTAGTATAATTAGGAAATAATATATATATACATAGAGAGATAATAAAATTTTAAAAAATTATTAGTATTAGTTTGTAATAGTTTTTAATATGGATAATAAATTATATATTATGCTAACTTTCACTTTTGGTTTTTTTCTTTATTTTGATTTTGATATTCCAAAAGTAAATTGAATTTATATTAATTAATTAATTAATTAAGATATATATATAGACGTAATAAAATTAAGGAAATGTATTAATATAATTAGGAAATAATATATATATACATAGAGAGATAATAAAATTTTAAAAAATTATTAGTATTAGTTTGTAATAGTTTTTAATATGGATAATAAATTATAGATTATGCTCACTTTCACTTTTGGTTTTTTTCTTTATTTTGATTTTGATATTCCAAAATTAAATTGAATTTATATTAATTAATTAATTAAATAATAAATATATATATATATATATATATATATATATATATATATATAGGTAATAAAATTAAGGAAATTTATTAGTATAATTAGGAAATAATATATATATATATACATAGAGAGATAATAAAAATTTTAAAAATTATTAGTATTAGTTTGTAATAGTATTTAGTATGGATAATAAATTATAGATTATGCTCACTTTCACTTTTGGTTTTTTTCTTTATTTTGATTTTGATATTCCAAAATTAAATTGAATTTATATTAATTAATTAATTAAATAATATATATATATATAGGTAATAAATTTAAGGAAATTTATTAGTATAATTTTGTAATAGTTTTTAATATAGATAATAAATTAGAAATGTGATAAAATTTAGATTATAATCACTTTTTATGTTTGAAAGCGACTTCATAATCACTTTTTAGATTATAATCACCTGGGAGAGCCAAGGGAGTGGCTAACATGTAGTACCTTTGCAAAAGAGTTTGTTTCACTAATTCTCACCCCTTGATGAATATGGTGTGCTAGGCATAGATTTGATGCATTCAAAACATGATAATATGCTAGGGTGCATTGAACTTATAACTATTTTCTAGAGCAAACAAACCTCCATTGGTCAAGAAGGATGACTTCCTTTTGCTAGATTTTGACCCTTGCTTTATCACTAGTATCTAATCTTTCCACTTATAGAGTGATGGTTTTCCCATAAAGGGTATTACAATGATATCAAAAGCTCCATGTCAACAAAATCTAGGACTTTCAAATCATTTCACATTTCATGAAATATGTAGAACATATGCTATTTAATCATATAGTATATTTAATATCTAGGGACAATGGAAAGTGTCACTTGAGACTAAGCTTATATAGGTTGCAGGTTGGCATGGATGTTTAGGTGGGAAGGAGATATTTAACACTAAGAAAATACTTTGTCATGTAAATTACATTCAAGATGAAGGGTAAATGGGCCCTACAAAGTCTATATCCCACTTCTCAAAAGGTTCTACCATGAGGTGGGTCTAAAGTAGCATTTCATATTATTGAACTAGTCATCCTATCCTCTTCTAGCTATCACAACTCTTCATGTATTCTTGGGCATCTCGAAAGACAGTGGGAGAATAATATCCCACATGCAGCACTTTGTAAGTACTCTTCTTATTCTACAAGTGTCCTCTAGAGGGCCCATCATGAAATACTATTAGGATATCATGGATCTCATATTCTCTTATGCATTTCCATATTACGAGACTTTATCTAGTGTAAAAGAGAAAAACTTTGATCTAGGAATATCGACTCCTTTGCTTGAAAATCCTCTATCTCTGTTTTAGTGAGAGATGTGATGGAAGTTTCCCGATAGATAAATAGTTAGGAATATTTGGAAATCATAGAGTGTTAGTAGATAATGCAAAAAAAGTGTTCATTAAGAAAAACATATTCGATAGGAACTACATCTCCATCATTGGTAACCCTAGAGAGGAAGTCAACGACAACATTATCCTTTCTAGGCCTATCCAATATGGTTATGTTGAAATCTTGCAATAGAAGCATCCATCTAGTTACCCTACTATTGGTAATAGGTTTGATCATTAAGCAACGAGTTGAAAAGTGGAGAGTGTGCAAAATTACAAGATAACATGTTATATAATAACATAATTTATTTATAGAAAAAATAATAGCATGGAATTCCCTTTTTCTTACTGTGTAGCTCTAATCCATGCAAGCCAGCTTCATCCTGATGAGATATATAGCATATGGATTTTATTCTTCTTGTTTCCTAGGTACTACTCCAATGGTGGTGTTTGAAGTGTCAATAAATATATGAAAGGGCAGGTATCAATTTGGTCCTCTTAAAACATGTGATGTAGACAATTTCTCTTTCAATTCTTGAAAAGTAGAATGACGTTGATTAGTCTAGGTAAATTCTGCATTTTTAGAAATTAATGAAAATTAAGGAATCAAACTTTTGTAAACTTTTGAACAAACCATCAATGATATCCCACATGTCCTAAAAAATGCATACCTCTTTCTGCAGTTTTGGAAATAGAAGGTTATCTATTACCTGGATTTTTTTGGGTCCTCTCATATCCCTATAGGAGAGATATGTTTCCCCATAAAAATACCCTCAGTTAGTAACATAAACATTTCTCATTGCTAAGGGATAAGTTTACCTCCTTGCATCTCTTGAATTCCTTCCCCAAGTTATCCAAAGCTTCCTCGAAAGTATCTCTATATACAATGAAGTCATCCATCTATAGTTCTACATAATCAGGAAACATGTATCAAAATAAACTTAGAACTGCTCACTAAAAATTAGTTTATGCATTACAAAGTCCAAAGTGTAGTACCCGATATGCAAATTCTCCCTAAGGGTAGGTAACAGTTGTTTTGTCTTGGTCCTCAGGAGTGATTTGGATTTGGTTATATCTATTGAACCCAATGAGGAAGGAAACGTACTTCTTTCTTGCTGATGTATCACAAACCTAATCTAAAAAGGGTAAGGGGAAATGGTATTTATGAGTGGTTTGGTATAATTCTATGGAATCAACATAGATTTTCCAATTCCCATTTTTCTTTCGAACGATTATGAGAGGTGAGATCTATTGGTTGTTGGAGATAGGGTATATGAAGTCCACTATACACAATTTTTGTAGCTCATCCTTCACTATTTCATGCAAGGAAGGATTCATCGTGTGTTGGGGATTTCATATAGGTTGAGAACCTTGATTCATATATATTTGATTAGTGCATAAATTTGGATGGATTCTTCCCATGTTCGTGTAGTTTCAAGAGAATGCATAACTATACTCTCTTAGTAATTCAATTAGATTCTTTGTTTGTTGGCCCGAAAGTTCATAATTGACATTTAGTGTCTTGCTTGGATCAATCTCTGTAGGTATACTATGGGATTGGGTGGTGCCATAGGGGGGAATAGATGTAACTTTTTATGTTATAGAGGAATTAGCTAGTGGATATTTTTCTTGGGTGACATGATCACTGATCTGATTGACGATTTAGAGATTGACTTAGAGAATGAGGAAGAATTGGCTATGAAATTATCAATCAAATCCTCCTCATTATGTTCATTGACAAAGATATATTTGTCTATTGTAAGAAATTGATGGGCATTTTGTTTATCATCATCACTATCATTTTTTTTGTAAGTAAGAGAGATTTTATATTATATTAAAGAGAAGATTTTACATCATTACAAAATTGGCCCAAAACCGCGTGGTCCTCATGACTATCATCCCATATAACCCAAGAATTGTAGAACAACAAAATTGAGTCCCATCCATGACCTGATACTACATAATTTCTCTCATCTTATCCACCAGAGACTTAGATCCATCGGACTAGCTAAACCAACCCCCATAGACTTGCATAGACTACATAATCACATAAAAATAGACCATTATCTTTAAGGAAAACAAAACAACTATTAATATTTGAAACCCAATACATAGTCCAAGATCTAACACAATAGGACAAAGTAGACCAAGCCCTCAGAAGCCTAGCCGGATATAGTGAAGATCCGAAAAATGACCATGGATACCACTGACCGAATTACCAGCCTAAGCAGAGGGAGGCATTGAGCATCGAATCCCCATTGAACTCATGATGGCACTGAATTTTTTATGAAGCTCACTGGTTTCCACCAGATGGGCCTTCCAATTCTGTACCGGGACCTCATCCCCTTTTTCTTTCTTCATCCGCTCCCACGGGACGTGCCCCGTGAGGTTTTTCATTACCCAGTACAGGGAAACCGTTCGCTCGTAGAGGCTCAGGCAGGCCGCATTGTTCCCTGGACCCATTAGCCAATCTTCCAGCGTCTTACTCTCCATTTGCATAGTTTCCTCATTAATCTCTTCCCACAATCTGGATTCGATCGTATTCAACTCATTCTGGACCACAGAAGGAAACCCAAGTTTAAAAGTGTTTTCTTCCCACCTTTACTTCTTCTCAGCGCAGGTGACCTGGCGGCCTTCACCTCAGGATTTCTCACTCATATTCTTTCCAATTCTCTATTGTTTGGCCATACTCCCTTCTACAATAGCATCCTTGCCGTCCATATTTCTCCACCTTCTAATAGCTCTCCCTCTTGTTAACAAGAAAACTACCACTACTTGCATGCAAGAATGTTCCCTACCTCGACGATGCTTTCAACCACCTTTCCAATTACCATAGAATATATAGAAGGTTTCCATATTTGTCCATAATTAACCTAGGACTGTCACTTATATCAAACCCATGCTCCATAGTACTTCCCCTATTTCCCCCTGCGAGTCTTGATCCACCATGCTCGATACTCATTACCTCACTTGCTGCCGTCTCGATTAATTGAATGCAAGCTGCCCAAATTTATTGAGACTTAATGCCATTACGCAACTATTATTTCTTGGCACGAATGGATAGGTTACGTAGCGTATTGACTCCTTTCTCCTGCTCAACCTACCTTTAATTCAAAATTGACTTCAACTTTAGATTGCATAAACCGACTACTATTAATCACTCATAGGCATGTAATAATATTTTTATCATCCTTTAATTTATTGTTATCATGATTCTGTTTCCATAAAAGTTTACTAATTTGTGTCTTATTCTCATCGTGATTTATATTTTTGTGCAGGCACCAACATCCCCCTAACTTTCATAGGCAACGCTTCTAATCCAAGTTTTCCTACCTGTGAAATAATGTACCCACGCATTATGTACGTATATAAATGTAATTATATACAAGCATCATATATATATATATCACATAGAAACATAAGTTATATTCATCCTTGACTTGATCCTTTTAGACCTACAATCGACATTACACTATGAATTCATTGCCCTTTAATCTTTCTACTTCATGGACTAACTGTCAATTTGACCCGCTTTCAGAGGGAAGCGTAGACCAATGGTCGTTTCTCATGGGGTATGGTTCGTCCAACCTTCATGCATTCATTTTGGTTTATGCGTAGAGTTGCACTACCGCTTACCTTTTTGGGTGCACACTGCATCTACAGATTCTACCTTCCTCTCTCAACGAAGCCTCCCCATAGTCAACAGTTTCCACCCTTGGTGGTCGACAGTAAGTATTTACCACCTACCAAAGGATTTGTCCATTTGAAACTTTCTACCAAGGAGGCCTAGTACGACTCGAGCCGGGTTTGATCGCGCTCACGTGTATACGATTATACATACTAATCCTCCCTCCTTTCTTGCTATTGGGATTATGTCGGGTCAACTTAGGCCCATTTTCATTTGTTTTCAAAATTATTACATGAATGTGATGGTAACATTTATTCTCATCCATGCAATACAATTTTTCTTTTCATATGGTTAATGAAGCCATTAAAATTAATCAAATAGTTATGGTTTTAGCGTCGTTGAGATCCCTTAAGGCCTTGTTATTATATATCACTCTTTTAGTTTGTGAACTTAATGGAATGGATTAGATGTAGAGGGATTCAATCTCTACTCGCAAATTGATATAATCTAGTTTAATTATGAATACATATGTGATTAAATATTTATGTCTTCTTTGGACAAAATATACTTTAACTAAATAAAAAATAATGTCATGTTGTAAATTTGCATTGTATTTTCATCAAAGTAGTTTATTACAATCCTTAATTGTACCAGAATACCAGTTCAGTTCATTTTCAATACAATCATTATAATCCAAACAAGCTTATTCTACTAAACCATTTATGTTCAACAATATATGAACTCTTTAAAAGGTATCTTCTGTCTTCTGCAATTAAATAAATGAATTTCTCTGTTTATTAAAGAGTGTCAAATACTATACTTCGATATTAGAAGCACTATGTTATTTGCAAATAATAAAGAGAGTATATCTATGATTAATAATAGTAATGTCTAGATTAAACTCAGATAACATAACAATAGAAATATTATATTCAATAAACAATAATTTCAACAAAAAGAAAACTAAGAACTGTACTTTTCTTCCTTTTGTCTTCATATTTTCTTCCTCCAAACCACAAACCATAGATTGTAGAAAACACACATACTCCATGTTTTCATATAGTTACCCCCAAGCTAGGTCTTGGTCTCTTTAAAAATAAATATTTCCAATTTCTCAGGGATATTAATTAAATCTTAGCTTTTTCTATTATGGTTTTCATCACCTAGAATATACACTCTGTACAAGGCCCACCTTGCAGTGCACAAGTACTCACAGCAGCAATCTTAGAGTATTTATATCTCTAGTATCTAGCTATCCAATGGTTTTTTTACCATTCTTTTCTTGGTTCATTCATAAAGGCAGTCTTTCTGCCATAACAAAAAACCGACAATACTCCTTCCACAAACATAACACGAGTAGTACTCCCGTGTCAACACCTCAAGTGCTCAAACTCTATGGGCATATAGATTTTTGAACCAAACTAAACTTGTACCTTGGTCATCTAATGCACATATACCGAGTGGGTAGAACTTAGTTTCCTTTCTTTCTCTTTTGTCTAGTGCGGCGAATTATTCTTTTCTTTTTCCTAGAAGTTCTTGATTAATTCTCATTTCTCTTTTTTTAGTCTTATGTATAGGAGGTAATCTATTTTTAGTATATTATTAGGATTGTGACACCTATCATTTCATTTATGTTGCTAGAGGGTGTCTTTTCAACTTTTTGAAATTATTTAGTTGTTAAGTTTTATATATGCATTTCTTATTAATATTCTCATCTTTTAGACCATTTAATCCCTATGAATACCGGGACCTCTATTTCTCGTGTTTTCCCACACAACCTAAGAAAAAGATAAATTTTAAGCTCAACATAACATATGTCTAGGTACATAGTAACTCATCAAGAATAATGTTCATCTATCCAAACATATAAAGGACTTAACCACTAGTTTTGGGTACAACATTCCAGGGTATTTGTCACATACCCCAATTTTATTAAAATAATGTAATTATTTTATTAATATTCCTGAGACATTATGTTAAATTTAATGCTAAGTAGGAATGGATGACTCAGCAGAGTCTCCAGAAATGGAATGTAAATTCTGAATAATTATTATTAATAAATAAATTATGGAGACAACAGCATGGGAGAGCTGTTAAAAGAGGTTACTGGTCTAACTGGTGGATGGAATTAGGTGGAAGGACAAAAGACAAGTGGCAGCATCCTCAAACACTTCCTGAGTTGCAGGTGGCAACTTCCCTATATTTTGGGGTCATGATTCCCCAAGAAAGTGGAATCTGAGCAGGTGGCTCATTAATGACAGTTAACCCAACTAAGACCTAGGCAATCTTTTAAATACTACTCAATGAACTGAGCTGGGGGTTCAGCATTTATTCTAGAGGGAGAATACATTCGGGTGAATGCTATTCAGGAGTCCCATTGAGGTAGTGGGAAAACAGTAAGGAAGTGTTTTGAGTCAAGAAGTTGCAGTAACTTGGTACCAGTATAGCTGTTTTGGCTGAGGGAATTGTTGGCTGTACCTAGTTCCAGCCAGTTAGACCAGAGCAAGCTCGGGGGTCCTGAGAAGTGCTGTCTGGGCACTCTCCAGGAATTGGTAGGGAGGAACAGCCTCCCATTGCTGTTATTGTCTACCAGAGATACAGGTTCTGCCACTCTTCCTGTTATTTATCTAATAAATTTAAATGTAGAATGGACTATCTCAACTGTGTTTTAAACAGTATTTATTTTCAGTAGATCAGTTTATTTTCTGTAATTGTCTTTTGATAGAATTTGCAGAACTCGTATGTCTTAGAATTTTTCCTATTATCACTTAAATAGAGTAATTATTCTATGCAGAATATATTTGTTACTATTACAGTAATCAAATATCATGGTTATTTATTTCTAGAACCTTTATTAAGAGTTAAATAATAGATATAGAATACTATATAATAGTTATTTCAGAAAATACACTCATTAAAACAATCATAAGACAGACACATAGATAAATCTTAGAATTACTGTGAAATGTTTTCCCAATAGAGAAATGTACAGGAATAGTTTCTACTAGAGCAATATACCTATATATATATATCTGTTTCATATTTCTGTCAATTATAGATATAGGTTAGTCTCTGTATTCGAGCTAAAGGAGAACAAAATTTATATCATTTTATTTATCTACACTCAGAACATAATTGACTGTTATCGATTATCCAAAGATGTGGTTGCAACAATGTTTCATTGTTTAAAAATTTCCATACAATCTCATTCAATAAAAATCATAGTCAAAATGCAAACACATAAACTGTAAATTGTTTTGTCTTTTAAACCTAACAATATAGTACTTATAGCCATGTTGTCACAACACAGATTAACAGAGTTATTTTAATACAAGACAAACATCTTGACTGGCTCGAAGCCAAGTCTTAGTACACAGAGACTTTATTGTTTCTTTGTCCAATTCATAAGCATAGAATCACTGTTCATTATCGAGCTTGTATTACATGAAATACACAGCTCTGTCGTAGGTTATCATATCTATAGTCAAACATTTTTAAACGCAGAAAAACCATCAACGAGCTTAGCCATTGTTGGCTGTTACAAACCCTCATAGTTATTAGTGGATAATAAACCTATTATGGCCGTAGCCATACTACATTAAGTCGACAAGTTGAAACAAGAGAATAGAAATGCCTTCTATAACAAGTCGAACCTACAGTAGGTTTTATACATAGTCTATATATATATATATATTTTTTTATCCACAGTTACATTCGATATAAAAACAAAAACATCAAAATTTCACAACTCGTTCCAGTCACCACCGAACTCAAACAATTTCATATATATGTTTGAAACCAGGAACAGAACCCCAACTCGCCAGGGTTTTAATTAACCATTACAGAATGGTAGAAAACCATCAACATTCTTTTATTAACACTCAAAATCCAAGAAAACGCAGAGAGATAGATACATGGATTCACCTACAGCAGAATTATCATACTTGCAAGTATCTGAGAACGCAAAACAGTCCTTATATAATTTAAACACTCTATTCATTTAACAAAAACACAGAATGATACACGGCCACATGACAGGCCCGATATCACAGTAACTACTAACTTTACAGCGTGGGTAAAACCCTACATATAGAAAATACAATGACAATAACAACCTTGGCCTCATACAGTCTGAGCCGTAGATGGTTCTCCATAGACATGCCAGGTATCAAACCCTTTTATAAATAAAACAATTTATACATGTGACTGTATCCATGTCACAAGAACCATAACAACCCGTTACACAGAAGGTCCCTCCAAGACTTAACCCTAACGCAACAAAACCAACAAAGGGAGAGACAGCCGTGGATAACCAGGCTTACCCGGAGGAGCCAGCACTGGAGATGAAGCCCTGTGCACCTTCAGAACAGCGTGACCTGCATATTATCAAATGTCGAGAGATGTTAACCACATTATCAATGCCGAGAGTTGTTAATACTATTGTAAATCTAAACATTCTTTTGCAAAACCAAAACTGTGAAAATATGGATATTATCTTACTTGAGCCATGGAGGAATGCGAGCCGTGGACAACCTGGTAGCCACCAGTGGAAACAAGTAACGAAACCCCATTACATTCGTCAGTTGGATGAGTAAGAGAGACTTCCAGTACCCCTCTATTGACAGCCACGACAGGCAACAAATTTAAACAAAACCCTTAAGCTGTGAATGAACCAGTTGAGAAGCACACTCCCAAACCCAAATGCACAACCACCTCATGGATAAAAACAACAGCGAAACCCTGCCTCATACTCACACCAGCGACAGTGGAAAGCTGTAAGTAGCAGGTGACTGAAAATGGTGATAACAACGAGACCAAGATACAAAGAAACTGTAGTAGACGCAAATAGCAGAGCCGAGGACTTCTATGCTACCAGAGAAATAAAACAACGTGACCGGAACCTAAACAATAGCATTTTACAGTGCCCAGCTCCGAGTTCAGACATGGAGGGTTTCTCCCTTAGAACAACCCGAGCCCGAAGGCAATGACAATGACCAGGTAGGGTTTCGATATTGGCTTATATATCAACCAACGCAGGGAGGAGAATCAAACATGTAGCCAGTTAATTTATCAATTTCATATGGGTCGAGTCTCTATAGTTCAGTTGCAGCTCGATTAATTGATCACCGATTCCAAATCATTGCATGAATATAAACCTTGTTCAACGTATGGAGAAGCACTATGATTGATAATCATTGTATTATATATATATTAAAAACCAAGCCATCGATAATGTAAAGAGCCCATTATGTTTTGACCTACAATCATTTAAACAATGATGTAGTCAACTTTCAAATGAAAAACTTCATGTCACTTAAGACCTTGAAATGTTACCATAACTATATGATTGGATACAATATTTTTATATAAGTTCTAATTACCATAAATCTCCCAATACTATGGTGAACAATCAACAATGAGAATAACAATATTTATTGTCATGATGTCTAAATATAAACTCATCTACAGGTCCATACCAGGAACATAGATTAAAACCAAGACAGAGTTAGATTACATAAGTTAAACAATAATACTAAGTGGACGTTGGACCTTGAAACATAGATGAATATAATGGAACATCACTAGAGGCGTCACAACTCCAACTCATGCTAATAACACGTGAACACAGCAGTAATCACCGGTAATAGTTGACAATATATCACATAACGCAAACGTCACTATATGCAGACAGTAAACATGATACAAACAAATTGTTACAGTGATAGTTACATCATTAACATAGGGTCATGATCATATCGCAATGGATACGACGGGAAGCTTTGTAATTCATCGCAAAACCTGATGATACTGTCCCGGTTAAGAGATATCATGTCGAGGCAGACTATCAATCTTAATTCAAGTATCAATTTTCATGAAAAGAACTTTACTGTCTTACACGACAACCAGTAATAGTAAATAGATCTTCTTTAAGTTTATACAGTGCAGGGAAAAGAAGTTTTGATACTTACAAAAGAAAATTAAATTACGATGATCCATACTACACCGGTGTACCTGCGAACGAAAAACAAATTATGCATTAGCTCATAAGCTAAGTAAGCCAGTCAGCTATGGCTAGCACTCCCTTTGCAGTTTGAAACAAAAGCAGTCAACATTTAAAATCACAGAAATCACAATTGTAGTAAGACAGAATCTTTTAAACAAAATTATGTTTAGTTACTGAAATTAAACAGGACCAGGAATGCTATTAACTAACATTTATTGTTATAATAAAAAATTTTAAATTTTTCAGAAATTTCAGGTTCTGACATGTGGTATCAGAGCCAGGTTCAGACACTAGGCTTGGATGTGACTCCACTAACTTCCGCAAAACAGTGACCATAAAAGAAAATTTTTAAATATATAAAGTACTAACATATATTTCGGTTTCATGAACAAAACAGAAAATTTCCTTTTTCTGAATTTTTCAGACAGGTATGGAAAAACTGGGAGAATACACTGAGGAGGAATCTCCAAATGCAGTGACAAGACAGATGTCAAGAGAACCTGAGACAGAAGAATTAATTACTCACACAACTGAGCTGATGCAGACCATAAGAGGATTAAAGACAGAGATGGGAACAGTCAAGAAGGATAATGAAAGGATTCTAAAGACCCAGGAGCAGTTAAATCAGCTATTGATAGAAAAATTTCAGACTGAAGGAAGGAGCAAACGAGCTGACTCAGAAGAAGTTAGTCATCAAAAAGGGTCAAAAAGGACAAAGCCAGCTAAATCCGACAGCAGTTCATCATCTGAAGAAAGAAAGGGACAACCCAGTTATCACACTAGCAGTGACAACAGTGAAACTGAGCTGCATAACCGAAGGAAAAAGTACAGGCCTTATGAAGAGATTTCCGGGGAGTTTAAGAAGATAAAGCCCCCAACTTTCAATGGAGAATCTGAAACTGGAGAAGAGGCGGAATCTTGGTTATCTGGGATGAGAAAATATTTTCAGATCTATAACTACTCAAATCAGCTGAAGGCACGAATGGCCATCTACAACCTCTCGGGAAAGGCGGACATATGGTGGCAATATCTGAAAAGGGTCAAGGGGATTAAAGAAAGAGAAGTTAATTGGAGTACCTTTAAAAGATACTTCAAGAAGAAATTCCTGTCTGAACAGTATTATGAGGAGAGGGCCAAGGAATTTTATGAACTAAAGTTCGGATCTATGACGATGAAGGACTTAAACAGTAAATTCTTAAGTCTGTTGCGGTATGTATCGTATTTTGTTGAAGAGAAACCAAAAATACAGCGGTTTCTTAGTTGTCTGCCCTATCATATCAAGGACAGAATTGAATATGATAACCCCAAAACACTGGAAGAAGCTATGCGCAAGGCCAATTTCTGTTATGAACAGAATAAAAAGAAAGAGGGGATAGCCAGCTGGAAAGCCAAAAAGAACAGCAATCAGATGGAGTACAAGAAAAAGGAGTTTGTCTCTCATAAAAGTTTCAAGAATGGCAAAAACGGAAACCACTTCAATGGTAAAAGCTTCCAGGGAAACAAAAACGGAGCTGTCAGCCATTCCAACAATTACAAAAACAACAAGGAGACTCCTAATAACCATGGAAACTACACTAAAAACTTTGAGCGAAAAGAACCTGTCAAGTGCTGGGAGTGTAATGGGCCACATTATGCTTCAGTCTGCCCAAACAGAAAGAAACAAATCAGCAATATTCATACTGTGCAAGATGAAATGACAGTTGGGGATTTTGCAGGAACTATGCCCCGAATCAATGCAGCGTTGGAAAACCGCCAGGCTGACTACCAAACTTCCATGGTGGAAGTAGGAGGTATGATTAACAAAACCCCTGTTACTATTTTAATAGATCCAGGTGCTAGTCTTAGTTATATTTCACCTCAGCTGGTAGAAAAATGTAATTTGACTGTTGAAAGATTTGATAATTCTTGGTCTGTACAACTAGCTACTGGGGCAAAGAGGAAAGTAAACTGTTATGTAAAAGAATGCATCTTAAACATGCACGATTTTAGAACTACAGTTAAACTGAACATCTTACCACTTGGCTCTTATGACATACTTATCGGAATGGACTGGTTGGAACAACATAGGGTCGTTTTAAACTGTTTCGACAAAACTTTTAGGTGTGTAAACAGTAGTGGACAGCCTGTAACTGTCAGGGGTATCCCTAGGAAAACAGTAGTTAGGCAGATTTCTGCCTTACAACTTAAAAGAGCAGTCAGAAAAGGGTGCAAGACCTATGCTGTAACTATTACAGATGAGACAGATAAGTCTGAAAGCAACCAGAAAACAGTAGAGAACATCCCTGTAGTCAATGAATTTATTGACGTTTTTCCTGAGGAAATCCCAGAATTGCCTCCCAAGAGGGAGCTAGACTTTACAATTGAGCTGGTACCAGGTGCTGTTCCCAGTTCAAAAGCCCCGTATCATATGAATATCTTGGAGCTTAATGAGTTGAAAACTCAGTTAAAGGAGTTAATAGACAAGAACTATATTCGACCCAGTGTATCCCCTTGGGGAGCACCAGTGATTTTCGTTAAAAAGAAGGATGGAACTATGCGACTTTGCATAGATTATCGTCAACTAAACAAGATGACAATCAAAAACAGGTATCCGTTACCTCATATTGATGATATGTTTGATCAGCTATGTGGAGCTACGGTATTCTCCAAGATCGATCTGAGCTCGGGTTATCATCAGGTAAGAATTAAAGAAGAAGACATTTTCAAAACAGCTTTTAGAACAAGGTACGGACATTACGAATTTGTCGTAATGCCATTTGGGCTTACTAATGCCCCAGCTGTTTTTATGTGCTTAATGAACAACATAATGCATAAGTACTTGGATAAATTTGTTGTCGTATTCATCGACGACATTTTAGTCTATTCTAAGAGTGAGGAGGAGCATAAAGAACACTTACGAATAGTCTTACAAGAACTGAGAGAACAACAGCTCTTTGCGAAATTCAGTAAGTGTGACTTCTTCAAAGACGAAATCCAGTACTTAGGACATGTAGTCACTAAGGAAGGGATTTCAGTGGATCCCGAAAAGATTCGGGCGATTGAAGAATGGCCAGTACCTAAAGATGTGACGGACGTTAGATCTTTCATGGGGATTACCGGTTACTACCGGAGGTTTATTGAGGGCTTTTCAAAAATAGCCAACCCAATCACTTCTTTGCAAAAGAAAGGCAAGAAGTTTGATTGGAATGCGAAGTGTGAAGAAAGTTTCAAGAAACTTAAGACCTTATTGACAACTGCACCTATTCTTAGAATAGCGGACCCAAATAAAGATTTCGTAGTTTGCACCGACGCTTGTAATGATGGTTTAGGCGGAGTGCTGACTCAAGAAGGACATGTCATTGCTTACGAATCTAGGAAGCTGAAAATCCATGAAAAGAATTATGCCACTTATGACCTAGAATTAGCTGCTGTAATTCATGCTTTAAAGATGTGGCGACACCACCTAATAGGCAGAAAATTCACTTTACTAACAGATAACAAAGGTCTGAAATAACTTTTAGATCAGCCTAATTTAAATGCAAGACAAGCCAGGTGGTTGGCATTCCTAAGTGAATACGACTTTGAAATCCAACACATAAAAGGGAAGGAAAATAAGGTGGCTGATGCCTTGAGCAGAAATGCAAAGCTAAATTTTATATCAGCTAGCAGCACTTACACCTCTGACTTAAATGAACAGCTGGCTGAAGGGATAAAATTAGACGAAAATTATCAGCATTTACAAACTGCAGCCAAAGAACAACCCACAGAAAGTTTGATAAAAGGGTATAGTTTAAATGAAAACGGATTTTTATTGTTTAAAGATAGGCTGTATATTCCTAATGCACCTAAAGTTAAGCTGTTAATTTTAGACGAAATTCATAAAACCCCTTACTCTGGGCATCCAGGCTATCAAAAGACCGTCACCCTGTTGAGAAAAAAATATTTTTGGCCTAACATGAAATCTGAAACAGCTGAGTATTTAGCTAGGTGTTTGGACTACCAACAAGTAAAAACAGAACACCAACATCCAGCTGGATTGCTGCAACCTTTACCTATTCCTAGTTGGAAATGGGAAATAATCAGCCTGGATTTCATTACGGGTTTACCCAAAAATCAACATCAGAATGATTCAATTATGGTAGTGGTAGACAAATTAAGTAAATCAACACACTTTATTCCTGTTAAAACCACATACAAGGATGCAAACATAGCAGATATCTTTTCAAAACAGATTTTTCGGTTACACGGTATTCCAAAAGTTATTATATCAGACAGGGATCCTAAATTCACGGGAAATTTTTGGAGATCCTTGTTTAAAGGATTAAACACCACTTTGAATTTCAGCACTTCTTTCCATCCTCAGACTGATGGACAAACTGAAAGAGTTAATCAAGTATTAGAAGATCTGTTAAGGATGTATGTTAAAGATCAACCAGGTAAGTGGGAGGATTATTTACACTTAGCTGAATTTGCATACAATAACAGCTATCAATCATCAGCTAAGTTTAGTCCTTCTGAGATTTTGTATGGACGAAAATGCAACACTCCTATCTCTTGGAGTAATCCAGTAGATAGATTAGTGTTAGGACCTGATTTATTGAAAGAAATGGAACAGATTGTGAAACAAGTGCAGGAGAACTTGAAGATTGCCCAGGATCGGCAAAAGAGTCAAGCAGATTTGAAAAGAACTCCTAAAGAGTTCCAAGTAGGTGAACATGTGTTCATCAAGGTAAGGCCAAAGAAGAGCTCCCTAAGATTAGGAAGTTGTGCAAAATTAGCACCACGTTACTGTGGTCCATTTGAAATTTTATCTAGAATCGGTCAAGTTGCTTATCAGTTAGCATTACCACCAAATTTAAAAGTACACAATGTTTTTCATATTTTTTTTTTTTTGAAAAAGTATGTTCATGATGCTACTCATGTTATTGATTGGAACATTGTACAGGTAGAACCAGAAGGGGAAGTTCTGGTGGAACCGGATTGTATCCTCCTGAGGAGGGAAATTACTCTACGGAACCGCATAATTGGATAAGTGAAGGTGCGATGGAAGCACCTTAGTCCTGAAGAAGCTACCTGGGAGCTGGAAAGTAAGATGCGGGAAGCATATCCCCATCTATTCCAGCAGGTGGCTGAAGAAGAAGAATAAGTAACATCGAGGACGATGTTACATTTTAAGGGGGTGTGTATGTCACATACCCCAATTTTATTAAAATAATGTAATTATTTTATTAATATTCCTGAGACATTATGTTAAATTTAATGCTAAGTAGGAATGGATGACTCAGCAGAGTCTCCAGAAATGGAATGTAAATTCTGAATAATTATTATTAATAAATAAATTATGGAGACAACAGCATGGGAGAGCTGTTAAAAGAGGTAACTGGTCTAACTGGTGGATGGAATTAGGTGGAAGGACAAAAGACAAGTGGCAGCATCCTAAAACACTTCCTGAGTTGCAGGTGGCAACTTCCCTATATTTTGGGGTCATGATTCCCCAAGAAAGTGGAATCTGAGCAGGTGGCTCATTAATGACAGTTAACCCAACTAAGACCTAGGCAATCTTTTAAATACTACTCAATGAACTGAGCTGGGGGTTCAGCATTTGTTCTAGAGGGAGAATACATTCAGGTGAATGCTATTCAGGAGTCCCATTGAGGTAGTGGGAAAACAGTAAGGAATTTTTTTGAGTCAAGAAGTTGCAGTAACTTGGTTCCAGTATAGCTGTTTTGGCTGAGGGAATTGTTGGCTGTACCTAGTTCCAGCCAGTTAGACCAGAGCAAGCTCGGGGGTCCTGAGAAGTGCTGTCTGGGAACTCTCCAGGAATTGGTAGGGAGGAACAGCCTCCCATTGCTGTTATTGTCTACCAGAGATACAGGTTCTGCCACTCTTCCTGTTATTTATCTAATAAATTTAAATGTAGAATGGACTATCTCAACTGTGTTTTAAACAGTATTTATTTTCAGTAGATCAGTTTATTTTCTGTAATTGTCTTTTGATAGAATTTGCAAAACTTGTATGTCTTAGAATTTTTCCTATTATCACTTAAATAGAGTAATTATTCTATGCAGAATATATTTGTTACTATTACAGTAATCAAATATCATGGTTATTTATTTCTAGAACCTTTATTAAGAGTTAAATAATAGATATAGAATACTATATAATAGTTATTTAAGAAAATACACTCATTAAAACAATCATAAGACAGACACATAGATAAATCTTAGAATTACTGTGAAATGTTTTCCCAATAGAGAAATGTACAGGAATAGTTTCTACTAGAGCAATATACCTATATATATATATCTGTTTCATATTTCTGTCAATTATAGATATAGGTTAGTCTCTGTATTCGAGCTAAAGGAGAACAAAATTTATATCATTTTATTTATCTACACTCAGAACATAATTGACTATTATCGATTATCCAAAGATGTGGTTGCAACAATGTTTCATTGTTTAAAAATTTCCATACAATCTCATTCAATAAAAATCATAGTCAAAATGCAAACACATAAACTGTAAATTGTTTTGTCTTTTAAACCTAACAATATAGTACTTATAGCCATGTTGTCACAACACAGATTAACAGAGTTATTTTAATACAAGACAAACATCTTGACTGGCTCGAAGCCAAGTCTTAGTACACAGAGACTTTATTGTTTCTTTGTCCAATTCATAAGCATAGAATCACTGTTCATTATCGAGCTTGTATTACATGAAATACACAGCTCTGTCGTAGGTTATCATATCTATAGTCAAACATTTTTAAACGCAGAAAAACCATCAACGAGCTTAGCCATTGTTGGCTGTTACAAACCCTCATAGTTATTAGTGGATAATAAACCTATTACGGCCGTAGCCATACTACATTAAGTCGACAAGTTGAAACAAGAGAATAGAAATGCCTTCTATAACAAGTCGAACCTACAGTAGGTTTTATACATAGTCTATATATATATATATATATATTTTTATCCACAGTTACATTCGATATAAAAACAAAAACATCAAAATTTCACAACTCGTTCCAGTCACCACCGAACTCAAACAATTTCATATATATGTTTGAAACCAGGAACAGAACCCCAACTCGCCAGGGTTTTAATTAACCATTACAGAATGGTAGAAAACCATCAACATTCTTTTATTAACACTCAAAATCCAAGAAAACGCAGAGAGACAGATACATGGATTCACCTACAGCAGAATTATCATACTTGCGAGTATCTGAGAACGCAAAACAGTCCTTATATAATTTAAACACTCTATTCATTTAACAAAAACACAGAATGATACACGGCCACATGACAGGCCCGATATCATAGTAACTACTAACTTTACAGCGTGGGTAAAACCCTACATATAGAAAATACAATGACAATAACAACCTTGGCCTCATACAGTCTGAGCCGTAGATGGTTCTCCATAGACATGCCAGGTATCAAACCCTTTTATAAATAAAACAATTTATACATGTGACTGTATCCATGTCACAAGAACCATAACAACCCGTTACACAGAAGGTCCCTCCAAGACTTAACCCTAACGCAACAAAACCAACAAAGGGAGAGACAGCCGTGGATAACCAGGCTTACCCGGAGGAGCCAACACTGGAGATGAAGCCCTGTGCACCTTCAGAACAGCGTGACCTGCATATTATCAAATGTCGAGAGATGTTAACCACATTATCAATGCCGAGAGTTGTTAATACTATTGTAAATCTAAACATTCTTTTGCAAAACCAAAACTGTGAAAATATGGATATTATCTTACCTGAGCCATGGAGGAATGCGAGCCGTGGACAACCTGGTAGCCACCAGTGGAAACAAGTAACGAAACCCCATTACATTCGTCAGTTGGATGAGTAAGAGAGACTTCCAGTACCCCTCTATTGACAGCCACGACAGGCAACAAATTTAAACAAAACCCTTAAGCTGTGAATGAACCAGTTGAGAAGCACACTCCCAAACCCAAATGCACAACCACCTCATGGATAAAAACAATAGCGAAACCTTGCCTCATACTCACACCAGCGATAGTGGAAAGCTGTAAGTAGCAGGTGACTGAAAATGGTGATAACAACGAGACCAAGATACAAAGAAACTGTAGTAGACGCAAATAGCAGAGCCGAGGACTTCTATGCTACCAGAGAAATAAAACAACGTGACCGGATCCTAAACAATAGCATTTTACAGTGCCCAGCTCCGAGTTCAGACATGGAGGGTTTCTCCCTTAGAACAACCCGAGCCCGAAGGCAATGACAATGACCAGGTAGGGTTTCGATATTGGCTTATATATCAACCAACGCAGGGAGGAGAATCAAACACGTAACCAGTTAATTTATCAATTTCATATGGGTCGAGTCTCTATAGTTCAGTTGCAGCTCGATTAATTGATCACCGATTCCAAATCATTGCATGAATATAAACCTTGTTCAACGTATGGAGAAGCACTATGATTGATAATCATTGTATTATATATATATTAAAAACCAAGCCATCGATAATGTAAAGAGCCCATTATGTTTTGACCTACAATCATTTAAACAATGATGTAGTCAACTTTCAAATGAAAAACTTCATGTCACTTAAGACCTTGAAATGTTACCATAACTATATGATTGGATACAATATTTTTATATAAGTTCTAATTACCATAAATCTCCCAATACTATGGTGAACAATCAACAATGAGAATAACAATATTTATTGTCATGATGTCTAAATATAAACTCATCTACAGGTCCATACCAGGAACATAGATTAAAACGAAGACAGAGTTAGATTACATAAGTTAAACAATAATACTAAGTGGACATTGGACCTTGAAACATAGATGAATATAATGGAACATCATTAGAGGCGTCACAACTCCAACTCATGCTAATAACACGTGAACACAGCAGTAATCACCGGTAATAGTTGACAATATATCACATAACGCAAACGTCACTATATGCAGACAATAAACATGATACAAACAAATTGTTACAGTGATAGTTACATCATTAACATAGGGTCATGATCATATCGCAATGGATACGACGGGAAGCTTTGTAATTCATCGCAAAACCTGATGATACTGTCCCGGTTAAGAGATATCATGTCGAGGCAGACTATCAATCTTAATTCAAGTATCAATTTTCATGAAAAGAACTTTACTGTCTTACACGACAACCAGTAATAGTAAATAGATCTTCTTTAAGTTTATACAATGCAGGGAAAAAAAGTTTTGATACTTACAAAAGAAAATTAAATTACGATGATCCATACTACACCGGTGTACCTGCGAACGAAAAACAAATTATGCATTAGCTCATAAGCTAAGTAAGCCAGTCAGCTATGGCTAGCTCTCCCTTTGCAGTTTGAAACAAAAACAGTCAACATTTAAAATCACAGAAATCACAATTGTAGTAAGACAGAATCTTTTAAACAAAATTATGTTTAGTTACTGAAATTAAACAGGACCAGGAATGCTATTAACTAACATTTATTGTTATAATAAATTTTTTTAAATTTTTCAGAAATTTCGGGTTCTGACAGTATTATAGAAAGCATGAATGCTTATTGTATATTTATAACATACCAATGTATATTACATAATTTGAAAGAATCGGTGTGTATTCTATATTTTGAATATCACCTGGAAGCACTAGTACATATATCTCATTTGCACTCCAAATCTTTCTCAAGGTGACAATAACTGTAACCTGAATGGCCATAGTATCAATATTGAAAATTGTTTTATTTTCATTCTTATGGTAGTTAGTACATTTATTGAACTTATTAGCATTGATGTGTTTTCACATGTGTAAAGCCCTAGTGCTTAACAACCATTTCAATACATATGAACTGAACACTATTTAAGTCAAATGGATACAATGCAACAATATGTGTTTTTTTATATTTATTTTATAAAATTTTAATTAATCATCATAAAATAAAATTTTTATTACAATAATAATGAATTTGATATTTTAATGGGTGAAATAACATTTTACAAAACTATAAACTAAAATAGAATAAGTAACTCATTTATTATATATGAATAAATCATAAAAAAATGGGACAACATAATGGTAAAATATAACAAAAATGTCAATAATTATATGTTAGAATTATTAGCAACATATTGTCATCAATTTGGCAGATTACATCCATATTAAATTAAATGTTTGATTTTCACATAAAGACATTTCAAAACATAAAACTTTTAAAATTCAATTTTAGTGATCATCATTCAAATTTCTATCATTATCATGATTCTTGCAAGCCTCAATTCTTCATCACCTGTATGGATATTCTTCATTAAATAGTTATTTTCTATGTATTCATGTTCCATCTACAAACATATCAATACAATATAATAAGTCTTGTGTTGGTTCTACTCTATACTTTGTTTTCTATTAGTTTTACTGGTCATGACAAAATATAGATATAATTAAAGGTTTATTGTTGTTTCATTAGTTATAAAATAAGGAAAGTAAAACAACATACTCACTTACAAATTGTTCAGTTAATTCTCAATACTCCAACACATACATACTCCAATTTCAATTAAATATTAAAATTGATATTATTTACATGTTAATACGTATTAAAAAATTTCTATTCTTGAATGTAAATTGATTTAAAATATAAAATCAAAACAAATATTAAATATTATGTAATTAAAATTAAAACACTCACAAAATATGGGATCAACCTTTTTCTTTTGACTTGTCATTCTCTTGTACGTTCCATTTTTATTTTTAGACATACATACTAGTATGTTTCTAATGTAATATCATTAGTCAGATCAACCTTTTTCTTTTGACTTGTCATTCTCTTTTACGTTCCATTTTTATTTTTAGACATACATACTAGTATGTTTCTAATGTAATATCATTAGGCACCCATTTTTCGTAACCTTCGTAAAAAGTGAAAAACAATGTAAATTTTTGTATGAAGATTTATAGAAAAGTATATAAAATATATAATATTAATTTGGTAATTTTTGAATTTAATATTTATAAATTTAATAATTGATTTATATGTTAAAATTTGATATCACTAAGTAGGGACGGAATGGAATTTAAATTAGGTTGTGTACTCTAGATTAAAAAATGAGATAACATGTAAATATCATAATCAAACAAGAGTCAGGAGGTGGCAATGTCCCTGACATCGCTGACATTGCTACTTACTGTTGGGAGAAAGAGAAAGCAATTGTTTTTTTTGGTTTCAAGAGAAAGAGCAATTGCTTAATTGAGTCATGTTGTTGTGATATTAATGTATTTGCATTTACCTTTGGATGAAAGTAAAATTTGCTATCTTTTATTTAAATTTTATTATTTTTAGGAATTTGTAGAGGGAAAAAGTACCATGTTGGCATCTTTATTCCCCACTCACCTTATTAATGGTAAATACAAGTTATACATGTTTATATACTACGGTCTTTTTGTTCTCATACAAATCAAATTTGATTATCGTCCTTTTAAACTTCGGTTGTATCACCCAAGTGAGTTGGGCTTGAGAATTTAAGCAGCTACCACCTTTCAAATTTAGTTTTGTTAAACATACACCAACAACAAGCGAGGACAACCATATAATATTCTGATGTATTCCTTTTACCATAACAGAAACCAAGAAACATCTCCCGAAGCAATCTCATATGTTTATGCTACCCTCGAACTTTTCGATATGAACTGGGCATAATGCAAAGTGTTTTATTGCAAATGCTTTTGGTTTACTAAGAACTTCACGAGATGCAAATAATCACTTTCGGAAATACCATTTTTCTTTTGTTTAGTCTGAAGGAAAATACCATTTTTCTTTTGTTTAGTCTGGGAAAATACCATTTTTCTTTTGTTTAGTCTGAAGGTAGGCTTGAGCACACGTCCTACATAGAATTGCCTGTTCAAAATCCAATGTCTATATTTTGTATAGGTAGTAACGATGATTGAACCCATAGAGCAAGTGAAATCTGGTCTGAACGTCACACCATCTTCAAATTGCATGTTCTCTCTCAAATGTGGAGTGGTGAATGCCGATCTCTTTTAATCCATGTATGCCTATTTGTATCAACATTTAAGCGACTTCATATAGACTTTCTCATGTCTCTACCTGTTGATAGAGCTAGAGTTTAAAAGATGGATATAAGTAATGAATTTATTCAATGGTAATAAGTAATGATTGTGTAAAGGAAATATTGACATTGTCCATCAACTTTCGGAGTTGAAAACCTCTTTTCCAAATACATACATATTCTTCCTATTTGAAGTTGTAAAACCTCCTTTTACAAGGCATACATATTCCTCCTATTTGAAGTTGTAAAACCTCCTTTATAAAGACATACATATTCCTCCTATTTGATGGAGTAGAATGACTTTTAAAATGAAAATATTTGGGATGAATAAAATATGAACATTGCAGACTTCCAAAATAGTTTGTAAGGAGGCATCATTGAGCGTGCATAGTCCAAAGATATTATGCTAACTGGCGTTGGTTTGCGAGGATCTCTTTCCCTCTCGTATCTGATAATTCTAATAAAACCAAATTAGATCTCATAAACTTGGGGTTTTTATTGTAAACAAATCTTTAAAATATATAATAGCCTAAAATCCAAGTACGACGCTACTAGCATTGTAGTAATCTCTACCTGCTCATATTTACTCGACCTGTATTTGGTTGTTTATGAAGTTCCCGCTGAGGAAGAGGTTGTCTCGCTTTGGTTTAGCCATCCTAATCAATATTTCCAAGATGCCATTGATTATGAAATCAAATTTCATGTTAATATCATTAGCATTAAGTGTTAAGTGATAATTGATGAGAATGTGCTAGGTTTTAAACCAAATATCTTGTTGAGTCCAAATCATACCTAGTTTATCATCTTGTATTTTTAATCCACCCAATTTGAACTTTTGAATATGAGAAAGCTCGACCAGTTGGGTAACCCCTTATCAGTTTTCAAATGGCCTTCAATTTTAGGGAATGCTTTGCTTGAGAAATTTACAAATCATAACAAAAATATTACTGTAAACAAAAAAACTAATCCAGATCGAGAATTGAACTCATACGTTTCGCCAATTTTCAAATGGCCTTCAATTTTAGGGAATGCTTTGCTTGAGAAATTTACAAATCATATAAAGAATATTACTGTAAACAAAAAAACTAATCCAGATCAAGAATTGAACTCATACGTTTCGCCAAGCTAGGTTTTATGGATGAAATATGTCCCTCCTCTATGTTACCACCTATGAAGTTCAATATGCTAACACCTATGAAGTTCAATATGCTAAATATCTTTTCTTGGGTGATTATACCCATAAACCTCATTTAGAACTAAACTTTGGGCAATTTTCCAAAGACATTGGTGTGAAATATATACCCGGAAACCTTCTTTGGAACTAAAAAGTCAGATTGCATCCTCGATTGGATCAGTGTTGGTCTGTGTCTTGCTGGGATAATTCACCTTTAATTGCTTTCCTTTCTTCGGGGAACTTTTGCAACTGGCTATGTCACCCATTATTGACATGCATCCCTCCTGTGTATGAATGCTTATAACTTTTACTTCCTTTATTTCTAACCTAGATCTCTGTACATGAACCTAAAACATGCTACCGGTACAGTATGAAGATTTCATTTTGCATTTTCCTCTAGTGTAGCTTTAAATAAAAAGAGAATTTAAAGAAAATTGTGCATATGTACCTGTGGGTATTTGATAATTTGGTCATGTGCTTATTGACCTGCTCAACGCGGTATATGCTTAATGAAGACTGAACAACCTTAGCATAGACCATTTGGAAACCCTGATGAGCCCAACAACAAAATATCGGTGAAGTTTCCAGTACATTATTTAAAAAAAAACGACAGTATGTGCATCAGGGATCAAATTTGAAGGGTGGGGTCCCATTTCACTATGAAGAGCTATGAGATATTGAACCCTTCAATGCTGCCATGTAAAAATAAGTTATTCTTTTCATTTGAAAATGTAATAGTACATCAAAATTTCAATGTTTACTGACGTAGTAAAGTTGAGAGGCTTTATTTTTCAGTGGATATAGCAGACCTGTAAATTCATAGGATGTCAAAAATCTAGTCAGCCTTGAAGTTGAGCTCCTCAAAGAAAATGAATTTCTTTAAATATGTTTATGGCAGGCTGGCATTGCCAGCTTCGCTTCGCAAACTATCCTGAAGGACTGGAGGAGATAGGGTAGGTGGAACTTGGAAGTAGCTCAACCACAGTGGAATAGGGGTATAAGAAAAAGCTTGTTTCTATTCATGCAATATTATATATTGATGGTCGGAGCCATGGAAGCATGGAATTCGAGCATTGACTTGATACAACAAAGAAAAAAAAAGGTGGAACTCGAGAGCTGCAGGATTGACTTTATACAACAAAGAAAACACAGGGTGTGAGGCTGGGAGCCGTAGACGGTAGGATTAACTTGATACAACAAAGAAAACACAGGGCTATAGGTAGGGGCCACAGGCAGGAGCAACAACCTGCAACATTACAAGAAGTTTATGGATTGTGGATTTTGTCTCAAATGCCAAATTCGCGGGGGCACATTAGCATAATATACTATACATTGAATACTCAATTAACTCACGGAGTCAGCATTCACGAATTGGTATGTGATAACTTGTAACTTGGTATGCCCGCTAGCAACAACACGTAAGAGCCACCTACCAGGTTTAATAATTTTGTTGATTCCATTAAATGTGTTAAACACGTAAGTGCTCGCTACAAACACGAGAACTTCGAAGCGTTCAAGCCATGGGCTGCTCAATGTAAGCCCGTCCACGTAAGTTGCTCAATGATATTATTAGAGGCCCAATGGTCCATGATCCATGGATGATCGAACACGTGGATATTGGAGAGTAACCGAGTCCCACTCCCAAGTCACCTAGCTAGTAGCCGCATTCCCAATTTCCCACTAAAAACTGTTGATGGGTGAAATTTGAAGCTACCCTTCTGTTGCAATTTTAAACAGTAGTGGTTAATTTAATTATTGAAGGGCTTACCATGAAATTAAATTTTTTTTGCATGGTAAAATTTGAAGTGGCCTTCTATGACGTGTAAAATGACCTCTCAAGGGCCTTGAAGGCTTCAAATTTGAAGCCTAATATGCATGATGTGTACACATGTGAAGGTCCAATGGAGCATACCCCAGTCCAATAAATACCAGACCACAGTCAACTACTCAAAAACCTATAAAATAACCAGGGCGTTTACCAAGCTCAGGAGCAAAAGTCCAACTAAAAACCATCCAGAACACCTTCAGTGTGAAATTATTCCAAAAGTTCCAAAGTACCTCATATGTACCCTGCAAAAGATACTCAAGAAAGAAAATAGGCGTTATTCATATGATCTTGAATATCATAACTATAACACATTCATAGCTACTCAAAACCAGAACACTTTGACATTTAATCTTACCCCCGCCGCGGATGGCGTAATAGTCTCCAACAAAACAAATCTTAAACTTTAACGTTAATGTTATACAAAGAGGAAAATACACTCAAAATCATGTACGATCTTGGTTTAGATACGGAAATCCCTTCTTAAGCAGGTTCTCCTCGACTCGGGACTCGAATACCAGACAACTTGCTTAAAGTAACAATATACGATACCTTGAAGATGAGAGACTAGGCCTCGTGAACAGATCCACAGTTTCTACCAAATGCCAGGCCCGTTTCCGGTCCTCTCATTTTCCAAATAAAGTCCATGGTACTCGTCTTCTTAGAAAATTTAATCACCAAACCATAAATGGCCGTGGAAGAGAAGGAAGAAAAATACACTGCATCCTATGTCCGCCTTCAAATGGCCCAAGACAGCCTGAATCTCCGGCGTTTATAACGCCTCAACGACAGCGAGTTTACTTCCCAGAAAACGAGAAACGAAGCAAACAACGGAAAGGATTTATGCCATACCCCTGGCTCCGCGCATTAAACCAGAAACAACTGCAGCACCCCACATCGTCGGATGACGCATTCAAGAGGCCACCACTCTTGCATGCAGTGCAATCGCCACCTGCCCAAACGCAATTAAAACTATAACAATACCCTTTAAGACAACGTCATCACGAAACCCACCAATAACATCCTAGGAAAACAATATTTCACAATAATCCAGAAAATACTCCTCACAAACCTTTTCCTTATTTAAAAAACCACAAAAACCCAAT
The DNA here is from genome assembly GCA_027924585.1 of Larix kaempferi. Lineage (NCBI taxonomy): Eukaryota > Viridiplantae > Streptophyta > Pinopsida > Pinales > Pinaceae > Larix > Larix kaempferi. The sequence goes on from BSBM01000416.1 coordinate 2,359,133, forward strand.
ATCAAATCTATTAGTAAAGAAATAATAGCAATTAATTTTCCAAATAGTGTTGAGAAGTCAATTTGTGATCCAATTTTTTTTTTTATTATCAAAATTACTCCACATTTTAGGAATCCATGGCCTATTTTAGATGGAAATGATGGTGTTGTTTGTTGCGCTCTTATCTCTAGGAAACCCTACGAGGAAAACTTAAAGAAAATGCTAGAACCATGGTGGTATACTTATTGGAATACAATTGTCATGTTATACTTATCTTAGTCATGTTCAGTGTGATGAATATCAAGAGGTGCGTATGAAGAAATTTGAGCTTTTTCAAGAAAACAATCATGATGTTAAAATTTTAGTAGTTTGAAATTTTTTAGGCATGGTATATCAAGACCAACATTGTTTATGACATATTGATGTTGTTATTATGTTGAATTTCAATTTTTTCATTAAATTTTAATTTTATTATAACATATATTGTAAGTTAATTCCCCCGTTTTCAATTTTTATGATTTTATTTTATTGAAAAATATGTAAAAAAATTTATGATTTTATTTTATTGAAAAATATGTAAAAAAATTTATGATTTTATTTTATTGAAAAATATTTAAAATTATTAAAAAGAAAATTTTAAGTTAGGATAGTTTTTTTAATGTTTTAATATTATAATATTAAGAAACACTATGAAAAAAGCCCTCACTAGTTGATGTTTAATTGATATTTATTATAACTAAAAATTATAAGAAGTTGGAAGTTTTAACATAGGTTTTCTTTTCTCTTATTTCTATAAATAGCATCGATTCTCTACAACCAATGAAAAACAATGCCTACTATATTTAAAAGAACTAACATATATTATATTTCATATTTTTAATGCTCCAATGTATTACAAAGTTTGAAAGCACTAACGAGTATTCCATATATTGAATGTGATAGTGTTTATTACATATTTTGAAACCATGGTGCATATTCCATATTTTCAATATACTAGTGCATGTTACATATTTTGGATGCACTATTGTGTACATTAACAAGTTCACACTTTAAAGCCTTGTAATGCTAACCATAACCATAATAGAAATGGTAATAATATCATTGAATAAAATTATTTTGTTTTCTTCAATAGGAGAATTATTGCATTTATTGAATTCATTAGGACGAGTGCATTTATACATACATGTGTAAAGAACCCGTGCTTAATAATCCAATAATCATATAGTGTGGAAACCTATATAAACGACACTATTTAAGTCAAACTAATGCAATGCACTAATATACATCTTTTTTATTTTTTTTTATAAAATAAAATAAAATATTTTTTAAATAATATTGTGTTTATATTTTAATTACTAAGCTGGATAAAATCGTTAAAAAAAAAAAGTTGGATACACTCGTTAAATTAATTCGTTCTATAATCTAAATAAATATGTCGATTAATTACACTTATGATCATTGTATTAATGCAGATTTCCAATAAATTTAATTGGCAACGTAAAAGTTTATAAAACTATAAACTACAATAGAATAAAAAAATTGTTTATTTTATATGAATACGTGAGACTTCATTATACAAAATGATATAACATAATGGTTTATTATAATCAAGATGTCAATAAATAATTTGTATAATTATGGGTAACTTGTTGTCATCTAATTACGAAAATATGTTTACATTGAAGAAAATGTATCATTTTCATAGGCAAACATTTCAAAATATACAACTTTTAATATTCAATTTTAGTGATCATCATTGAATGCTTGAACTACTTTTATTGCTTGAGTTGCTTGCATGACTCATTTCTTCATTGTACTTGGGTTAATTAAAATGTTTTGTGCATTGTATTGATTCTTTTCTACCTCTTCATGTTCCATCAATAAGCATTTTAAAAAGTATAATGAGTATAGTTACCTTAAAAATAGATTACCTATGATTGCTTAAATTGAAAAAATACAATAGAAAAGAGTGATTCATAAAAAATAAATATTCTTTTAAATTCATTTGTCATGTCGTCTTTCAATATATCTTCTATTAGTCCCACCCCATACTTTGCTTCTTACAAGTTTCAGATATCATGAAAAATAATAGATATAATTAAAGGTATCTTATTTTTAATTAATTATAAAATGAGGAAACTAAAAATCATATATACTTACAAATTAATCAATTAACCCTTGATACCCCAATATATACTTATAACCTATGCATAATCTAATTTGATTCAAATGTTCTTGAATGGATCTTGTTTTTCTATTAGTACCTTCTAGAAAACATCAATTCATTGTTGTCAATAAAATAAAATATAAACATCAAAACAAATGTGAAATGTTAGTTAGTCAAGTTAACCTAGTTTCCCATAACCTTGTTCAAGGTCTCAACCTCACTACAACCTATCACCCTTCTCCCTAACATTTGGGGTAGTTGCAACATCATGGACACCATTTACTCATCCACTAATGTTTTGTGATCACCTTTTGCATTTTTATCATTAAAAGATATTGTATATTGGCATTTATAACCCCTTGATCTCTTAGATCTCATCCCGGGATCCCCCTAATAACAACAATGCCACACTATCTATAATTCTCACCACTACACATACACCTTGATCAAATATAATTTCACTTTTAAATTCACAGATATCAATCCTAGCAATCAATGCCATGACAATATACACCATCTCAACATCAACAAGTGCATTTCCCTTCTCCTCTAGAGACCTCTCGAAAAATAATGCAGCCTAAACCACCTATTCATTGCTTCAACCTATTCCCCCCCTCATCCAATTTATTTCAACAAAAACTTAGATGCAATTGCCAAGACACCTTCTACAATACCTTAATTGCAAGTTCACTCAAAACACCAGTGGCATATAAAATTGTCACAAATCTTAGTACACAATTACCCATCCCTGAACATAAATCGTTCCATGGTTCCATAGCAACAACTCATGTAGGCCATAGGCCTCCATAAGACATTCCTCTGGAACAATATAGTCCATAAACCCGATTCCACCATTAAACATGCCTCTCGAACAATATAGTCCATATACCAAGACTAGACACAACTATCATATCTAAACTAATGCCACCCATCACATCCAAGCAACAAACACAAATAACCCTAGTTAGATCGCCAACTCCAATGCATCATTTACCAACCCTCTCCAATAGGGTTTTCCCTAGTTTGTTTAGCACTAGAACATTCACATTTATATTTTGTAGCCTCCACCATCTTGATAAGAATGCTGTACGTGCTCTTCAAATAATTTTCAAGCACAACACTCGGCTCTCGATCATTCCGAAGACTTTAGTATCACCAAGCTTTATATAGCACCTCACATCATTCTCATGAGTAGTTATATTACCCAAGAGGATTCATATATGGGGTTAAATGTATATAATATGACCCCAATGGGGGGGATATATAGGGATAAATGTATATGCAAAATGGTGGGCCTAAGGAAGGAGCATCATGTGAAAAGAGTGGACATGTATATATAAATTTAATGTAGTCATTTTTAGGAACATGCTAGATGATTGTATGAACGTCTTGGGGTGACTGGAGGAGGATCTCCTATACTTTAAGGAGATATTGTGTAGCTTATTTTTTTATTTATATTAGAGTTGTGCACACCATGCACAAAAATGTAAATGTGGAGCACAACTACAATATAGATAAGAAATATAAGTTACACAATAAATCCTTAAAGAATAAGAGTTCCTCCTCCAATTACCCCAAGACATTAATACAATCATTTCACATGTTCTTTAACAATGATACATTACCTTTATATATACATATTCACTCATTGCACATGAAGCCCCTTCATTAGCATGACCCCTTTAACTATACATTTATCCATGTATATGCCCCTCTTGGGGTCATATTACATACATTTAACTCCATATATGAATGCGCTCTGCTCATATTAGGTAGTAGCTTCACGAAGGAGTTTTAACATTTCATATCTCCTCCTTTTGCAACCAAACCTATAGGAAAGTAATAGTTCTATGCCTTGTTAGATTTATATGGAAAAATAATGTCTTATGGACCACATGGTAGGAGTATATCCCTAGTGGCCCTTTTCCATCCCAACTACACATTTTGTCCATTTATGCCTACCTTCTCTTCATCTAGAGATAGTTGGTCTCTTGAGATAACTCATGCATTGTACCTGATTTAGCTTTCAACTTCATGTATCTACACATATGTAGTGAAGATAATTATGCATATTTCTCTTGGATATAACATGTAGGTCATTCTTAGTTTTTGGACAACAAACACTTAAAATCCCTATGACTGCACCTCACTTGAGCTAGTTTCACTACTTGCTGGAAAATTTTTGTATGGAGTCATTTTTAAAATATGAGGCACTGGTATCACATCATTGATTTAATAGCTCCATAGATCGCCACTTGGATGAACAAATCTTAGTTATTTTAGATGCATTAATTTGCTTTAGGATCTCTCCATTCCATATTATTTAGTCAATGAAAACAGAGTCATCAATGCATTCTACAAAGTTGTAAGTCCTATCTAGGGCTCAAAGGGAGGACATTTCTAAACTAAACCAGGAGAAACTAATGTATATGGAGTCCTAGCGGCCCTCTTGAAGGAGATCACACACTTCATACTAGCCATGTACAACTCCATTAACTTAGAAAAAAACTCAAGTTTTCTTAGCAAAAACAACACAGCCATATATAACTAGTATTTTCCATCTCAATAACTAGCCATTGAGGGGACTCTCATTATTTCTTTCTTTTTGTTATGAATTGTGTTTCATGTAGATGCAGCTTTCCAACTCTTACGCTGAGTGAAGGAGTTTTAAATGATTTTTTATGTGTAAATTTTTGTAACGCTATATAAAGGATATTTTTTCTCATAATAAAGGAAAGATAACTATTACAATATCTCTTGTTCTTATTCTTTTGTTTCTTGTTGTTGAATATTATTTGGTGATTAATTACCTTTGGTTTGTATGCTTCCTCTTTAACCTAGGGTTTCAGGTTTGAAAAAATCATATTTACATTACATAAGTGCGATTTCTCATCTAATGGTGTTTTTGTTTATACCCTATTTTATTCTTCTTGGTGTTGTTGCAATGAATTCTCATCTTATTAGAACCTTTACCAAAATACTTCCATTGAAAATATGGTTTTTTCCCCATGATGCCCACGCTCATATTTGATAATGCCTCTACAAATCACCTCGGATATCCCATTCATTGCCACCTCCATTAGAACTATACCATCAAGAAAATCCCATCAACAACTCTGTATTTTCTCTAATTAATCTCTCGCAATCTTCAATAAACAATATTGTTGCTTATCCTGACAACCATAGTGTCATTTTCCTTCATTGAATTCCTAGACTTGTTCACTAGGATTGAGAGCAGATCTATATTATTGTTTCACATTAAACATATACACTATAAGACAAATTTTGATTCACCTTTAGAGTAAATACTATGTAACCTTTTATTAACTTATTACTAATGAGCGATAAAGAAAGTCCATGAAAATCAATTCCTATGAGTTACTAATAGAGAGAAGCTTTACGGTGGGATTTCTTGGAGCGATGAAGGCGGAAGGTTTTACGGTGTTGTAAGGGAAGACAGTCAGATTCAGAAGCTTTAGGGTAGGTTCGGACCTAGATCTGGATCCCTTGTTGCAACAGGGTTCAACCAGAATGGAGGCGCCAGGGGGCGGGGATGCTCTGCCTCTTGACCCCGGAGTGGTCGATGTTAAAGGAAAAGGGGCTGTGGAAGCTCTAGATCCTTTTGCTGGTCAGGATGAAACCGGGCATAGTTGATTAATCAAAGAGACTACACTAGCTATTGGACCTCGGAAACCAGTGTAGTGCATGCCAAAATCAAGAAATATACCAAAACTTCAGATCAGATCTGATCGAATTAGAGAGGACATACAGTACATGAAGGAGCATTCTCTCACCAAAAAATTCATTGGAATTTGCCCATCTGAAAAAGATTTGTTATGGTGGATAAATACTACATGGAAACCCCAAGGTCACTTCGATCTCCAGCTTGGAGCTAAAGTGTTTTTCATGGTGGTATTCTTTATTGAAGCCGATCGTATCGGGATTTTTGACATTGGTCCATACTTCTTTCATTCAGTAGGCCTGTACCTGAGGCCGTGGAAAGAATGTTTCAACCTGGACAAGGAGAACCTTATGATAGCGTCGGTCTAGATATGCTTGTATTCTCTCCCAATAGAATACTGGAAATAAGATATCCTCACCAAAATTGGTAATATGCTGGGAGTGTTTGTTAAAGTGTCTGAACAAACGAAACAAATGAGATACACTTTGTATGCAAGAATCTGTCTGTATATGGATATTTCCCAGGATATAATCGAAGGGATCGAGATATCATGGGATGATGAGGAGTGGTTTCAAGCTATTGATTATGAGCAAATACCCTTTAGATGTAGACGGTGTCATGAACATGGCCATCTCTTCCAGGACTACCCCCTTAACAAAAACCCAGGAATGGTCAATAATCAGGATAAGAAACAAGATGATGGGTTCACCAAAGTCATTGATGAGAAAAGATCAGCCAAGAGGCTAGTTGGACCAGAGGTGAACAAGAAATCTCAAACTCACAACATATATGTAGTCCTGCAGGCTGAAAAGGGAGTTGAAACCTCTCAAGGAAACCAGACTCAAGAAAATCTTGGCACAAAGGTAAATCCAATCTCTGATTCGGCAACAGAAGTAGCAATGGAAGAAGTTGACATACAAGATGAAGAAGGAGAGGAAATGACTTTCGAAGGGTTAGATTTGGAAATCCTGGAGGCGATGGCCTCGGCAAAGGATCCAAATCCTCTTTCGCAAACTCAAATCTCCCTGTTAGAGAAAGCCATACTCAAAACTAAGCAACCCAAAGGCTTAGGAATTATGTTGGACCCCATGAAAGAATCAGAGGGGGGGGGGAGAAAGGAAGGAAGGATAAACGGGGAAGGCACAGTAATGCGCAGAGGATTCAACTGCTAGGCTCTCAGTTGGTAACTTCAGGTCAGTATCCTACCATTGTCACAACCCTTACAACCAACCCCAAATAGTTATTTAATGTGAATTACAACCTGGAATATTAGAGGCTGTAAAAGTCCTCTGAAAATCTGGCTTCTAAAAAGAAAAATTGAAGTGGAGAAACCTATGATAATGTTTCTTCAAGAAATGAAATGTTCTATGGAAGAACTTAAAGATATTGGTAGGAAAGTATGGCATAACTGTGAGGTAATGGCAGTAGGAGCCAGGAGAGTGGAAGGTGGCATTGCTATCCTGTGGAACCCAATGAAAATTGCTCTGTCAAGCTTCTTTGCCTCCTAGTATCACCTTACGACTGCTTTTCATGTGTTGGGGATGAAAACCCGTGGATTCCTCTCAAATGTGTATGGACCGACAACGCTTAATCTGAAACTCTCTTTCTTGAATTCCCTGCAGACCCTCAAGGATTTTGGGAGGACACTTCAACTTGATACGTAACTTAGAGGAGCAAAAAGGTGGTATTCGCTAGTTAAGTCCCATCAATGAGCACGTTAATAATACAATTGAAGATTTGGGCCTAGTGGATATCAGAGCAACTAATGGTACCTTTACCTGGAATAATAAAAGGGTAGGGGACATAAGTATTCCTTGTTGGTTGGACCGGTTCCTGGTTACAGAATCGATTATGATGGCAGGGGGGGATCTAATGGTGGCGATTCTCCCTTTAGTGGGTTCTGATCATTGGCCGGTCAGTCTGGAATGGTCGAGGATCAGGGAAAACCTTCGTAAACCCTTCAGATTTGAACAGTTTTGGTTGCTCAATAAGGAGTTTCCTGAGAAACTCAAACAGTGATGGATGGATATTTCGACTATTGATGGTATGCTGATGTACAAGTTCCAACAAAAGTTAAAATCCCTAAAAGGTAAAATCAAGCATTGGAACTTGGAATCGTTTGGAAACATCTTCCATGAAAAAATGTGGCTGGATACAAAAATGAAAGAAGTTCAGCAGAAAGGTATTTCTCAGGGTTTCTAGGAGGAGTTAAAACAGGAAGAACAAACTCTGCTTCTGGAATTCAGTGCTCGGGAGAGACAGGAGGAACTCCTTTGGAAACAAAAATCAAGGAATTGTTGGTTGCAAGAAGGGGAAAGGAATACTAAATTCTTTCACAGAGCTGCTATCCAACACCGACATGCGAATCGTGTGGTGTGTCTTAAAAGAAGGAATGGCACTTTTGTTGAATCCCAAGATGAATTGGAAACTACTCTCAATGAATTCTTTGAAGACCTCCTGGAGGAACTAGAGGTTAACAGGGATGATGCATAATCCCAAATCCTGCAGGTTATTCCTAGGGTGATCAATGACGATCGTAACCTCATGCTGATGAAACCTATAGAGATGGAAGAGATGGAGGAAACAGTTAAGCATATGGCGGAAGATAAAGCCCCGGGCCCAGATGGTTTTACCACTAACTTCTTTCACGCATGCTGGGCTTGGATTAAGGAAGAAGTTCTAGCTCTGGTGGAAAAATCTAGAAAATTGGGGACCATTCTAAAAGCTCTCAATGCTACCCACCTGTTGCTCATCCCAAAAGAGTGAGGAACTGAAGATCCAGGAAACTTTCACCCAATAGCCCTCTGCAATGTGATCTACAAGATTACTACCAAAGTAATAGCGAACAGATTACGTCCTCTTCTCTTGCTTCTTATTTCCCCGGAGCAAGCGGGTTTTGTGGAAGGTAGCCAAATCACTGACGGGATCATTCTGGTGCATGAAATTATTCATTCCCTTAAAATTGAGAAAATCCCTGGTATGTTACTCAAGCTTGATCTTTCTAAAGCTTATGATAGGATAAATTGGCATTTTCTTGATAAAATTCTGAGTAAATTTGGGTTCAATGGGGATTGGACTAATTGGGTGATGAGTTTGGTCTCTTCTGCCTTCTTTTCCATCTTAGTGAATGGCACTCCTTCTAAACCTTTCCAGGCTTCCAAGGGTATTAGGCAGGGTGACCCCCTTTCACCTTTCTTCTTTATTATTGTGGCAGAAGGGCTAGGATGACTGCTTAAATCTTTGAACGGAAGCAACCGAATCAGGGGACTCACTCTCTGTGATGGACTGGAACCCCAAACTCATCAACAATTTGTGGATGATACTATGTTAATGGGCCCTCCCAGCGTGCAAGAAGCCAGAGGGATCAAGGAGGGGTTGGACTTGTTTTTACTAGGCAGCAGCTTGGAGATTAACAAGGACAAGTCTCATATCTATTTCTTTAATACCCCAAGAATTACCAGAAGGAATATTATTCGAATCCTTGAATTTTTGGAAGGGACTTTTCCCTCCAAGTATCTGGGAGCTCCCCTGGCAGAATCCACCATAAGACATATTTTGTGGAAAGACCTACTTGACAAAATGAAGATGAAGCTTTAACATTGGACCTATTGAATGTTGAACCTCCCAAGCCGAATCGTTCTTATAAAATCAGTCCTCCAAGCTATGCCGGTTTATTTGTTCTCTGTCCCGACAACGCCTAAGACTGTCCTCAAATAGATTCGCAATATCCAGAGAAATTTCCTCTGGGGCGGCTCTGAGGGACACCGAAAGTGGGCCTTGGTTGATTGGGATACCTTGTGCAGGCCAAAAGTGACTGGAGGATTAGGCCTTTGTGACCCTGTGAGCTCTAATAGCATCATGGGCAGTAAAATTTAGTGGAAGTGGATTAATTACACAGTGAAACCTTGGGGTAGATTATGGCACATGAAATATGCCCGTTGTTAAACGAAGCATCAACTCATCCATTTTAATATGGAGTGTCCGGGTTCAAGTATTTGGAAGGCGGCATTGGAGAACAGGGGTATTATACATAAACACAACTTTTGAGAAATCAGAGATGGGGCCTCAGCCCAGTTTAGTGAGGATGCTTGGCAACAATTGCCCTATCTCGAAAATCTGATTATCAGCCATAATCTCCATTCTTACCTTGGAAATGACCCACCAAAGGTGGTGCAGGACTTCTGGGAAACAGATATGGAGGACACCACTTTAGAGTTTGGAAAACCAAGGATTGGTGGCAGGCCCTAGTGCCGGGCGATAACATTGAGGAATTCTACTTGGAACTTTCTAAGTGGAGAATTCCTATTCTGGATGGGGCCGACAAGCTCAGATGGGGCTATTCCACTTTCGGGAACTTCAATATAAAAGAAGGCTTGGGGTTATCGACAGGTTCTCATTTACTGGAAGCAGAGGAAAGATGGAAGAAAATTTAGAAGGGCCAATGGTGGCCCAAAGTGGCTACTTTCTGTTGGCTCCTTATCCACTGACGAATTTTAACATGTGATAAGTTGATACGAAGGGGTTTCATAGGTCCTTCTGTGTGCCCAATGTGTAGGCAGAATTCAAAGACCATTAATCACTTGTTGGACGCTTTCCCGTTTGCCTCATACCTTTGGGATAAAGGAGGAGAACGCTTTTGTAAGATGGCAAGGGTTAGAGATAGACCTAATATTTCTGTGGCGAACTAGCCTCCTAAAGTCTTCAAAAATGAAATCTTGAACAGGTTGTGGGAGCTCTTCCCTGGCTTTGTGTTGTGGGTAACCTGGAAGGAGCGAACTTAGCGAATCTTTGAGGGAAAATATAATACCCCTGTGGGGGTATGGTGCATTCTGGAAAAACATTTACAGGAATCCCTCACCCTCAGCCAGTGGAACCAGGATGTTATGAATAATGATACTAGGGAAAGAATAATTTTAAACGCATGGAGGATTGTTAACATACCTATAAGAATTCGTGCTCTATGTAATCCCAGTTCTCGGCCTCTTAGTTCGGAGCTCTGGAGCTGTTCGCCTGTTGAGGTGTTCAGGCTTAACTTTGACAGTGCTACAAAAGGAAACCCTGGAGCGACTGGTTTTGGGGGTGTTGTTCGTAATAACGCTGGAGGTATCCTCGGGGTCTTTTGGGGTGACGTAGGAGAGAACACAAATAATGTCGCTGAGTTGGAAGGCTTGGTTAGTGGCTATAGGTGGGCTATGCAGAAGGGTTGGAAGCCACTGGAATTTGAAGGAGATTCTTTTATCATAATCTCCATGGCAAGAAGGGTGCAATGCGGGTCAACCATTGATAAAATTGCAATCAACTGGAGATGGGAAAGTTGCCTCAGGGTACTACAAACTCTGGTGCATGGCTCCTCGGCTTTCCAGTTTATGCATATTCAAAGAAAAGGTAATAAGGTGGCGGATGCCTTAGCCAATAAAGGTGTCAATGCCGGTATCTTGTTTTACGGGGTAACCATTTCGGAAATAGAGGATGGGGAACTTAGAGAGAAGTCTAAAAAGTTGGTGAAAGAAGATATGAGGCACATGGAGGGTTGCATGTAGGGAAGATGCATGGTGAGTACCTGTCATGTGGATAGAAGGCCCCCCCTGGCTCGAACTGAAACCTCGATCCCCGATGCATTTATGGCAGTAGATGGTACTAATAGGCTTACATCATAGCTAGCCGAAAACGTGTCATGGTGGGAGGAATCTCGAGAGCAGTAGAGAGGTGATGGTGACCCATGCGGCTGCCACGTGGGATCCCACTTGTATCCTCCAACCGGAAAATGCAATCTCAGGGTATGGAACGATATTGGGGATGGATATATCGGCGGAGTGGAATGGGCAGGCTTAATGATGGTTCTTCCAACTTAATCATTGTTTCTAGTTGGTATGAGTGCCCAGCGGTTTTAAACCTCCTCCGTGCTCAAGATGGGAAGTTGATCAGTACTTCGCATAAATGGAGGTACATGAATTCCCGATTTCGTGTGTGGGAAAGTACCTGTACAGGCGATCTTGAGTTAAGGAGGAGGTACAAGATCACTAAAGGAATTTCTATGGTCTGTGTGGTAGTGATGGTCTCGTATCATTACCCCGAGTGGACAGTAAATGATCCTCCCTGGAGTTCGAGTATAAGTATGGATCGTGTAGCAGGTTTTAGCTGTATTTCCTATCTTCTTATCCTGCTGTGGGGTAATTGTTGTGGTAATTCTATTTTTTCTCCTTTGTTTACATTGCGGGCTGGTTGGGTTTGGTCCCTTTTCTGGGTGATAATATGGCTCCGCGAATGAGAGTTTGCAGTCGCAGAGGGGGAAGACAGGGTGGGAGTTCAGGGCATATGAGAGGTGATGGTTTGGAGGCTGGTACGTCTTCTTCCCACTGCAATTCAAAAAAGTGGGACTTGTTTGAACCTCAACTATTCAATTGGAGTGCTATGTATTTGGAGGAAACTCCTCCGAGCATTGGTTCCAATATTGCATATAAGGAAATTTCTCTGGTTAATGAAGTTGAATCCCGGCTCGGCCGGAAGGTTGTGGAGAGTCCGTATTGGGCGGCGGGAATCCTCCTGGTGCGGGAAATTCAAGCTCGGAATCAGCTGGTTCAAGGTATTCGTGAAGCTCTGCATATTATGAAGGGGGGTCGTCAAGCCAACTCCTCTGGGATCCGTCTGATGAAGAAAGCGCTTAAAGAGGTAACGGAGACCTCTCAAGATGGTATAAGAGACGAGGTGGAGATACCTGACGAGGGAAATCTGGCTTCGTAGTGGGCTAGGTTGGTTTCCATGGCTTTGAGGTCTGGTTTTCTTTTTCGTCCCTTGGCTCTGGTGATGGCGGTCTATTTGTCGTCTGTATTTTCGGCAGCAGGCAGTGTTTCTCCTGGTTATCGGAAGGCTCCAGCGGTTCATTCGCTCTCCCCTTTGTGGGTCTCGGCTCAGGTGTTTCTGGTCTTTTGTTTTGATAGACTATTAGTCTCGGTAATTTGCAGCTGGATGTTACATTTTTGAGATTTTTGGGTGTCTGGTTCTGTTGACAGACTTTTTGAGCTCGGACTCAGCATGTGATGTAATTTTTCCCCTTTTTTGGTCTTTTTCTGTGAAGTCGGCCATGCTAGGTCTCTTCAGTGTGGTACGAGCGGGAACTGCTCATTTGTAATCTTTTTGTAATATATTTTGCCCCACTAATAAAAGGATTCAACCTTACTTATAAAAACAAAAAAGACTTGTTACTAATGAGCTAATTATAATAAAAAATAAACCAAATTTGAATACTTTCCCTACATAAATTTGGTCTTAAAACATGGAACACACTAATTTTGTTTATAACACACCTTCCTTAATATTAGAGGGGAATGTATGTAGTTTAGGTTGCCAAACTTGTTTTTTGCTTTGGAATGTCTTGTGAAACATTACAAGAATTACCAATATTTGGTTCTCATAAATTCAACCATTTATAAATCTAAAATCTTGTGTTCAATTGAACTCTTATAATAAAGGTTTACTAAATCTAGTAAAGTCATTCAAAATTTACACCTAACTAGACTTAATGGATCTCACTTATTTTAACCACAAAATTTAATGTCAACGAATAATGTGAACCCATCGAGAGTTAGGAATATTCCTGTAGATTATAAACTTGTTCAATAATGTAACAAATTATTAGTTTGACCACTAAACGAAAACTCATGCAACAAGTTATTAGTTTGCCCACTAAACGAAATCTAAATAATTTAACAACTACAAAACGAAAACACGTAAATCTATATCCCTTCCCTTTGGATGATATCATTTGATTCAACATCTTTTTATAATATTCAAATAATATGGGTTCGTTACTATTTATCTTAATAAGAAATTATTATTTTTTAAATAATTTAACAACTACAAAACGAAAACACGTAAATCTATATCCCTTCCCTTTGGATGATATCATTTGATTCAAACATCTTTTTATAATATTCCAATAATATGGGTTCGTTATTATTTATCTTAATAAGAAATTAAATTTTTTAAAAGATTTTTCAACGTTATGATAATTAAATTTTAAAAAATTATTTATGATAATTTCGTGTATAATAACAATAACTTGGAGGAAGTGATTTTATATAAATATCTTGAAATGCATATTCATCATAAATTTAACTGGAATTAAAGTACTGATAAAAGAATTAATAGAGGGTGAAAAAACTTATTATAGATTTGAAAACAATTGTAAATCAACATACCTCTAAACTTTTCTTTGAAACTGACGTCACTCCTATTATCTTATATGGTATTGAAGTTTGGGACTGCAAGATCTCTAGAGAAACAATTAAAGGCAATAGACCATATCCTATTATTCTCATAGAAGTGAGTATCACCTTGATTGAGAGCATGGCTATGACTAGGTACCTAATGTACAAGAATAAGATAAACAACATAGAAGACAAGAGACTTCCTAAGATTGCTTCTTACTCTAGTCAAAACCACCTAAGACTTCAACAATGTTAGCATAAAGACACCAAGTCATGGCTAAAACATCATGGAGGTGAGGAAGATGTCACTTTACATAATAGTGATAATATTAAAAGTATTATTACAACTAAATTTAAGGAGATGATGTGGTGTGTAAAGAGTTAGAGGACAAGAGAAAATTAAGATATTATAAGGAGGTAATCAAGGCTAATTTAGAAGACCAAAAGTACATCTTTGTTATTTTCTTTTAACTAGAGTAAAGAAGATAAACAACATTGCTAATTGAAATAATTTGGCATATTTGTGAAACAGAGAGGTTTCAAGATGAAAACCAAATTTTCTTCATAAAATGTCCAGTGTACACCCGATTTCAAAATATTTGTTATAATACCGACCTTCCTATACTTTAACTCATCACAACTATAAAAATTTACCAATGCTTTTTTTAAAGTTTTTGGAACATAAAATTACAATTTAAAAAAAATCCAATGAAATGCTTATTTTTTATGTTGGAATAAATCAAAGTTATTATCAAATAAGAATTAATAAATATTATCATTATCATTATCATAATTAATTTTACCCAAAATATTTATAATAATATATTTTAGATTTATTTTTCAAAAGGATATCAATATGCGATGGATGTTCTTGAATAGTACATCAATAATGTGATAATATTATTATTAATATTATAATAATATTATTATAATATTAATATAAAAAATATAAATGAAAAAAATAGTTGAACTTAAAATAGCTTTGAAAAATATAAAAAGCTTAAGCATGCTTTTCTCCTCCAATATTTTAATAGGACTACATCAATATAGGCTCCACAGGTTTTCTTTAGACTTTTTTTTAATGAACGTCGACGACTTTTTGAAGCTCCGGCGAAGGTTTCAAACATTGATAACTTCAAACGCGATATTAGAAATCAAACTTTGAACAAATCAGAGTAGAAAACTAAGAGCGAAAGAGAGGATAAATACGCCTAGTCGCCATAGATTTGCATATTACTTGGATGATTAAACGCGCCATTTAGCTAAATTATTCTCGCATTCATTCTGTATAGCCTATTATTTTCTGAAGTCATATTCCATACAGGCGATTAATGGGCGGATCTTTGAGATCCACAATGACTGTAGTCATACTCATAATCTGTATTCTCTTCTCATCGAATCTCATACGCCACTCAGAATCTCGTTACTTGGGTAAAGTACACCACCTGCGCCTAATTCACTTATTCTTCTCTTCTCCCATCGTTCACATTTTTTCATTATTCGTGGACCTTTTGTTTTCAGCAATTTCTGTATTATTTGCGTTTAATTCTAACAGAAAAAATGTCTCTATTATTTGCCTCAGTTGATACTGGGAAAGAGCCATTGATACAGCAGGTACCAATCTCTTTCACTGCTCTCGTCTATTCAATTTGTTCTTCCGCATAAAGTATCTAATCCTTCTTATATATATTCTCTGATGGATATGCAAAATAAAATTACAGGGTAGCGCAAGCACGGTCCATGATACAAAGCTGAAACATATGGACCGATGGTTATTCGTGTCCCTTCAAAAAGGAGGGTCCAGTCAACCTTCATATGGGAAAGGGGGGTGATAGACAATATATTTTGGTATTATTAGCAGAATTATTTAATTTGTGGTTGGTAAAATGATAGACCACAAGTTAAGTATCAAGAATAAGTTATTTGTTACTAGTTTTTGTTTTCTTGTAGCCTGCCTGTTATTTATACTTCTTGCAGCTTGCCTGTTATTTATACATCAGTTAAGAGTTATCTATTTTTTTTATAATTGTTTATTTTTTAATTTAGAATGAATCTGGATAGTACACTTGTCTCATCTTTGTGCAATCTAATTGGAAAGCATAGATATTAGTATAGTACAAATTCTAAGATATAAATACTATCAATATAATAAACAAATTTTAAAATATAAACACTTATCAATGCAATATTTTTATTCTTTATCTCAATATTTATATCATTGCAATCTTTTATTATTATTATTGACATTTGTTGCCTGTATTTTATTCAAATATTATTAAGACGTGGATCTCATGAAAATAAATAATATGTGAAAGATAAGTGCGTACTAAACAATCAAATGTAAAGCGTCTATCATCATGATAGAGTTTGAAGTATAAACAATATCTCCACGCTGGGAACATATATTCAACGGTAACCGTTTTGTTTTGTTTTTTATTTGTTTTATGTTTTATTAAAAAGTTAACATAAAACTTATGAAAAAAAATATCTATGTAAAAAATAAGAATGAGATTTTTTTATATAAGATTTCAAAATATCCATTTAATACTAAGAATAAGATTTTTACATACTACTTCAAAATACACAAGTATAAAATAACGTTAATAAGTATCACCTTCCATCTTGGATGTATATACCATCATCTTATAAAAAACAAATCAATTAAGGTGCTCATGATTATATATATGTCATCATCTTATAAACAATAAATCAACTATGGTGTTCATGATTATTACGCAAAGAAATTTATTTATAAGAAGAACTATGGTGTTCATGATTATTACGCAAAGAAATTTATTTATAAGAAGAAAAACTGTGTTGTTAGAATTTTTGTCTAGACGTTTAGAGTCACACAATTAGGCTCAACCTCAAGAGAAAATGAAACAATTCTAAGTAGAAATGCCATTGAATCATTTTCAATTTATGGTAGAAATGCCATTTAATCATTTTCAATGGTTATACAAGGGCACAAATATGAGGCACATTAGGGCATGCCCCCTTTTTAGTGGTTCCCAAAGGAGGGCGCACTTGAATTTGGATGGATCCTGCAAGAATTCTGGGGTCTCTCTTGGACAAGTGTGGCAGGCCTACAGGTTAGAAGAAGTACATTGCAAAAGTCTTGTGAAGGTAGCCATGCCTTTGGAAAACCTCATGGGAGGCACCTTTGGTGGAAACTAACTGTTTAGTAGACACTCGGGCAAGATAAGAAATTGTCCACGGCAAGGAGGTAGAGTTACGAATCGGCTGACTGTGTGGGCTACGCGAAGGTAGGCACACAGGGAACTTGTGGGAAGAGACTCTCTAGGGTGAGAAAACGAAGAGAGGTGTGCAAAATGGCTGCAACAAACCACAACTTCCTAAGGAGACATGCAACAGAGTTCGCTTGATAGACATAAGAGCAAGACGCGAACAACGGGCTGTGGATGGTACTGCAAGTAGAGGTAGGACTTAGGTATAAGTGTATTTCCAGTTGAAATTGTAACCTAAGCAAGTGTCGGTTGGGAATGGTCTTGGAGAGTTGCGGGGGTGTGGCATCCTCCACTATTGTAATATGTTTCCTTGTTCCATTATAAATGATTATAAATGTTATAGGGTATTGGGCACCACCAGTTTGGGGTGCCACCCTCCCATGTCTTTGTGCCTTATATTTGAATAAGTGTAGGTATCTATTACTATAGGATGTGATAACATATGTAAAAATGGCTAAGTATAAGAAATAAGTGTAACAAATATAAGTGTAAATTTTCCGTAGGTTAGGCATAGTTTGTCGGAACACCTATTGGGATGGTCTCACCGTTAGAAGGATTCGGGAAGTGATGCATGCACCACTAGAAAACGAAAAATATTGAGTTCGTCTAGTGTGCCCATGACAAATGGTATCACAGTAGGTTTTCCCTTCACCAAGCAAACGAATTGCCATGAAGTGTCGTAGTTGAGAAGTCATTGCAGTTGACACCTGTTGTGGAAGGTACTGGGACAACTGTCCTACCGGGAGAATTCATGTTCCGTGGATGAACTCATGGAGAGTTGTGGATGCATCATGCACTTGGAAGCAGCTGGGTAGTAGGCATGTGAAGGTGACTTGCATCAATCAACAATGAAGTGCCCAATGAGGGACATGCGTGGATGTAGAATTGCAAGGTTGAATGGTTGCAACAAGAAGGGTACTTGGCATGAGTGTGTTGATGTATATGTAACTTCGGAATGTATTTCATAGATGTATATGTATATTGTATCACAACACACTCCAAGAAGCACGATGAAAAGAAAGGGCATCACCATAGTAAGAAAGAAAGGCACCACTAGAGGGGTAACCCCAAACCTCGAAGAAACATGTCCTATGTCTGATGTTATACATGTGATGAGAAGGGACACTATTCCAGGGAATGTCCCACAAATAATAAAGATGGCTCTCACAAGAAGAAGAGAAACAAAAGAAGACATCATGCTCACACCGCAGAGGATGATGAACCTCCTAGGAAGAGGGCTAGGGAAGAAAGTGAAGATTCTTCAAGTGATGAAGAATATGTTTTGATTTCTTCCCTCACTGGTACTATTGCTCATGGAAGCAATGATTGGCTTCTAGATAGTGGGGCTTCCAAAAATATGACAGGATTCAAGGGATCCTTTGTGAAACTATCTGAACATGAATCACCCCATAAGGTGAAACTTGGGGATGACTACCAGTATCCAATAAAAGGAAGTGGTGAAGCCTCCTATAAGCTAGACTCTGTAAAACCTATGAAGATGAAAGATATACTATATGTTCCAGGTCTCAAGAAGAATCTTCTCTCCATATCTTCTTTGGATGCAAAGGGGATAAGAGTTGCATTTGTAGATGTCTAAGTACTCATGTGGCCAAAAGGTAAAACCATTGATGATGCAGTGGTGATTGGAGAGCAAGAGGGAGGATTATACAAATTGAAGGGGCAACCTGAACATGCCATGGTACATGAATCCATGGAGCCAAGTCAACTTTGGCATAGAAGGCTTTCTTATGTGCACTATAGAGCACTTCCAATAGCAAGCAAAGCAGTAGAGGGTCTTCCTGAAATCCAGTCGAATCATGAAGGTATTTGCAAAGGATGTGCAAAAGGAAAGAACACAAAGAAGACATTTCCAAGTAGTGAAAGCAAAGAAAAATGAATATTGGAGATTATCCACTCTAATGTATGCGGTCCAATGTCTTCCAAATCTCTGAGTGGGTATGTATATTATGTTTACTTCATTGATCATTTCTCTAGGAAGACTTGGATTTATTTCTTGAAGAAAAAGATGAAGTGTTTGATAAGTTCAAGGAATTCAAAGCCTTGATAGAAAATCAAACTGATAAGAAGATCAAGATCTTTAGATCCGACAATGGCTGAGAATTTACTTCAGGAGACTTCAAGAAGCTATGCAGTGATTCATGGATTAAGAGGGAGTTGACTACTCCTTACAATCCACAACAAAATGGGGTTGCAGAAAGGAAGAATAGAACTATCATGGAAGTAGCTAGGGAAATTCTTCATGACCAAGATCTACCTATGCACCTATGGGAAGAAGTAACAAGGACAACTATATATGTACAAAATAGAACACCTCATAAGATACTTGAAAACAAAACACCAGAAGAAGTGTTCACTAGGAAGAAGCCAGAAGTTACCAATCTTAGAATATTTGGCTGTCCAGTGTACACACACATTCCAAAATAAAAGAGGGCAAAGCTAGATCCTTCAGGAAAGAAGGGCATCTTTGTGGGTTATAGTGAAAGCTCAAAGGCATACAGAATCTACTTTCCAGGGTTCAAGAAGATTGATATCAGCAGGGATGTAACTTTTGATGAAGACTCAACATTCGTCAAATCAAGGAAGACACATGCTGAAGATAATGAAGAACCAAGAATACCTAGAACATAAGACACCACCATGAATGAAGTTATTCCAGAAGAAGATCGTGAGATAGAATATACACAAGAACCTATAGATCCACCCCGTGAGAAGAACTCTCACAAGAGGAAACCAACATGGGCTAGAGAGCTCATCCAAGATACAGAAAGGTATGGTATTCTGGAGGAAGAACACAGAGAAAGAAAAAGGACTAGGTCACATACCAGCTATGTTGCCTTACTTTGTGATATTATGAATAAAGAACCTTCCAGTTATGAAGAAGTAATGGAAAAGAAAGAATGGAAGGATGCCATGGTCGAGGAATACCAGTCGATCATGAAGAATGATGTTTGTGATGTGGTCCCAAGACCTGAAGGGAAGTCTGTGGTAACTTCCAAGTGGATCTATAAGATCAAGCATGCTGCAGATGGTAGCATAGAGAAATAAAAGGTGAGGTTCATAGCTCATGGCTTGTCCCAGAAAGAGGGGATATATTATGAAGAGACTTTTGCTCCTGTAGCCAAATACACTTCCATTAGAACAGTACTTGCTCTGGCTGCAGTGATGAAGTGGAAGATACACTAGATGGATGTCAAGACAACTTTCTTGAATGGTGTAGTCGAAGAGGAAGTGTATTTGGAGCATCCACTTGGTTTTGAGACACATGACAAGAAGTCATATGTGTGCAGATTGAAAAAAGCCTTGTATGGATTGAAGCAAGCTCTTAGGACTTGCTATGGTAGGCTAGACAACTTTCTATCCAGCTTGGGCTTTACCAAGTGTAAAGTAGATTCCAACCTTTACTACAAGGTTGAGGAAGGAAATCCAGTGATACTCCTATTATATGTGGATGACCTGTTTGTGACAGATGAGGATAGATGAATTGCTGTCATGAAGAGGAAGCTTGCTGCCTAGTTCGAGATGAAGGACTTGGGGATGATGCACTACTTTCTAGGCATGGAGGTGTGGCAGAGTGTAGATGGAATCTTCCTTGGACAAGGGAAGTATGCAGTAGAGATCCTGAAGAGGTTCGAGATGATGGACTGCAAGGCCATGGCCACACCTATGGCATCAAACCTGAAGCTTTTGTGTGATGCTTCATCTGAGTCGGTTGATGTCACGGTGTATCGTCAGATGATTGGGTCCTTGATGTACCTAACGAAAACGAGACCAGATATTTGCTTTGCTGTGAACACATTGAGCTAGTTCCTGACGGATCCGAGAAGTGTTCACCTGGTTGCTGTAAAGCATATTCTGAGGTACTTGAAGGGTACAGTTCACTGTGGGCTCAAGTATGATGCGAATCAAAAGTTTAACCTAGAGGGTTATGTTGATTCAGATTGGGTAGGTAGTTCCATTGATTGGAAGAGCACTTCGAGGTGCTGCTTTAGTATGGGATTCGGTATGATCTCTTGGTTGAGTAGGAAGCATTCCTATGTGGCACTGAGTACAACCAAAGCAAAGTATGTTGCAGCTTGTTCGGCTAGTTTTGAGGTAGTATGGCTTAGGAAGCTACTATTTGAGTTATTTGATCTCTTGTTGGATGCTACCTTTATATTCTATGACAATGATAGTTGTGTGAAGTTGCCTGAGAACCTAGTGTTCCATGACAGGTCGAAGCATGTTAGGAACCCATGTCAACCCTTCTCTTTACTTTGTTAGTATATTGTGGTTGGACACATATGCTTTGTAAGTCGTCCCATAGTATTTGTTGATCCATAGTTTATATTAGCCCATGGTATTGACCCATAGTATTGGATGCATATGCTTTGTAAGTCGTCCTATAGTATTATATGTCCCATGTTTTTGAATCATAGTATTGGGCATAGACTTAGTATATAAGTGTGTGTTGAGGTCATTGAAGGCACCGTGAAGTTAATTGTATTGAGCTTGCCCCCTCGAAGTGGCCCATGATCAATATAAAAGTGATTCTGAGTTCTATTATTTCTGATATTTCGTGTATTTGCATTAATTAATTATTGTAGGTTCTTCACATCTGGTATCATAGCACTTTCTTGGGCTCGTTGGGTGGAATTTATGCCAAATTTTTTTTTCGCATCTGTTGCAAGTTCGAATTTGGAAATAATCCCTATCCGCTTAACTGTGGGAAGTACTTGGGCATAATCCCTAAAAATCATTGTGAGGAGTACCACAGGAACCCCAAAGTAGCTGGCCATTAAGAGGACCTGCCAGCGAAAAGGGTAACGACCCCTACCCGATTGACTAGTTCCCACCCGTGAGGTAAACCAAGAACTGTCGTTTGTGGCAAAGCAGTTATCAGTTTTATCTGAACCGTGGAGTGAGAGGTACTTCCCCAATACGCAAGCCATCAGACAGCATTGGTGGCCGAGTGAATCCCCTGAACCGATAGGAAGCTGCACATACCTGGGGTGCATATCTATTTTCAGTTGAACTGTTGTCGATCACTTTCACTCCAGATCCAGCCGTTTCAGATCTATTCTAAAAGTCGTTCCAGATCCAGTCGCCATTTCGGATCCATCCATTTTTAGATCCCTTCCATGCCATTGCAAATCCATCTGTTGCAGATCCCTTTAGCGCCGCCGTTACTGATCCATTTCTGAAAAAAAAAATATATATATATATATAAATAAATAAATTCTGTTTTTCGGCCATATCTCCCTTGTTTCAACTGTATTTTCCCTGAAACTTCACTGACATCCCTGCAATCCCATTCTGCATATTTCATTCTTGAAGACCCTATCCCAAATTCCACTTCCCAAGACTAGAAATCCCACATTTGTCTATTTTTAGGGTTTCCCATAACTCCTTCAATTTTCACCCAAATGCCTTCAAATTTTGCCACCGTGTTCCTTTCCTAATTCTACTTCTTTGTCCCTCTCTACCAAATTTTCTCATTCTTTCACCCCACTTCTGAAATCCCCATTTTTTGCCCTGTCCATCAGAAAGTGTCCAAATCCTAGTCAAACGCCAATTACCAATCTGAGTTTTTCCTAAATCCAAATTTTCCTTTACTAAATAAGCTTTTGTTTGTGTTTTTATATCCATTTCCAAAAAAAAAAAAAAACTCCTAGTTGTGGTTGTCACCCGCGCAGGAGTAAAAACCATGGAGGAAGCACTTGCAGCCATCCAAACCAAACTCCAAGATCTGGATGAAAAATTTCTCAGCCTCCATCTTCAGCATTCAACCATGAACAATAACCGACAACCAGAATCTTTTGTAGCCACCAGATTCTCTTCTTCTAGCAATTGTTGTGGGCCGAAGCTTGATTTTCCTCGCTTCAATGGTACTGATCCGACTGGATGGATATACCGAGTAGAACAATATTTCAGTCTGCATAATACTTTTGATGTCTAGAAAGTTCCACTTGCATCCTTTCATTTGGAACAGGAAGCCCTTCAATGGTACCGTTGGTACATCAAAGCTCATCCCGAGCCAAACTGGACAGATTTTTGCCAACTCCTTTTGCCATGATTTGGTCCTAGTGCTTTTGACGACTTCACAGGAGCACTCACTAAACTTCACCAAACTGGCATAGTGAGAGAGTATCAGACGAAATTTGAGAAACTAGCCAATCACACAGAAGGATTGTCTGATGAATTCTACAGGAGTTGTTTTATCAGTGGTCTCAAGGATGAAATCCGCTCAGAGGTCAAAATGTTATGTCCCAACACAATGATGGAAGTCCTAGGGTAGGCTAAGCTGGCCGAGGACAAGATCGTAGCTCAACAACGCTCCAAACCCACCTTTGTTCCCTTCAGAAATATGGGTTCCCAACGACCTCCCATCACGCCTGCTCCTCGACCAACTCCTATCAAGCATTTGTCTGAAACAGAGATGTAGACACGCCGAGAAAAAGGGCTTTCTTATAATTGTGATGAGAAATTCACTGGGGGACATAGATGTTTTCAACAAAATCTCTATCTCTTGGATGTGGATTCTCCAGCTGCCTCTGAACTTGGTGAAGAAGCTCTAGATACAGTAGATGATAAGGTTGAAATTCAGCACCCGCCTGTTGACACCACATCTCAGGACGACCCACCTGAGATCTCTCTCCATGCTGTAACCGACGTCACCACCCCACAAACAATGCGGGTTAGGGGATGATTCAAGAAGATCCCTCTTACCATACTCATTGATTATGGTAGCACTCATAACTTCATTGACTCTCGAATTTGCAAACAGGATGATTGTTTTGTCCATCCTTGCTCCCACTTTAAAGTCATGGTTGTCAATGGGGGAACCTTACCTTGCAAGGGGAAGTGTCACAATGTGCGTATCTCTATGGAAGATTATAACCTGCCCTCTGACATGTTTTCCTTTTCCTTAGGTGGATGTGATGTGGTTTTGGGCATTCAATGGTTATGCACACTTGGCCCCATCTTATGGGATTTTGCAGAACTTTGGATGCAGTTTTCAGTCAATGGGGCACAACAAAAATTTATGGGCTTGCAACCAGGGTCTCTCTGCATCATCAGTTCACATCACCTGGAAAAAATCTTTAAGAAAAATTCACATGGTGTCATCGCTCATCTCCATTCCATTCAGATGCACCCATCAACAGTCTCCACTACGTCCTTGGATAGATATATAGGTGTCTTTGCTGAACCAATGAGCTTGCTGCCTTCAAGAGACCTTTCTGGCAAGAATTTAGCCGTATCTACCTCTCAGCAGGAAATGATGGCTATTTTGCATGCAGTACAGAAGTGGCAGCCATACCTATTAGGGAATTATTTCTTCATCAAGACTGATCTCCTGGGTTTGGAAAATTTCCTGGAACAATGGGTCTCCTCCCCAACACACCTGAAATGGGTTATCCCTATGCGATCACTTACAATAAGGGTAAGGACAATATGGTGGCAGATGCTCCTTCTTGCACAATTGATGACCCAGTTTCTCTTATAGCTACTTCTCTGCTTGTTCCAAATTGGTTGCAATATGTTCAACATGGCTATCTCTTCTATGAACTCCATGCTTCTTCATCAACAGGGCACTCTGGGTTCTTCAAAATGTATGAACGGGAACAATGTAACTTATTTTGGCAGGGACTGAAAATGACAAGTCAACAGATGGTGGCTGACAGTGATACTTTCCAGGTCAACAAGGGTGAAATGACACTCCTTTCGGGACTGCTCAAACCATTGCCCATCCCTACACCGATTTGGCCAACTATTTCTATGGATTTCTTAGAAGCTCTCTGGTGGTACAATACCACATCTACAAGGACACCATATGAAGCAGTCTATGGACAGACACCACCAGTTCTTCTTCCATACACCCTAGAAACTCCCCAATTTAGGAAATTGACTCGGTTCTTCGAAACTACGATCAGATTCTTCTCATTCTGCAGGACAATCTTCACATGGCCAGAATTCGATTGCAACAACAAGCCGATCAGCACCATTCTGAGTGCACTTTTCACGTCGTTGATATGGTTCTTCTTCGTCTACAGCCTTTCAAGGAATCCTCCTTGAAACCCCAAAGGCGTCAGTGGCCCGAAATGCAACCCGAGGATGCTACCAGGGAACCACTCATTCAGATTCTGCATCAATTTCCCCAACAAAAGCTTTGAGGACAAGGCTTTTTCTAAGGGAGAGGGGATGTTAGGAACCCGTGTCAACCCTTCTCTTTACTTTGTTAGTATATTGTTGTTGGACGCGTATGATTTGTAAGTCGTCCTGTAGTATTTGTTGATCCATAGTTTATATTAGCCCATGGTATTGACCTATAGTATTGGACGCATATGCTTTGTAAGTTGTCCCGTAGTATTATATGTCCCATGGTTTTGACTCATAGTATTGGGCATAGAATTAGTATATAAGTGTGTGTTGAGGTCATTGAAGGCACCGTGAAGTTAATTGTATTGAGCTTGCTCAAAGGAGGTTGCCCCCTTGAAGTGGCCCATGATCAATATAAAAGTGATTCTGAGTTCTATTATTTTTGATATCTCGTGTATTTGCATTAATTAATTATTGCAGGTTCTTCACAAAGCACATTGAGATCAAATATCACTATATCAGGGATATGGTGCAGAGAGGAGCAGTGAAGCTCCTGTATGTTGCAATGGACAAGCAGATAGCCGATGTGTTGACAAAACCACTGGCCAGAGTGAAGTTTGAGTACTTCAGAGAGAGACTTGGTGTACTTCAGATCGAGATTCACTTGGTGTACTTCAGATCGAGATTCCTTCCAAGGGGAAGTGATGAGTCCGGAGACACAGATGCACACGAGCCATTCTCACATAGTGGTAGGAAATTCCTCCTATGGTGTAGATATAAGGGTTGGGGCCATTCTTACATGGTGGTAGGAAAGTCCTCCCATGGTAAGATGTAAGGGCTGGGCCATTCTCACATGGTTAGAGGAAAGTCCTTCCATGGTGAGATGTGAGGGTGGGCACCTCTTTTTCGACATGGTCAGAGGAAAGTCCTTCCATTGTCGTGATGTAATTGTCAAGCTTTTTCGACATGGTCATAGGAAATTCCTTCCATGGTTGTGATGTAATTTTTGTAGCCTTCCGACATGGTCATAGGAAATTCCTTCCATGGTCGTTGATGTAAGTGCTGAGCCTTTCCCAGATGGTAAGAGGAAAGTCCTTCCATGCTGGTGAGTGTAAGTCCTGTGATGTGTGTGCATTTCGGTTGTGCTCCGTGGACTATGAGGTGATCTGAAGACGATGAGGTGACAATATGGTATAGAGGTTTTGCAGAGGCATATAATCAGTCCTGAGATGCTCGTGCAGGTTTTCCAGAGGCAGTGGATTCAGTCCTGAGAGATCTTGCAGGTTTTGCAGAGGCAGTGTAATCAGTCCTGAGGTGTACTTACTTTATGGCTTGCTCGCAGAGATGATGAAGACCTACATGGAGGCTAGGCCTACAACCAGCATGAAAAAGGGCTAGCTCTATAGAACTTCCTATGATGAGTAGATTGGAGATTGATTGAGATAGCAGCAGTGATGATGATGATGATCCAATGATGATTATCCAGAGAAGAAGACTTGTGCTAGAAGACCTGTGTCGAGAAATACCTTCCTAGTTAAGAGGGAGTGTTGATGTATATGTAACTTCGGAATGTATTTCATATATCTATATTGTATCCCTACAGAGAGGCTATTATTCCTCTATATAGAAGTGTCGTCATTTGTATGTAGAAGTGTCGCAAGTGTTGTAATTTATATATGATGGGTTATTAGATCACCAAGTGTGGGGTCAGCCCTAAGTTGAGTTACCATGGGTTATTAGGCTCTCATAGAAAAGTCAGCCCTGTTAGGTTATTAGGCAAGTCAAGTCAGTGTATAAATAGAGTGAGGGTGTCACTCTATTTGATCATTCACTTACTCATCTATTCTCTCACTTGAGTGATGCGCACTAGTGGAGGAGGAGAAGCTACTAAGGAGACTATCTCTTGTACTTTGGTTTTGTATCATTTCTCTTTCTATCTCTAAGGAAGTTGCGGGGTTTTTCACCTTCTTGGTTTTCCCCTAGGAAACTCTGTGTCTATTGTCTCTTGTGATTGGTATGTTGTGCTTGTTATTCTCTCAGATAGGATCCTAGATCATATTGAATTAATGCTCAAAATCTAACAGAGTGTTCCTGTGTTGCAGTAACACTTGGAAGATTATTTCCTAGTGCGTGATAGTGGTTTCCAACATAGTGCAGAGGGTTTGTGGAATGACAATGGTTGTGGAAGGAAGGGAAGAGTTGTGCGCAGACCTGGAAGAATTTGGAAAATAGTTGGAGGACTCGCACCAACATTAGATGACATTACCAAGACAACATCAAATATAAGTGGGGGCGGATGTGATGACCATGGCATAGAGGTGCCTTGGACAACTCCTTACACATGCAAAAGTTAGCATGGGATTTCCCAAGACACCAAGGAGACTTGGAAACCTGACATGGGACCTCGATGAGATGGCTAGATGGCTGTGACAAGTCGGAGTGGTGCAGACACAATGGACATGTTGAGTAGGGTGTGAACCAAGTGTTGCGGATGAACGATGCATAAGGGGTTTGGGTGGATCACGACACCAAAAAGAAAGTAAGGCGCATGTCAAGACATGCAGAATACTAAGGCATGACAATCCTTGGCATGTCTGCAAGGGGACCAACATAGTGGGAAAGATTGTGAGGTGAGTCCATGGTGTGGCAAGACGGGAGTTGACATGGAAAGGTGGGTTCGAGGTGTGTCTTGCACTCCATTCCACATGATGATTCGGCTCGGTTCGAGTGCTTCGAAGGGGCACTTGTAGTGCATACATTCACATATATATGGGTGAGTGGAGGCAAGTGCACAAATCATCCAATAATTGGACCCAATTTCGGTTTTGGGGATGAGGCATATTTTCACAAGGGAATATGTCTGAGGCACACTGAGGCATGCCCCTCCTCTAGTGGCACCCAGAGGAGGTGCACTTGTGTTTGGATGGATGCTACAAGAATTATGGGGTCTCTCTTGGATAGGCGTGGCAGGCCTGTGGGCTAGGATAAGTGCATTGCAAAAGTCTTATGGAGGCGCCCATGCCTTAGGAAAAACTCATGGGAGGCACCTATGGTAGAAAATATGTGTTTTCTAGGCACTTGGGAAAGATGAAAGATTGTGCACTACGAGGAGGTATATTTGAGGATTGGTTGACTGTGTGAGCTATGTGGAGGTAGGCACGCATGGAACTTGTGGGAAGAGACTCTATAGGGAAAGCATGATAAGAGAGGTGTGCCAAATGGATGGAAAGGATGGAATGGACTGCAACTTGCTCAACATATGTGTAATAGAGTTCGGTTGACAGATGTAAGAGAAAGACGCAGATGACGGGTTGTGGCTGCTATTGCGGGTAGAGCTAAGAAAAATGCGTATTTGTGTTTCTAGTTGAAATTGTAACTTGAGCAAGTGTCGATTGGGCATGCTCTTGGAGAGTAGATAGGGTGTGGCATCCTCCAATGTTGTACCATGTTTCCTTGTACCATTATAAATGTTAGAGGGTAGTAGGAACCACTGGTTTGGGGTGCCTCCCTCCCATGTCTCTGTGTCTTGTATTTGGCTAAGTGTAGATATGTATTACTGTTGGATGTGATAATATGTATAAAAGTGGCTAAGTATAAGAAATAAGTGTAGTCGAGATAAGTGTAAGGTTTCCACAAGTTAGGCGTAGTCTTTTGGAATGCATGTCGGTCTAGTGTCACCCTCAACAAAGATCGGGGCAATGACGCATGGGCCATTGGAAAATAAAAAAGACTGAGTTCGGATGGTGTTCCTGTGACACTCCCTTTCTATGTAGACACGGGAGTGGTGATGTTGTACTTCAATGATGGCTTGAAAAGCAATGGTTTGTCCTCAATAAAGGTTGAATTGTGGATTTCCCTAACTTAAAGGATTTAAGTATGTTGGAAAGTTAAATTGTGTATTTTATAACTTGAAGGTTTTTAATATGAAATGGTATTATGGAAAATTTATGTAGGTTTTATAAACTTCAAAAAAATATAAGATAAAAAATTTTACACCTTGAAAAATTGGATCTTCGTTGTGTGATACATTTGGGTTTAAAATGGATCTATACTAGTATAGTTCTAATTTGAGTCAATATTTTTAAATTTATTTAGTTTGAAATGAAACAATCATTTTACTTAGATTCCATAAAATTGTAAAAGATCTTATTTTAAATAAGAATTTAAACCATAATTAACTTACATAAGTAATATTTTATTTTGTCCATTGAATGTAGCTTGGGTGGTTGGGAAGAATTTACTCTCACCACCTAGGTTCTATTCTTGTAAGTGACATGATGCTTTTGTTGAGTCCCTTTGTATTGAAGCCCCTCTGTATTGACTATGTAATGGTTTGAATATACATGTGATTCTGGCCATACCTTAATTCTCTAGAATGGTAAACCACCCTTGAAAAAAAGAAGAAAAAAATAGGTAATATTTTATTTTACAATAAATAGTGACATGAGTTTTTGCTTTTCATTATATGTATTTTTGGTTAACAACTCATAATTAAAATTAAATTTAAATTAAATGAAAAAGATGATACTTTTCACTAGAACTAATTAATCTATATATAATAAACATAATAAAATCTATTTTTAAAAAATAAAATTTTATAATTATTAATTAATTAAAATTATAAATTTCATAACAAAATCTAATTTAAAATCTATTATATTTTAAATTAAATAATGAAATTCTTTTTCATTAATAAAACTATAATATATGTTAATTCTTGCTAGCTCACTCAGTTAAGGTGTGGATTTTATTTTCAAGGCGTCTTGAGTTCAATACCCTTAGGGGTGACTTAGTTTGGAGGAGACACCAAAAAAATACACCCATGTCAAGGGTTGGTGTGGCCCAAGTCAGGTGAAATCCATGGGTGATTTCGACGGCTTAGATACTCTCAGATTGTAGTTTCTTATCCAATGGTTGAAATTCATTAGCCCCGAATGATGGGCATTTCTAACAAAAAAAAGTAAAAATATAATATATTATTGAATTTCTTGGAAAAAATTAAACTTTAATATGATTGTAATAAATGTGGCTTTCATTTAAATTATTTTCAGATTTACCTTTAACCTTTAAATTAGTGCAAACTTTATTTTAAGCTCTCAAAAAACATTGATTCAAAATATCATCGAAATCCAATCCCTTGGAGAAAAATGAGTCTCGACAAAGATATTAATAAATAAGGGATGTGGCTTGTAGTCAATGCAACAACAAAGAATGAAAAAAATATCATCTAACTAATCGAGAGGAAGTTCCCATTACAAAACTATGTTTATGGTGGATATTTCTTACCAATCAAACTAGAGGCAAAATGAAACTAAACTATGGAGATATATTTTTCACTTGTCATTATTAAGCTGCAAAATATAGGAAATGCAAGTAGTGTTTTTTATCAAGCTTTCTCCATGAAATCTACTAACTAATAAATGAAAAACTACTTGTCGATATGTGGACAAAGCTTAAGTGTCCACAGATACTTCATTAAGAAAAAATAATGGGAGTAATTATGACATTTAACACTCCCCCTTAATTATGACCATTACAGGCCTCAACAAAAACAATGCCCAAGTGTTGTCTCCAATGTTCAAACTATTGCTTGCCAATGTCTTGGTGAAGATGTCAGCCAATTTGGCCATTGCTTACTAGCTCACGAATGAAATTGTAGTGAGTGTTAACGTGTTTACTTTTTTGGTGAAACACATGTTTTTTGGATAACACAATGGCTAAGTTGGTGTCACAAAAAATAGAATTTGGCTCCTTCTCTTCATGTTCAAGATCATTTAAGAGTCTTCTCAACTAGAATGTCTAACATAAAGCTAAGGTTGTTGCTAACTATTATTCTTATGTTGAATATATTGTGATAATGGGTTGTTTCTTGAATGTACATGAGATTAAACCTACACACAAATGAAATGCATACCCAAAAGTACTTTTAATGTCATCAATTATGCATGTAAAGTCATATCTATGTACACAACAAGTGAATTATATTTAGAAGTGGAACACAAAATTCCATAATCTGTTGTACCTGCAATGTATCCCAAAATTATTTTTCCAATCTTCCAATAGAATTTGAGAATATCCATAAATATGGAAATGAACCATACTACATGCATAATATCTAGCTGGGTAGCCGTAAGGTACATGAGACTTCCTACAAGTATCTTATACAATGTGGAATCAATTTCTATCCCTTTCTCTCATTTTCTTATCTATGTACTTGTTGCAATTGGTGTATCTGTTGGTTTGTATTTTTCCATTTTGAATCTTTTCAAAATATCTTTTGCATACTTCTTTTGTCAAATAAAAATTCCTTATGCAGATTTCTCAACTTCTATACCAAGAAAATAATTCATAATATCAAGATCATTCATCTCAAATTCTTCCTTCATGGTAGTTTGGAACTCTTTCAACAACAAACTACTTGTGTATATCACATCATTAACATACAAAAAAACTATTAAAATGTTACCTTGTTAATCATCTCTTTTAGTATAGAGTGTGGAGTCATTGATGCTCCTGCTGAACTCATAATTGAGCAAATACGAATCAATGTGACTATTTCTAGATCTTGGAGCTTGCTTCAATACATACAATGATTTATTCATTTAATACTCCTTGTGCTCTTCATCTTTGATTTCAAACCCTAGTGGTTGATTTACATAAAATTCCTCCTCTAGTATCTCATTCAAGAAAGTAGATTTAACATCCATTTGATATACTAGCCACTTGTTTTGGGATGCTAGAGCAAAAAATACTCTACTTGTGTTTAACCTTGCTACATGAGAAAAGGTTCCTCCATAATCAACACGAGGATGTCGTGGAAATCCCTTGGAAACAAGCCTTTCCTTGTACTTTTCCACATAACCCCCTTTTCAATAGTATTAGATATCCTGGTGAGAATATAGACTTAAAACATGTTCCATAAGTACTATTATTGGTTTTCAAATTATCAGTTTCAAAAAGTGTCAGTATCGGTTTCCAAAAGTGTCATTATCAGTTTCCAAATGTAAAATTTTGGTTTTCAAAAGGGTCATTATTGGATTCTAGTAATAAGATTATTGGTTCCAATGTTGTCCTTATCAATTTCTGATAGTATGATAATTATCATTTTCCAAACTTACTCTATCACTATTATTAATATATAACTATTGGATATTGTTAGTTTAACACGTTCTTTTTAGTATTCACTTAAATTCCTATATAATTATGAAGTATCTTGTTTGATATATTTTTATCATGTAATAACATCCCAAACAGGTTGAATAGTGAGAGTAGCCAAGCACCAAAATGTGAGAAAGGGAATGTGCCAATTTTCCTCATCACTAAAATTTCTAAATTTTAATCCCTTCATTTAAATTGTGAGAAAGGGCATGTGATCTTTCTCCTTGTCACCCTAATGCCTAAATTTTGAGATATGATAGGATCTATGCCTCCTCATATGCATGCTAGAAATTACTACGACCCTACTATAGTACACTTCCTAGATCTTGAGGCTCATGGTTACTCAGACCCGTTGTTGATCACTTACTATATCTAAAGGGTAAGAGTAAAGCTTATATGATACTCTTGCAAAGATACCCTCTATGCATACAATAGATGTGATGTTCCTCTTTTCTAACTCATATGGAAATTTATGGCTCTTAGGTATATATTTTATTTATATAGATCTAATAATTAAGAGTGCTCTAGGAAACTAGATAAAAAGCATACAAGGACTCAATAAAAATTTAACAAAAGAAAGGCCAGATATTTTATGTTTATACATTCCACCCTAACAATTTCCTACAATACAAGTAAAAGATGAATTGTTGAAGCATGACACACATAACATGGAGCAACATAAATTTTCCTTTTGAAATAAATTTAAATCATTTTATAGCTCTCATATCACAAGGATGTAGAAGAGACACATACTTGAGATTTCATGCTTTAATGAAAGTCATAAATCATAAAAGTTATGTGCTCCAAATTAGATCTCTATGGACTAAAATTAATAAATAGAAATAGATTTTACAAGATCAAATAAAATATGTGTAGATCAACACTAAATAATATCTGTGATACTCAAACGAGAAGATATGAAATGTGTTCATCCTTTTGGACGGGGATGGGGTTCCCATGGATGATTGAGTAAATAATATCCATGATACATAAACGAGAAGATATGAAATATGTTCATCATTTAGAACTAGTTTGGGGATCTCGTTGATCATAGAGAAAATAATATATGTGATACTTAAAAAAGATGATATGAAATGCATTCTCCCTTTTGAAATTTGATGGGGATCTTGTGCAACATATAGTAGGCTTAAAAGACCTGTAAGACAAAATACGAAACAACAGGAATCGATCTTAAATGCAAATATTTAATGATAGGGTTGGATAATTAAATACAGAGAATAAATACCAACATAAATGCTTCAAAAAATTAGGAGAATGAAACAACAAGGTCTTAGATAGTTAGTAGATTCGATATACCACTGGGAGAATGGTAAAATATCAATAAGTGTAGCTAAGAAGAAGATGTTGGTTGTTAGATGTATCCCTAGATAATTTAGAGAATGTATAGAGTACAGAGTAGATACTTGATTAAAAATTCTCAACAGCCATATCTCTATAGGTCCTAAGAAATTGCTATGATACCACCATTAGAATCACTCTATAAATAAGATAATAAAGTAGGTGTGAAAGCCCATTTTCTATTAAGAGTATACATGTATAAATACAATATTTGTGACCCTTGGTTTCATATTCCAAGAGGTATCTTGGGCTCCAAGATGAATTTTGACATTCACATGTGCCTCTTAGCATGAATATTCCTAATAATACAAAATATACCTATACCTAAGGATTAGGTGTCCAATTTTTTTTAACTTCAAATAAATCTTGAATAACGATGAAATATCTTGCTTAGAATATTCCATCCAATAAGTGTTCTCCCACAATATTCTAACTTCCATCCAATAAGTATTTTCTCATAAAGGCCTTAAAGTTGTGTTGATGCCTCAAAAATCGTAGCATCAATCAGCAAGGGATTCTCCCTGGTAAATAGTCCCAATTAGATTGTCCACTATTTGATATAGGGAATTCGTCCGGTTAAAGGTTCCGGCTACCATGAGATTTAATGATTTTAATTCTTTACATCGGTTGCGGCCCGGTCCACCGTTTATGTATTTTATTTTAAGATGAAATGCAAGTGCCCTAAGCTAAATGAAAGTAGCTAATCTAAATTAATCTAAAACTGTATAAGCAAACTTAACTTATCCTTGCAAGGAGAAAATAGTAAAGATGAGTAATAAACTGCAGGAAACACCTAAAGATTATACAGATAACCATCTAATCACAAAGATGTACTTACAACAGAATGTGAAAGATATTAAAGATAGCTTTAATTCATTAAATGCATTCAATTACTCATTTGAGATGAACATATTTGCACAGGAAAATGTAAGAGCATCCATCACATAGAAACAATTCATGATAGTAAAGAACGATCTCACAGTAATATGCAGATGATACTGGAACAATCCAGTACACATTTGACACATTTCCCAGGCAAAAACGCCTTCTCCCAGGCTTTCATTAAGAAAAATCGAGTTCTTGGAGCAAGTAGAGAAATAATTCACGTACAAGGAAGAAACCTCATTCACCTACCAAAAATTCCGTGTTCCTTCTCTTATCTCTGTATCTGTATATATAGTTTCGCAAATTGCTCTTGAGCTGACAAGTGTACCCTAAAGTGTTGATGTATATGTAACTTCGGAATGTATTTCACATATATGTATATTGTATTCCTATAGAGATGTTATTATTCCTCTATACGGAAGTGGTTGTATTCCTATAGAGATGTTATTATTTCTCTATACAAAGTGGTTGTATTCCTATGGAGATGTTATTATTCCTCTATAAGGAAGTGTCGTCATTTATTTTGTAAGTGTCGTAACTTATACTTGATGGGTTATTAGACCACCTTGTTGGGGTCGGCCCTGTATAAGTCATATGGGTCAAAGGGTTATTAGAACACCCTATTGGGGGCCAGCCATGTGGGTCAAAGGGTTATTAGACCACCCTAGTGGGGGTCGGCCCAGTCAGCATTATGTTAAGTGGTTAAGTTGAGGCCGACCTAATTGAGTAAAGGTCAAGTCAAGTTAGTGTATAAATAGAGAGTGTGTCTCTCTCATTTTATACATTCTATTCTCTGACTCACACTTTGGAGAGTAGCGCACTTATGGAGGAGGAGGCTCTGCTGCTAGGAGAAGACTATCTCTTGTATTCTAGTTGTATCATTGCTCTATCTATCTCTGAGGAAGTTATTGGAGTTTTTCACCTTTATGGTTTTCCCCAAGTAAACTTTGTGTCTCTTGTGTGCTTGCATTATTGTGTTCATGATTGATATGCTGTAGATTTGTTGTACATGTTGTTCTCTCAGTTAAGATCCTAGATTA
Organism: Larix kaempferi; assembly: GCA_027924585.1. Lineage (NCBI taxonomy): Eukaryota > Viridiplantae > Streptophyta > Pinopsida > Pinales > Pinaceae > Larix > Larix kaempferi. Next base: position 2,394,955 of record BSBM01000416.1, read on the forward strand.
GATTGAAGTAAATTCTGAAAATTTAACATGGTATCAGAGTTAGCCTGAAAGAAGGCATGATATGGCATGTATGACACTTGTTGCACTTGTGATACTAGGGCTTGATATAGAAAAAACCAGTCATCGTAGAACTTTCTCTATAAATCCATTTTGGCGAATTTTTCGGATCGGAAACTTTTACAGGGTGAAGAAAATATCCCCATGTACCTTGTGTCCAAAGGAAAACTTCTAATTCGTTGTACTTTGTGATTTATGATCTGTACAATATAGGGTTTCGGCCTCTTCTAGATCTCAGTCAGAAATAGGTGACCTAGGAAAAAAGGTCATAACTTGGGCTAGGAAGATCCAAATGAAAGTTCGTAAAAAATGACATGTAGTACACAGACTTTCCTATCTTAGGAAACGTTTTCATAGGCCGAAGTTGAACCAGTGACATGTGGCACGCCGTACAAGTTCGCTCTCCTATTTTATCCCATAAACATGTCACGTTGCAACACTTGGCATAAATCTCTCCCAGAGAATCCAATTGAGGTCAGACCTGTTGGGATAAAAATATGATAGGTCCGGCTATCTCCAGAAAATTTTTCAGACCCTGTGGATCGAAAATTTTGGAGTTGCACCAGAAACAATCAGGTACATATTTCTGTCATAACATAATTATTTTTGAGCATCTTCATTCATGGCTTCCGGAATTTAGGGTTTCGGAAAAAGTTGGAATTTTTGTAATCGGAGACTACGGCTGAATGCCACTCATCAAAATAGAAATTTAGAGACCAATTTCAGAATTTTTGGTTGGGTAGAAGACCGGGCTTGATCACACCTTAGTTCGAGACTTTGATCAGAAAAGTGGAAAATTAGGGCTTTTGTAAAAATGGGAATTTTTTAAATCTGTGACCATGGCTGGAAGCTCCTCAGAAAAATAGAATCTTAGAGATTTGGATCAAACCTTTTGATTGGGAAAAAGAGTGGTCTTCATCAAACCCCAGTTCAGGGTCACGTCCAGTGAATCTGGAAGTTTCAAAGGCAAAATTGAGGAGTGAAACTTTGCAGTTTTCAAATTCCGAATATACCAGCTTGATGAGCTCATCAAGGCGCACATTTCTATCCTTTTGGAAGTTTTAAATTCAAAGTTTGAATTTTTGGGGTTTCTCTGACAAACCCTAATAAAGCTCCAGATCCAGTTCCTACAAATCAAGTGGATTGGTTTGATCCTAGAAGAGGATGGATTGGTCACCTGCATAAGTGAAGAAGTTCCTGTTTCAGAGGGATATGAGGCTAAGGCCTTACATAAGAAGATTACAAGCAATCTTGACAGGTATGAATCATCCAGGTATGTATCGAGATTTGTTCATGATTAAGTTTATGATATGTTTGTCTTCATGTTATTACGGTTAGAACAATCTTGATTTTAGACTTGTCGTATCACCTTAACAAAATTATGAATGCATTCATTAGGGTGTTGACACTTATGATTGTACTAATGCATTATGGTGTTGTATGAGGTTTATGTTGTCTGCTAACATGAAAGGTACACCAAGAAAGACAAATCATGTTCTAGTTCAAGAACATATGATCATGACGACATGAGGACAAACATTCATCCATTGTCATGGATCGCTTAGAATATCTACTTACGAGGTATGTGTAACTTGGTCCTACAATGGATAACTTATGAGTCATGCAGGTTACTAGCACAAGTCATTGAAGAGAACCATAAGACATAATGCAGGTATGTTAGACATAACTAGCTAGCATGCTAATCCAGGTATGTTTTTCCTATATCAAGCTAGAATCCTACCTTGTGTTAGGATCTGATACTGTTGTGTTGTTGATAATGATTATTCATGAAGTCATAGGTTTGAATAGTTATGGTTTTATGCATATTATGTTTCTTACCATAATTGATGATTTAACTAACCAGAAGAGTCCTATGATCAAATAAGAATATGCATGAGTAAAAGAAGACTTCCCTGAAACCTTGAATAATCATGCTTATTATTTCTGTTTGAAATGATCATGACTATACATGCTTAAGATTATTGTGTTTTGATAGTATTGAGATTACAAGGATAACATAATCATGATACTAATAAGCATGCATAGGGACCTAGGATGAATATAGGTTCAAGGACATGTAATCTAGGAAGCAAAGATCAAGAGGGAGCTCACTCTAGTAGTTTCTGCAAGGATGCTGATATCCAGAGGGAGTTGACCATCCTTCTGCATTCCACAACAGAAAGGTGTAGAAGAAGCTACTTCAGCAGCTCCTGCAAGGAAGAAAAGACTCAGAGGGAGTCCACCCAACAAACAAACAAAGATAAGTATTTTAATGACCATTTCTTACATATTTGTTTTTTTAAATAAAATTGTTCAATGATGTTCCTAGACTTAGGATATGTATTGTGCATATTAGAATGATTGCATTAATGAACAGTATACTACTAATATGCATTTGATGCCTATGGCACTATACAACATTCCATTGCTACTTATCTAGAATGAAACCTCTTTGCTCACATGTTGGGAGTTGTGCACACTCTTAACAATGTTCTGGTAGAGATTGGAAGGCATCTAGAAAGTTACAGGATATGGATAAATGTTGTATTGAAGCATTGGCTAAAATAATTGCATGACTGTATGACATATTTCTTTATGTGTAAGAATTTGTTCTGAAAACTATGAGATGTTTTCTAATCATGCAATTTAACTTGTTGTGTAGGAAAGATTGTATACAATCACCTACAAAAGAAGGACTACAACATTTGTTCAAGCAACAAAGTTATCTATTGAAAATATTGAAGATATTGAAGTTCCCAAGATCTGGGAAGAATGCCATGATCGAGGAGTACCAGTCGATCATGAAGTCATTTGGGATGTAGTCCCAAAGGGTAGTCTGTAGTTACTTCCAAGAGGATCTACAAGATCAAGCATGCTGCAGGTGGTAGCATAGAGACTTTTTCTCATGTAGCAAGATACACTTCCATTAGATCCGTACTTGCTCTGGCTGCAGTGATGAAGTGGAAGATACACCAAATGGATTTTGAGATAGACTTCTTGAATGGTGTAGTTGAAGAAGAAGTGTATGTGGAGAAGCCACATGGTTCAGAGACACATGACAGGAAGTCATATATGTGCATAACTTGATATGGTAGACAACTTTCTATCCAATTTGGGCTTTACCAAGAGTAAAGCGGATTCCAACCTTTACTACAAGGTTGAGGAAGGAAATCCAGTGATACTACTTTTGTATGTGGATGACCTATTTGTTACAGGTGAGGATAGATTGATTGCTGACATGCAGCGGAATCTTGCTGCCGAGTTAGAGATGAAGAACTTGGGTATGATGCACTATTTCCTAGGTATGGAGGGGTGGTAGAGTACAGATGGGATCTTCCTTGGATAAGGGAAGTATACTGTAGATATCTTGAAGAGGTTCGAGATGATGGATTGCAAGGCCATGGCCACACCTATGGCATCGAATCTGAAGCTTCTTTGTGATGCTTCATCTGATCCGGTTGATGTCTCTATGTACCGTCAGATGATTGGGTCCTTGATGTACCTGACGAACACGAGACCGGATATTTGCTTTGCTATGAACACATTGAGTTAGTTCCTGACAGATCCGAGGAGTGTTCATCTGATTGCTGTAAAGCATGTTCTGAGGTACCTGAAGGGTACAGTTGATTATGGGCTCAGGTATGAAGTGAATCAAAAGTTTAACCTGCAGGGTTATGTTGATTCAGATTGGGCTGGAAGTGCTATAGATAGGAAGAGCACATCTGGATGTTGCTTCAATATGGGATCAGGTGTGATCTCTTGGTTCAGCAGGAAGTAGTCCTGCATAGCACTGAGTACAGCTGAGGCGGAGTATGTTGTAGCCTGTTAATCTAGTTGTGAGGCAGTATGGATTTGGAAGCTACTGTATGAGTTATTTGATCTCCCATTGGATGCTACTGGTATCTTTTGTGATAACCAGATTTGTGTGAAGCTGTCTGAGAACCCAGTGTTTCATGACAGGTCGTAACACATAGAGATCAAATATCACTATATCAAGGATATGGTGCAGAGAGGAGCTGTGAAGCTCCTGTACATTGCGACGGACGAGCAGATTGCAGATGTGATGACGAAGCCACTAGCCAGGGTGAAGTTCGAGTACTTTAAAGAGAGGCTTGGTGTTCTTCAGATTGATGACACTTCGAGGAAGAAGTGATGGAGACATTTGTTGAAGCCATTCCAAGCATGTTGGAAGGAGGATTCTTCACATGGCTGTGGATGTAAGCACTAGATGATGAGCATCAAGATGATGTTCTAGCTTCTGCTCTGTATGATCAGTTGAATCATTTACATTTGTGTATATATGCATCAAGATGATGCTAGATATGATCAGTTGGATCATTTATATGTATGTGTATGCATCATGTTGGATGCTGGATATGATCAGTTGGATCATTTATATGTATGTGTATGCATCATGTTGGATGTTGGATATGATCAGTTGGATCATTTATATGTATGTGTATGCATCATGTTGGATGTTGGATATGATCAATTGGATCATTTGTATGTATATGCATCATGTTGGATGCTTGGACCATGTATCTGTATATGTATCAGGTAGATACTGTGTATGATCAGGTAGATCATGTGTGATGATATATATATCAGGTGGGTACATTGTGTGGATCATGTATCTGTGTATGTATCAGGAGGATACATTATATGATCAGGTGGATCATGTATGATGATAGTATCAGGTAGATACTTGGTATGCATTAGGGAGATGCATTGTATGATCAGAATGATCATGATGATGAGCTTCAGGATGTTGCTCTAGATGATATGTACTAGGATGGTATAGTGATGATGATCAGGATGATCATATGTATTAGGTGGATACATTACATAATCACTTGGATTATGTGTGATGAGTTCCAAAGACATAGATGCATCATGCCTTTCCGACATGGTGGTAGATGTGTTCTCCCATGTGCGTTGATGCAAGTGCAGAGCCTTTTCGACATGGTAGTAGATGTGTTCTCCCATGTGCGTTGATGTAAGTGCAGATCCTTTCCCACATGGTGGTAGATGTGTTCTCCCGTGTGCATTGATGTAAGTGCAGAGCCTTTCCGACATGGTGGTAGATGTGTTCTCCCATGTGCATTGATGTAAGTGCAAAGCCTTTTCGACATGGTGGTAGATGTGTCCTCCTATGTGCATTGATGTAAGTGCAGAGCCTTTCCTACATGGTGGTAGATGTGTTCTCCCATGTGCATTGATGTAAGTGTAGAGCCTTTCCGACATGGTGGCAGATGTGTTCTCCCATGGTCATTGATGTAAGTGCTGTGAGCCTTTCACGGATGGTGGTAGGTTGATCCTCCCATGCTGGTGAGTGTAAGTGCTATGTGTGTGCATCTGGGTTGTGCTTCGTGATACTCTGTGGCCATGGACAGGTTGTGCAGTAACATCTAAAAGATCCTGGGAGATCCGATAGGTTGAGCTGTGTGCTCGTAATCAGTCCTGGGATGCTCTTTCGAGGTTTTGTTGACTCACGTAATAAGTCCCAAGGATTCCACAGTATGGCCAGTGATGATGAAGACCTGCAGGTGGTGGGCCTACATCCAATATGAAAAAGGACTGGCTTTGTAGAACTTCCTATGATGAGTAGATTCTGAGATTGATTGAGATAGCAGCAACAATGACAATGATGATGACTCGATGACGATTATCTAGTGACGATGATCCAGAGAAGATGACTTGTGCTAAAAGACCTGTGTCAAGAATTGCCTTCCTAGTAAAGAGGGAGTGTTGATGTATATGTAACTTCAGAATGTATTTCACATATATGTATATTGTATTCCTATAGAGATTTTATTATTCCTCTATAGGGAAGTGGTTGTATTCCTATAGAGATGTTATTATTCCTCTATATGGAAGTGGTTGTGTTCCTATAGACATGTTATTATTCCTCTATACGGAAGTGTCATAATTTATATTGTAAGTGTCGTAACTTATACTTGATGGGTTATTAGACCACCTTGTTGGGGTCGGCCCTGTATAAGTCATATGGGTCAAAGGGTTATTAGACCACCCTATTAGGGTTCGGCCATGTGGGTCAAGGGGTTATTAGACCACCCTAGTGGGGATCGGCCCAATCATCATTATGTTAAGTGGTTAAGTTGAGGCCGACCTAGTTGAGTAAAGGTCAAGTCAAGTTAGTGTATAAATAGAGAGTGTGTCTCTCTCATTTTACACATTCTATTCTCTCACTCACACTTTGGAGAGTTGTGCACTTGTGGAGGAGGAGGCTCTGCTGCTAGGAGAAGACTATCTCTTGTATTCGGGTTGTATCATTGCTCTATCTATATATGAGGAATTTATTGGGGTTTTTCACCTTTATGGTTTTCCCCAAGTAAACTCCGTGTCTCTTGTGTGCTTGCATTATTGTGTCCATGATTGATATGTTGTAGATTTGTTGTACATGTTGTTCTCTCGTGAGCCTCTCGGATTTTGGAATAGATAACATAGCACTTTTTTATTGTCTTTTGGATTTCAATACTTAATCTGTCGCCACAATCTTTGTGAAATTCCAAGACTCCTATATCCATATCTAGCTCTTCATCGGTTAAAACACACAGATTTGGGGGAAATTTTGACTTCCCTCTTCTCCATTCCGACAGTTCCTTAATATGGACCATACATTGAGAAAAATTGTCTTTAATCTGAAGTGCTTCAATCTGAATGGTTGTCATCTTTGCGATCATTTCCTTCATCCCATAAATTTCATCAAAAATGGATACCAACAATTGATGTATCTTCCCCTACATATCACTAGCTTGCTTACAGAAGGTAGACAGATCCTGCCTGTTTTCTGTTATCTCTTTGAGCTATTTCATTAACTCCTCCTTTTTCTATATTAACCTTTCAAACTAAGGTTTGAAGATATGAGTCTGTTGAGCTCTGCTGGCTTTGAGTTCCTCCAACTCTGATATATGAGTTTTTAGGTTCTTTTGTTCATCCTCTAAAATAGCCAAATGCATCTCCAGTGAATTCTTCTCATTCTCAAGCCACAGAGCTTCCGAAGTTATCCTTAACTTCTCTTCCACGAGTTCTTTGTGTTTCCTCTTCAATTCATTTTCTTTTAACACCTCATTCTTCCTGTTAGCTTTTATTTTGAAGCATTTCTCCCTATAATGTTTTACCTCTTCTATTAACTGGTCAATATTGGCTTTACTTGCCTTGGTTGAAGATACAGTGCATGCTGCTTGGAATGAAGGGTCGATCTCAGTCCCTTGGACTAGTGTGGTATCCGATACTCTGAATTTGCATAAGTCCTCCCAAATTTCCATTTTCCTTACTGTTCTATCAATATTAGCCTTCTTTTATTCGTGGAAATAGACGGAATCTAGGTTGGCCACTTGGCACTGCTTTCTGGGGTTCTATGGGGTCAGTGCTAATTCTTCAATAGAAACAACCCCTTCAAGAGTTATCCCTGGTCGGTCTATCTCTGACATACCTAAATCCACAGTTTGTGGACTGGACGGGTTCTATTCATTAGTCCTTTCAGCCTGCTCCCTCTGTTGTGTTTCAGCTAGCCCTGCTAATTCTGCTTGTAATATGTCTTCCTCCTCCAAGAAGATCCTCTCTTCTTCTTCTTCTTGCAGTTTAGTAGCTTGTTCCTGGAGGATTCTATCTTCTTCTTCTCTTTGGGCCCTTACTTCTTCCTCCTTCTAGATTCTAGTAGCCTCATCTTCCAAAGCTTTTTTCTCATGCTCCCTCTTTACTCTAACAGCTTCTTCTTGCTACTCCAATTGAATAGCCTACTCACTATGGATTCTTGCTACCTCTTCTTGTCGAAACTGGGCAGCTTGTTCATTTTGAATCCTAGCTGCTTCTTGATCTTGCTGATGTTTGATAGTTTGTTCCCTTAATATCCTGTCATCTTCCTCTTGTTCTATTCCAGTCGAATCTCCTAATTGGGACACTGATGCTTCTTGCTCCTTTTGGATTAGGCCAACAGGCCTGGGGTTAGAGCTCTTTCCACCTTTCTTCTTGTAGCGCTTGCCTAATTCTGTTATGTTTTGAGCACTTTGGAAAAACTCTTTATCTTTGTCCATAAGATGGGCATACTTGAAGCTGGTTTTGACATCAATGATATGTTCAACAACTTTACCACAAGGGTCATGCCTTCTGAAAAACATTGTACCAAAATGGAAGATGTCTAAATCTTGAACATAGTTTTCTCCTTCCCTGGCCTTCGGGAGGCTATATGTGCCAATAGTGAAAGGCATTGGTGGATATATCCCTTTCTTCCTTTCAGTGAGAACTCTGATGATTCCGTTGATGCTGAGGAGTTTCCTCATGGCTTCCCTATGTATCACAAAATCTGTAGCATATCTGGGAAGCAGAAATGGATCTACAGATCCTCCACTCATTTGGATATAGGTACCTTCTATACCATGGTAATAATCGCCAAATGCTTCAATGATGGGCATGGCGTTCTTTGACATGCAATCTGGTTCCTTTACAAAAATAAGCTGGTATAGAGGCATGATGAATTTCTCACAAAACTGCTTGTAATAGCTCGCATACTTGCTTGCCCATGTGAGTTGACAGGCCATGACGAGAGGTGGCTCTTTTCTATTCCATGAGAAACCCAATTCAGGGAAGGTGTGTTTGATCAGTAGGCAATCTATCAAATATGAGGACATAAAGAATTCTGCTTTCTTCTGAGTCATTCTTCCTTGGGCAGCAGTTAGCTGTGAGACCAAGCTGTCTAAAATTATATCAGCCCAATTAAAGATGGTACCATGCATAGCTATATGGAATATTAGTGGTACCCATCTGCGCTTAAAGATATTTCCATTTGGCATACCAAAGAGCGAACTCAACATCAGAACGATGAGTCTATGAGTCTTTAAGAGGTTTCTCTCATACTCATTATTATTCCTCCTCCTTATCTACCTGTTGACTATCATCAATTTCCTGGCGGTGTCTAGTGGGTCCATGAGATGTCCTGCTATCTATTCATCATCTAAACAAGCCTTAGGTAGGGGCAATCTGTAGGTAGCTGTGATATGATCAAGAGAAAAAGATGCTAGGTTCATTCCATTCTTTTCATTTATAAACCTAGTGTCAGTCTTGACATGAGGGATCAGTCAGCCAAGCACTTCAGAACATGGGAATAACCTAGGACGAGTTTCTACATTATGGAGACTGGACCTTCTGATATTTGCATATACCATAGTGTCTTCTATGGGGTTTTGAGAGTTATTTTTATGTTTGACGAATCTATATAAGTCACCCCACTGAAACTCTGGGGAAGAGCTTCCTGGGGGTACATTAGTGGTAGCTTGCATACCAACGAACATGGCTTCCAATGAGGTATCTAGAAGGATTTCTACGTCCGAATATGTCTTGACCTTTTTCATAACCTTCTTCCTTGCTGACTTTCTATGCATGTCAAACCTGCGATGAGTCGGGTAGCACAAATAAGGAGTATGTAGCAATTTAGCAATTATTGAACGCAATAATTCCTACAGATTGTGAAAAAACGTGACAGAATTAGATTTATAACTAAATGATTTTCCAAACATTAACAGAGCATCCATAAAATTTTTGGAATGTGCATTTTCATGATATGAAAGCTATTTGGAAAACCATTAACTAGTTTACGATACAACTATCGTTCTACTGCTACAAGCTATTACAAACGAATGTAGGGTCAGTCATGGTGCTACTAGTGTGGGCCAAGAGGATTTCTTAATACGTTTTGTGGCGATTTTGGCTCTAAAACCTCGATTTGGTACAAACAATTTCGATATTCAGGATGTTAGTTACAAGTTTGGGCATGGAGCGTGAGCTATGTGAGCAGGCTATGGCGGTCGAGCTGTAAACGGAAATTTCAGGGAGTTTTTTCCTTATCAATGGGATTGCAGCATGAGAATTCTTACTTAGGGCATCGAGTAAGAAACAGTGGGAAAAGCCCGAGACGTGTGCGAGAGGATAGGGCCTTTAAGGCTCTAGTTTTCATAAAATGGCTTCGTGTTCTCATCGTATCAAATGAAAACTACCCACTTAACGCCTATTGTTTTCCTTGGCATATATATAGCAACAAAACTATCAAAAGGGTGTATGATTCAAACTAAGAAACTCAGATAATATAAAAAGGGAGGGACATAGCACCTACTTGTCAATTTCGCAGTATCTCCTGGTGGCTAGAGAGCGTTCCGAGACAAATGGTGGTCCAAACAGAAATCCAATGGCAAGCTATGTCTTCCGTCGACAATGGTGGTATGAATTTCCCAAAACCCGTTCTGCGCGCTCATATAGAGGAAGCATTAACTTCACGTATGTGAAAGGTTGGCGGATTGATGAGCACGAGGCTCGAGGCAAGCAGGCAATTAAAATGGCAGATGGCCACACTAATGACCCCCCCCAACTCCGTATTCACACATATGCCCAAATCAACTTTTGCGCCAAAGCGACAATCTTATTGTTAAGCTTTGCGCCCGTAGCGGACGTCTTAGTCTTAAATCACGCGACGATGAATTGCGCCAAAAATTAAAGTCATGGGCTACATCAAAGGACGAAGCATGGTTATAATGTCATCTATTATGGGGATAAAAATTGCGCCTCGGCAGATGATTTGGTCACAACCTGTGCGCCAACGGAAGATGCACAATAGAGTCATGAGGAAAGTTCCAACGGGTTTCCGTATCGGCGTCCCTTTTAGGGTTAAATCATGCGCCAAAGCACCCGAGATGTCATTAGAAATTGCGCCACAGGCGAATTCTATAGGGTTAAGACTTGTGCCATAGTGGGTCCCAAAAATGAATCCTTAGAGTTCACCGAGAGCGGCAATCTTATTGTTAAGTTTTGCGCGATTTGCGGAAAAGTTAAGTTTAAAGGATGAGCAAGAAGCCTAGAAATTGGTTAAATTACGGTTGGGATTATTGCCGAAGCGGCATAGTTAAGGTTAATATTTGCGCCGAAGCGACAGAGTTATGAATAAAATTCGCGCCGAAGGATAAAAGTAATTTTTTCCTTAGAAAAATTTGGATGACAAACTTCTTTTGAAGACAAGTGTTGAAGTTTGCCAAAATGGAGTAGGATAAGCTTCAAAGAAAAGAGAAACATTTGTTGCAAACAATGTAGAAGGAGGGGCCCTAACATTTTAAAAATTTGGGGAAGGATGTTGCAGCAACAACAATTGGCGATTCGCTGGCGAACACAGATCTCTAAAACAAAATCTCGTCATGATCAGAATGACTCTTAATTAGTAGTTTCAAGCATAACAAAATTCCCTTTAGTTCAACTTCCAAGAATGTAGTGATCTCTTAACCATATTGGTCTTTTGGGAAAAGGAGGCTAAGACTTCTACTTCTTTCAAACTCTCCCAAGGCCAGAATATGGAGTTAATTCTTTCAAGTCCTGTCTTTATGGTGTTTTGACTATAGAAAGACTCCACAAGATCATTGTTGACTAACGTGAACTCGGTCGACATGGGTTCGCCTCCCGAGAAATAGAAGATAGGATGCATGAGAAATAGAGAAAGGATGTATAAATTAGGCGCTCATGAGATATTGTGTAGATGTGTCTTGCCGCATGAGCAAGCGCAGATATTGGCTGAGGCACATGATGGAGTAGTAGGAGGACACTATGGCGGTCGGGCGACTGCCCGAAAGGTACTGCATGTAGGGATTTGGTGGCCCACATTACATAATGATGCAACAGACTATGCGTGGTCTTGCGATGTTTATCAGTGAACTGGCAAGCCATCCAGACGTGACGAGATGCTGCTGCTACCTCAAGTGACATTGTAACCGTTTGAAAAATGGGTTGTGGATTTTGTCAGGTTGATCACTCCACCAGGGAAATATACGGGTGCGTGGTACATCATCACGGTGACAGAGTATTTGACCCGATGGGCCGAGGTGGCACCCGTAGTTGATTTTTCTGCAACGATGGCTGCTCGATTTTTGTTTGATCACATTATCACTTGTTTTAGCTGCCCTAAGATTTTGTTGAGTGATTAAGGTAGCCACTTTATTAATTGCACCATCAGCGCATTGACAGACGAGTTGTAGATACAGCATAAGAAGAGTACACCCTATCACCCACAGGAGAATGGGACGGTGGAGGAATTTAACAAGGTATTGGAGCATGCGCTGACCAAGGTGTGCAATGCGAACCGCGATGATTGGGATATGAAAATCCCAGTAGTGTTGTGGGCCTATCGCACCACATGTAAAAGGTTGACTGGTCAAACAACTTTTAGGATGGTATATGGGAAAGAAGCGATTATGCCAATGGATTATAGTGTTCTAAGTCTACGAATTGCGGCTGTTATGGGCATGGATGATGTCGCAACATTACATGATCGTCTAGCGCAATTGGTGTAGCTGGAAGAGGATCGATTTATCGCTGGATTTCACCAAGGGGTGGAGAAGGATCGCCAGCAGGAATGGAATGATCACCACATCAAAAGTAAACAGTTTCAGCAAGGTGACTTGGTGTTATTGTACGACAGTAAGTTTATGAAACATCCAGTAAATTTTCAGATGCATTGGCTGGGTCCATATCGCATCAGTAGTATTACTTCAGGAGGAGCGGTTCATCCCGCAGTCTCCCTGGGCACCAGCCCGGGAAGGTTTGAGCCCGCCCAGCAATACCCACAAAGCGGATGAGGTCTCACCCGAGGTGTCTCGGCAATGGAAGCATTTGTTGACCAACGCGACCTCGGTCGACAGGGGTTCACCTCACTGTCAAAACATACCACAATCTCCCTGGGCACCGACCCGGGTAGGTTTGAGCCTGCCTAGAAACACCTGCAGAGTGGATGAGGTCTCACCCAAGGCATCCAGGAATAGCAGATGGAACCATGTTTCCACTGAGGGAGAAGGAGAGTTGTGGCTACAAAGACTAGCTGTATTGCAGTACTTAAACAGAAACTTTAAACATTCAACACGGAGTTATAACATATTGCTTAATCGTGGCATTTATCATCCCAGCAATAGTAAGTAGACATTGTATCTAGAAAATATAACAACATTCATATATCGCAACATTACACAAAGATCGTACCAAAACATCATCATTAGATTACTGTCGCAGTTGTATACCAGAAGCAAAACATAGATCTCCGTACACATACATCTCCTTATCTCTCGCCAACTCTCTCTCTCTTACTTTTCTCCGCTTTCTTCTCTCTAACACTTACAACTCTCATCTATTTATAGGCTTCTGGCATTACAATGTTTGTCCACTTACAAACGACTTCCTAACCGACACTATGGAAAAATGACCCAATATCTAACTGACTCGGTCCAAATGAACCAAAAACCTGCATACTGCGGTACAATTGACTCAACATTACATAACATGTGGTCCAAGTGACCCAAAACCCACCAACTGCGGGATACTTTAACACAAAATACTCCTTCCGCACCCTCATCCAATGTGTCGCAGTGCCGACAGTACTATGACATTTCCTCATCGAATCGCTTGCCAACAGGCCCCCAACACAATCTTGTGGCTCGCCCTCAAGCCACATCAACTGCTGGACATAGTACATGCCGTGGTCTTTACTTTGAAGTCTGCATACAACTGTTCGACGTTCCTCACCAGCTCATGGGCACCCGTAGCCACTTCCATACTATCGATTACATCGTCTGCAGATGGGTGATCAGTAAGCTTGTCCATGACTTGCTGTTGACACTTCTGTAGTGCTTGTAGAGCTTCACTGGCCTGTAGCATCAATTTTCTGCCAATGTCCTAGAATTCTTCTAACTAGGCCGCACATGTCTTTTGTCGTTCATCCACCTTGGCGACCCGTTGTTGCAAGTCCTTCAGCTCGTGTGACTTAGAAACTTGCTCCATTGGTGGTAGTGTTCTCATTGCAGCATTCAATGTGGCCAACTGGCCCTCCACTTCCTGCTAGGATTTAGTCAGCTGCTCAACTTGCTCATCCTGAACAATGCAGCCCCAGAATTGTACCGTGTCGGCTGGGATCCTGGTTTCCTATGTTTCCAGTTCCTCCATCTGGGTGGCAACTTCATCAAGTGCCCTTCTTCGTTCAGCCACCTCAGCCTGAGGCATACTCGGTTTCAGCTGGGCCTTCAACATGTCATTCTCCTGCCGCAATTGCACAATGGCAGCTCCCAGTCGCTGCACCCATTGGAGCATGTCGATCTCAAGAATGGGCTCCAGCATATGCTGGCATGCATCGCAAAAATCCATCTCTAACTTCACACTGTAGTCCCATAGATGGGTCTTCTCTATGATAAGAAAATCCTGATCCTTTTTAAATTCCTCAAGTGCGCGAACCTTCTCGGCCCGCTCCTTCTTAATGTTGGCTTCTAGGTCATCCATTGCTTTCCGTGCTATAGTAGCCCTGTTTGTAAGCTCGTCGATAGTGGTGGTTTCAGCTGCCTCGCTTTCCTGCAAGTGTTGATAGCTTTGGCTGATTTCATGCATCCTATCCACTATTTCTCAGGAGGCGACCCTCTGCATGTTTGTCAGCACCATCGCCGGTAGTTCATTAACATTGTCAATCACCTAGGTAACCATCTGCAGCAAAATTTTCAAAGCCTCATTGTCAGTCACAATCGTAGTCGGTGGAATGTTGATATTCTGAACCCGGGGCATGGTGCGAATTGTGGTCGTTTCTTGCATGAGTACATCGCCAGGTTCCTTATTTAAAACCATGTTACACAAAGAATCCATATGAGCAGTGAGCGCATGGAAACCCTCCTCCGCCTTGAGGGACATCTTGTTGACAGCGACTGTGGCTACATGGTTGAGGGTTGTAATTAACTGACCCGACTGTGCCTCCACTGGCATAGACATACCACTAATTGTCCCATGCTCGTGGTGCCGTTTTGACCGGTTTTCTTCAAGAGCGCGGTCACTATCATTCACCGTTGGTGTTCTGGTTGACTTGTGATCAGAATCATGCAGAATTTGCTGATCCTGTGCTGATACTCTATCCTCAGGACCTAACGACGGACCTCCAGCATCAATCTCTACTAAACTCATGGGCTACTGCCAGGTCACCGACCACTCATTCACAATAACCTCCAAATCTTTCGCTATCACCTTATACTTGGTCTGCAACATAACCATTTTTTGACCAACGTGACCTTGGTCGACAGGGGTTCGCCTCATTGTGGACACATATCATAGTCTCCCTAGGCACCGGCCTAGGCAGGTTTGAGCCCACCCAGCAACACCCCCAGAGTGGATGAGGTCTCACCCAAGGCATCCAGGAAGAGCAGACGGAACCATGTTTTCGTCGAGGGAGGAGGAGAGTTGTGGCTACACAGACTAGCTCTATTGTAGTACTTAAACAGGAAATTTAAACATTCGACATGGAGTTATAACATATTACTTAATCGCAGCATTTATCATCCTATCAACAGTAAGCAGACATTGCATCAAGAAAATATAACAACATTCATATATCACAACATTGCACAAAGATCGTACCAAAACATCATCATTAGATTACTATCGTAGTCGTATACCAGAAGCAAAACATCGATCTCCGTACACATACATCTCCTTATCTCTCGCCATATCTCTCTTTCTCTAACACTTACAAATCTCATCTATTTATAGGCTTCTACCATTACAATGTTTGTCCACTTACAAACGACTTCCTAACTGACACTATGGACAAATGACCAAATATCTAACCGACTCGATCCAAATGACCCAAAAACCCGTATACCGCGGTACAATTGACTCAACATTACATAACATGTGGTCCAAGTGACCCAAAACCTACCAACTGTGGTATACTTTAACACAAAATACTCCTTTCGCGCCCTCATCTGATGTGTCACAGCGTCGACAGTACTGTGACATTTCCTCATCGAACCGCTTGCCAACAGGCCCCCAACACAATCTTGTGGCTCGCTCTCGAGCCACGTCAATTGCTGGACATAGTACATGCTGTGGTATTTACTTTGAAGTCTACATACGGCTGTTTGACATTGCTGCAACTGTTCTTGCTGTCTGGATCGCACAGTGTTGTCCTGCGCCTTTTGCTACACTGATCAGCGTCTCACTGTTCTGTAAGTCTTACCCGAAAGTGGGGATCCCCCAACTTGCTGTCATGTATGTCTCAAACTCATCCTCGAGTCTCTATGAATGGTCTAGACGGGAAGGAAAAGAGTATGAACAGTACCAAGGTGTGAAATTAGCAGATGACTCAGGCACATGTGTTTTGCACCGACAAACGGCTCCTACTATGGTCGGGGAGCTACTGCCCCAACCATCTCATTGGTCAAGAAGAGCACAATCCTTCAAACAACTACTATGTACTTAAACATGCTGGACCGGCCCTTGGCTTGGTCATACCACAGTGTAAATACACCCGCCGTATCAAGGCACTCAGGGACACTCGTTGTTCGGCTTCGCAAGGCCCCTGGGGTGCTGCCACAGGAAATGAAGTGAAGCATTTCCACAGCCTCCTTGGAATTCCTCACAACTCATCTCACAAACTGATCTAACAGCATAACCACGCTATTTCGGAAAGACTTGTTTGTAATGAACTACCGTCGGCCTCTGCCACTTATAGTCGGACCATTCTCGGGTCAGGATGGTGGGAATGATGCCCCATTACCTCACATCTGCGTGTGTGGACCCATCGACTGACGCAGTGGGTGGAGACCATGCTGCCACCAAAGATCCCACGTGCCGACATGTGAGAAATCTCCTCACATCTTTCTAATCGTATCGGCCCAGCGTGCCATGTGTAAAACATACCGTCGTCAAGGTGAATCTGGCAGGCGCAATCATGTATAGGGATGATGGCACAGGGTCAGAAGATGTTGGTGGGACAATAGTCACAACACTGCCCCGTACCCTCAAATCCTCCGTACAAAATCCTCCATTAACTCAACCAAATCCGTCGTTGATCCTGGTCGTAACGCTGTCATGTGTCTCCAACTGCTTCAAACATGTAGCACAAGCCTCCCTGCTTGCGCATTCCTTACTCGGTTGGTGCACCTTCGGCCACCAAACAACCTACAACACACACTCTCTTTTCTCTCTCTCTTTTTTTTTTCCCGATGTGACTCAGGCATTGTACTGTTCCAAGCCCGATCGATAGGGATTCAACCTATGACCATTTACCAGATTGGGGAGTATCGCCCCATCCAACTACTGCAACTGAACCACTCCTCCTGAAGTAATACTACTGATGCGATATGGACCCAGCCAATGCATCTAGAACTTTCCTGGATGTTTCATAAACTTGCTGTTGTACAATAGCACCAAGTCGCCTTGCTGAAACTGTTTGCTTTTGATGTGGTGATCGTGCCACTCCTTCTGGCGATCCTTCTCCACGCCTTGGTGAAAGCCAGCGATCAATCGATCCTCTTCCAGCTGCACCAATTACGCTAGATGGTCATCTAATGCTGCGACATCATCCATGCCCGTAACAACCAGAATTTGTAGACTTGGAACAATGTACTCCATTGGCATAATCGCTTCTTTCCCATATACTAGCCTAAAAGGTGTCTGACCAGTCAACCTTTTACATGTGGTGCGATAGGCCCACAACACTGCTAGGATTTTCAGATCCCAGTCATCGTGGTTCGCATTGTGCACCTTGGTGAGCGCATGCTCCAATACCTTGTTAAACGCCTCCACCGTCCCATTCACCTGTGGGTGATAGGGTGTACTCTTCTTATGATGTATCTGCAACTCATCCGCCAATGCGCTGATGGTGCGATTAAGAAAATGGCTTCCTTGATCACTCAACAAAATCTTAGGGCAGTCGAAACAAGTGATAATGTGATCAAACAAAAATCGTGCAGCCCTCGCTGCAGAACAATCAACTATGGGTGCCGCCTTGGCCCATCGGGTCAAATACTCTATCATCGTGATGATGTATCATGCACCTGTATGTTTCCCTAGTGGAGTGATTGGCCC
The DNA here is from genome assembly GCA_027924585.1 of Larix kaempferi. Taxonomy (NCBI): domain Eukaryota; kingdom Viridiplantae; phylum Streptophyta; class Pinopsida; order Pinales; family Pinaceae; genus Larix; species Larix kaempferi. Next base: position 2,412,895 of record BSBM01000416.1, read on the forward strand.
GAAAAAATCCACATCCCATTTTTCGAATGGTTGCAATGTCACTTGAGGTAGTAGCGGCATCTCGTCACATCTGGATGGCTTGCCAGTTCGCTAACAAACATCGCAAGACCATGCATAGTCTATCCCATCATTATGTAATGTGTGCCAACAAAGCCGTGCACGTAGTATCTTCCGGGCAGTCGCCAGACCACCATAGTTTCCTCCCACTACTCCATCATGTGCCTCTGCCAATATCTGCGCTTGCTCATGCGGCAAGACACATCTGCGCAATATCTCATCAGTGCCCAATTTATACAACTCTCCTACAGTCAGCTGAAAGTCAGCAGCCTTGACAACCAACTGCTTCTTCTGAGTAGTGGTAAAGTCATCGGGTGCGGTGCCGGTACCAGAAACTGAAGGATGTCATCAAAATATTGATTAGCGGTGGCAACTTTAAATAGTTGGGCATCCAGCATCCCGTCTTTGATATTAGTCAATCCTCCCCTGTGTCAATCCATGATAAATGATCGTGTCCAGCATTAAACCATCTAGGTTTCACAATGACTTCAAAATCAAACTCCTGAAACAAAAGTAGCTAACGGCATATCTTCCCCCCCAACACAGGCTTATTGACCAAGTATTTCAATGCAGAATGATCAGTGAACATTTTAAAGTGTCCACCCAACAAATAATGCTTGAATTTCTGTAGCGTGTAAACCATGGCCAGACCTTCCTGCTCCGTGGTAGTGTAATTTCGTTCTGCAGAGGACAGCTTCTGACTGGAAGAAGCAATAGGATGATTAAGGTCGCCTTCGCCAGGTTGAGCCAACACAACACCCAATGCAATTGATGAAGCATCAACATGGACATGGAATTCCTTACTCTAGTCCGGAAAGACCAAGATCAGTGCTGATGACATCTTTGCCTTGAGTGTTTTGAAGCTATCTTGACATTCCGGGCTCCATTGGAATGTCGCGTCCTTCTTCAACAACTTTTCCATAGGGGCAGTAATCGCAGCATAATCCCTGATAAACTTGCGATAATATCCTGTATGACCCAAAGTCGCTCACAACTGCTTAATGGTGGTTGGCGGTTGCAACCCCAAAATGGGCGCAATTTTGGCTGGATCAACCAGCAATCCCTATTTACACATTATATGACCTAGCAATATCCCAAACGGTGCACAAAAAATACATTTCTTCAAGTTTAGCAATATCTGGTGCTATTGACATCGCTCAAGCATTAACCGCAGATTGGACAGATGATCACGAATCAACCCATAAGCTGTCCAATCATCCATATATACCTACAAAAATTTCTGAATAAAATATTTGAATGCGGTAACAACGACCTAGGAGAATATCGCAGGTGCATTCTTTAAACCAAACGGCATTACTGTGTATTGAAAGAAACCCCATTTAGTAACGAAAGTTGTCTTATGGCGATCTTCCTTGGCAATGCGAATCTGATGGTAGCCAGAGAATCCATCAGTGAATGAGTAAATCTCCTGGCCTCCCACCCCTTCTAGTACTTCATTAGTAAACGGGGTCAGAAAAGGGTCATGCAAGCAGGCATCATTCAACTTCCGCAAGTCGACGCAAATGTGCACTTCACCTATTTTCTTGTCCTGCACCACCATAGGATTGATCCATTCGAACTCTTCCATAGGTTCAATATTACCAGCATCCAACATGCGATCAATTTCAGCCTTGAACTTTTCCTTATGTCACGGATTCAACTGATAAGGTCACTGTTGGACTGGCATAGCATCTGGTTTTAATGGAATCTTCATCTCTCCTAAATCACCCAGGATTCCTTTCATTTCGGAAAACATTGTGGGAAACACGTCTTGGAACTCATGAAGTAACTTAGTAACCTTACTCATCATCTCATCATCCCAATAATCCCCAACATTAGCAAACTTGGGAGTAGCCTCTGTGCCGATATTCATCTTGCGAAGCTGCAATGGTCGACTGAATGGATTACTTGGACCAACAGGTGGGACCACATCACAACTTCCTTCAGATTCAGGAATGTTGACATTTCGGGGATTATCCTCATCCTCTAGCCCACCGCTGATGTTGAAACACTCCATGAGAGACTACATCTGACAATATGTGTGCGGGTCAACATGGTAGGTGTAATGTCTTCATTTTGACCCCCTTTGTATTAAATCGTAAATGATGTAAATATTGTAATTTAATCATGGTGAGGAGCTCAAGGCCAAGGACCCACCATTGATTTAGCGTTTTATGTATCAGAAATTAAAGAAATAGATGCCTATGGTTCTTGTGCTAGATAGGCACAATGTAAATAAGACATCATGAAATACGAATTTTAATGAAAATACCCACAACTAGCTATGGTATGCAACAAAGAGATGGGGGCATGATTCTACAAGGAATAGGGAGAGAAATTATTCAAACCCTTGAGCCAATGGTGTTAATCCATGTGTCAATGAGAAAACCCATAAACCACCAACTACCCATTTTGGGTTATGGACCCAATCATTTGATTCTTCCAGAGATTGGTTGAGGTAGTTAATGCCTTGGGAATGAAGAGGTATGGCAGCCAATTTTGTGCATGGGTGTTAACACCCAAAAAGTGCTCACTAGCTCATTTCCTTATTCACATGACCCATTTGTCCACTTTTTCACCATTTGAGCCTCTGAAGCCAACAAAAGGTCACCAAAAGGCCTTAATACACCCCTTTTTCCACTCAAAATGAGTATTTTTCCTTAAAAAAAGCATAAAAAACCCTAAAAAAGGGTCCAAAATTTCCAAAATATTAAAAAGGGAATAAAAATATTCAAAATATTCAAAAAAGGAAAAAGGAGGAAAAAGGTACCTAAACCATGTTGGTCAATACCATTGGTTTCCTCAAAACCACAATGGTATTCCCCACCACCAAAACCTATAAAAAGGTGGTAGGGGCTCCTCATTTTAGATCCATCCATCTTCCTATCCTCATGCTGCCAAAATCTCCCTTGAGCTTTTGGCCATTGTAGCAACCTTGGAGAAGGGACCCTTTGGAGTTTGGAGCTGCTCACCCTTGGAGCTACTCAACCATCTTCATCACTTGGAGGTATTATTATTGCAAGCACTTGCTTGCCCCCATTTTCAATACAAAGTTATTTTTTCTATTTCTTGTTCTTGTTTTCAATTCAAAAGTTTATTATGATATGCACATGCTAGTTTAGTTTTAGATTTAGATTTAGTTTATTGTTTTTGCTTAATATTGAAACTGCTGCTACTAGTTAGCAGGTGCCCATAGCACTAAGCTTGGTTGCAAAACCAAGCCAACAGTTTTTGGCGACTCCGCTGGCTTGAATCTTTAGATCTCAAAATTTTATTTTTTGCTTTAGATCTTAATTTTTGTTCATTTTAGTCAGTTTAAATCATAGATCTGCCATCCTAGACAACAGATCTATTGCTGCTCTGGATTTTTCCCCTTTTTATTGCCATTAATAGCCCAAAATTGTCATTTTCGAGTTCGTTTTTCGGCGTCCGCGTATGGATTTTTCCTCACGGCTTTTTGCCTAATAGTCACGCGGTTCATCGCAACTGCGCGGCTCTTTTCCTCGCAGTTCACCGCGGCTTCGCGACCAATTAGCGCGCTGCACATCACGGCTTCGCGGACATTTTCCGCATTGCACATCGCGACTGTGTGATGAAATCCTGCGCTGCACATCGCGGCTGAATCCCACGCTGCCCATCGCGACTGTGTGACAGAAACCCGCGTGGTCCATCACGGCTGTTCTGTCAAAACCCGCGATGCCAATTTTTTCCATTCGGCCAATCTGTTAAAAAATTAATTTTTTATTGTATTTTCTGCCCACTTAGCTATTTTACAGTATTAAATTACTGCATTTTTTACAGCCATAGAAATCTTTGACTATTTGGAATGCTCCTTTAGAAAGTCTTTTTAAAAATTTTCCGAAATTGAAAGAAGGATTTATTTGCATTTTATCTAGATAAAAATTTTACTGTTTACTTCATTGATATTTTGCCCATAGCAAATTTTAAAAAGAAATCCATTTATTTCTTGAAGAAGTCATATTATTTGCTTTCCTATTTCAAAAGATCCTTTGTTTTTTGAATATTTTTTGCAAAGCATTTAATTGCAGTTTAAAATACCACACGTGCACCCACTCAAACACATAATTTAAACTGAGCCTTAAAATTTACCCTAACTTCAACCAACTTTTAACCCCACTTGGGGAGCACTTAAAAGAAGTTTGTAGCTAGGTAGAATTGAGGGGATAGGTGTTCCAATAACACCCCTCAGTTATTACATTTGAGACATAGCTGTTGTCCACTAGGGAACCAAAATCTCCTAGTATTTTTTGGCACGGTCACAACCAGTTTATCGGAAGGTCTCTCCCCTAGGAGGGTTGAAGTCGCGAGGATGGTTCCGGAAGCCTGAGTGGAATACCGAAATCCATTCAGTAATCGAAGGGCTACCATTCACAGTTCTTGGGATATCCCTGTATGGGGGTATTGCGGTAAAAGGACCAAACGACAGATTTACCTTTTCTAGACGTGTCATGAATAGAGTATCCTAGTTGCCATTCTTTAGGATTGATTACCCGCTGTCCCTCCCGGTAGGGGGATATCTAGCCATTGATTCAACACTCAATATTGTCTGACTTGGATTTCATCACCTTGCAGAGAATATCGTTTGTTGATTCACAATACTTTTACTTAGGTGTTTGCATGATACAATCCACCTTTGGTCTAGTAGCACCTCTTTTTTCTAGAAGTTGTTTGACTGTTGGTATTCTGACCATTTTTGTTGCATCCCTCCACTTATTATAATACAGCTGCTATAATAAGTGCTTTTTGAGGTTGATTTTTTGGCCTGAGAGCCTTCATTTTCACTCCACTTCTTGAACCCTTGGTTGCATTAGGGTTTTGATTTTTTTATATATTACCATCTTACACAGAATATTTTTACACAAAAACTTATTTCTCACCATTGAGAATTTTAGATGCTCTCGTCGTCTACAGGGTGAACTCCCAGAGTTCAGTCTACTTGGCTCTCCACGTCACCAACGTAGAGTCTTATCCCTTGACTCGACACGTCATCGGACACACATACAGTCATCCAATTCTGACATGCCTCACTTCACATCTGATTCTGAGGCTGAATCCGAAAACCCTACCGAGTTATTCCCAACCAACCTCATGGCTAGAACACAATTCAACCCACTTTTTACCAGCACCATAGGAGATACATCCACAAACCCTTCTACTGCAGTGCCATCCATGGCAACCACCACCCCCCTAGGTATGCCTAATATGGCGGTCACTCCACCTTTAGGAATGCCCAACACAAGACTACCTCCTATTATGGGTGTGCCCAACATAGGGCTCACACCCCCTCTGATTACCACAACCCAGATTCCAGGAATCACCACTACTATTCCTAACCCCGGTGTAACCCATGTTGCACTTGGAAACGCTGGTCCATACCAGACCACAATTGTTGGAGGACACATACCTTCAATACCTAGCATACCCTTAGGGGCTACTGGACCACTACATCATACCACCATGACTAGTAATGTCCTAGTCACTACACCACATCCCTCTGCTAGTTTACCTTACATGGTGAGTCTGAAATTACCAAACTTAGCCAGGCTAACTAATGATCCTAGAAGACATGACCCTGCGTGGCCTCACATGCCCAGCAAACTCCCCTCCGACATCCCTAAGTTCGAGGGCAAGGCCGGTGAGGACCCCCAGAATCATATTATGTCCTTCCATATATGGTGTTCCTCCAACTCCATAGTGGACGACTCTGTCTGCCTCCGTCTGTTACAGCGCACCTTCACTGGCTCTGCAGCTAAGTGGTATATCGAGCAGCCCCATGGGACCCATGCCACCTTTACCTCCCTTTCCTCGACCTTCCTGCAGTTCTTTCAGTTACCTGTCCGCTACGATGTGGGAGTCGAGATCCTACTGTCTTGCAGATAGAACACGGCCACCCACATCACTAACCACATTCATGAGTGGCGTCGACGCCAAAGCCTCTGCAAAATCAAGTTAGACGACCGTATCTTCTTAGATTGGTTTCTCAAATCTCTCCTCCCTCTCATCGCAAAGGATGTGGCATCCGAACGACCCCAGTCTGAAGAAGAGGCCATCCTCAAAGCCCAACAATTTGACCTCATTTACGCCCAATTGGGTTATCTATATACCATTATACCAGACACCCCTCGGGGCGAGTCATCCCAACACGATACGCCGGGGGCATCCCATGCCGCAGATGGCATCATTGGTCGTATGGCCTCACATCCCCAACCCTTTTCCATTGCACATCCTAGCCATGGTCTCGACCTTTCGTGGGCTACATCTCAATCTGGAGCAACCAATTCACATGCTCCCATGGCACATCACCACCACACCCACGGACCTTCATGTCCACGTCAGTGCTTTGGTCATGCACCGCCTGCATACGCCCCCCCAGCTCTACCTCAACCAATGTATTACCCACAACAACCTACGACAGCTATCCCAACACCTCCAATAGCTCAAGGTTACCAACAACCCCAGCAGGTAACTGGACCACCTCCAGCCCCACCAGCTTATTATCCACCACAACCTGCTCCCGCACCTACGGTGACCCAAAGTCCTCCCATTTCTCAAGGGCAAGTGTACACACAACACAATCAGCCCCAGCACCAAAACAACTAGCGCAACCAAGGAGGGCAAAAAAACCGTGGAAGAGGACGTAACCGTGGGAAAAACCAACAACAACATCAAGGTCCTCCACCTCCCAATCCCCTGCATAATAACAATGCTGCTCCTCCCAACCAAAATCTGGATCGTAATCCCAGGCAGCCCAAAAACAATAACCTCAGAACAAACCATCCTTGTTCTATTTGCGGGGTCTATGGCCATTACACACATGCTTGCCCACATTTGGAGCGAGCTCGACAACTATGGACTGACGATGCCCATCGTCAAGGACAAGCGGCTCCTCAGCCGCCATCCAACCCTCCACCACCTCAACATCAACCTTTGGTGCTGGAAAACCCCTTTCCAACACAAGGCGTAGTGAACACTCAGCCGTTAGCTCCCCCTCAGGGAAACGTGCCACAACAACAAATCACTTATGCTGCTCCTGATCAACGCATGGTTGATTCAGATACCCACCACTTGTTGATGATGTCATCCACAGATGCCAAGCTCCAAACTGGCCGGAACCAATATGGCTCCACCCCTGAAGCCCCTCCCGTCGACAAGAACACTAACGTTCATCCCACAGATCAGACGTTACGTATACCTCTAGCTCCACTCAATGGCACTTCTAAAGCACCTCGCTTCCCACTTCGTCGCATCAACAATAATCCCAATGCTTGTGCTATGTCGAATTACAACATTGTAGACAACTTAGCCTAGTCTCCTACAACCATGTCTGCTTTAGAAGTCTTAAAAAACTATCCTTCACAGCGCAAGACTTTACTCTCCGCCATTGGCACCATTGATCCCAATGATTTACAACTGATGGCATTCGATTCAGACCAATCCAAACCATGCTTTCCTTCCACTTTAGCATTCCAAGTTTCCGTTTCGGTTCGGAATCTTGTCATCCATTGGTGCACTATCGATGAAGGTGCCTCTACATGCGTTATGTCCACATTCGTTTGGTAGAAGTTGGGATCTCCTACTCTTCAGCAGTCCACCACTGCGTTGCGAGCCTATGATGGTCGTTCGGCTCAACCCCAAGGTCTCTTAGCTAATGTCCCCGTCCAGCTGGCTGGTAAAACCGTGTTCATTGACATAGAGGTCATCAATGCCCAACTTGACTATAACCTCTTACTTGGCCGCAGCTACATGTATGCCATGCGGGCTATTGCCTCATCCATTTTTCGTACCATGATGTTCCCTCATGACGGGCGCGTGGTCAAGGTCAACCAACTCACCTATTACGATCCCAAGGCCCCCGCTGCACCTGAAAATGTTCTCCCCATGGTTGAACAACCTGTTTGTGGTGCAACTACCTTGTTCGTTTCCTCAGTGGGACCCGGACTTTACTTCGACGTGCCGATGACTTCTACATTCCAATCTATTCCACCACCATCACCGGAGACCCACGTCGCTGACCTCTGTACTCTTTCACACAATACACAAACACCCAACAATCAACCATCCTTGTTACCTCAACCACCATTGGTCCCTAGTCACATTGGTGTTACACCCATCCACACAATCCCCTTTCTATTTCCTCCCTCGGGCGTAGTAAGTGCCCCGGTTATATCTACACTTAGTCTCCCCGGGTTAACATTGGGATTACCCGTGTGGAATATTTCGCCTCCCGTTCCCCCGTCGACACCAAATGTCATCCTGCAACCAGTGCAACCCATTGTCACTTCTACCCAACCACCTCCCGGTATCACTACTCCCTCGTCATCTACGAATCCCCGTCCTCTCATCATTCCCACTGGGGGCAAAGGCCCACAACCATACACTGTGGTACCCCCACCCAAAGAAGTTAAACCTCCCCCCGTGTTTCGCGCTCCTCCCAAATGCTCATTGTGTGATGAGTTAGGCCATCCAACTCATCAATGTCCACAATTGCCCGCATTACAGAAACACATGCAAATGCTTGACGACGACCCCAACATCCCGATTGTCAAACTAAACCCAAACCCCAAGCCTCGTGATAAATCACTGTGTACCAACCACCCTTGTGCGATATGCGGTATTTAAGGACACTACTCACATCATTGTCCTGATATCCCAGATTAAAGAGCAGCTCTCTACGAGATGAATAATTTGGACCTTGAGACAGCACCCCCCACAATTGAGGAGATCTACCCTCCAAAATCATCCGCTTCGGAAGAAATCAATACTATCTATATGATTTCAACCACTTTCAAACCAGAACCCCATTGATTTATGGTCTGACTACTTCCAAACTGGTGAGCAAATTTTGGAAACACTCACTGCACCCAACTACCCTTGGGACGACATGCATCATCGCTCATACTTCCTCCCGGAAGCGTCTACATCCACCACATCTAATCAGCTATTGATCGAATCGAAAGATTTCATACCCACTAAGGTCGATTGGCTCAAGGACCCCATCCCAGCATCAGATGCCTTCGAAGAAGGGAACATGTCAAACATTTCCCCCATTATACAAATTGACATTTCCACCACACCTGGGAAACCTGAGCTCATCTCGCTGGGCACATCTTGCACTCAAGCGGAGACTCAGGCATACAAAAAACTTTTTCAAGAATTCCGTGATGTCTTTGCCTGGTCCTATACCGAAATGCCTGGTCTCGACCCCGCCATTATAGAGCACCACATTGACACATGGCCTGATGTCCCCCCCATTCGTCAGAAACAGCGACCCATTCATCCTTCCAAGCTCCCCGCTATTAAAGCCGAGGTTGAGAAAATTCGCGAAGCAGGATTCATTTATCCTATTGCTTATACCACATGGGTTTCAAACCCCGTTCCCGTCAACAAAAAACAAGGCACCCTTAGAGTATGCACTGACTTCCGTGATTTAAACCGCGCTTGTCCCAAAGACAATTTCCCCACGCCATTCATTGACCAACTCATTGATGCGTGTGCAGGACATGAAGTCCTATCTTTCATGGACGGTTTTTCTGGATACAACCAGATTCAGATCCATAAGGAGGATTAGTACAAGACTGCATTTACCACCCCATGGGGCACCTTTTCCTATCGTGTCATGCCTTTCGGCCTCAAAAATGTTGGTGCCACCTTCCAGTGGGCCATGGCCTATTGTTTTCACAACTTGGTCCATATCTTGCTGGTCTATCTTGATGACCTCATAGCTCATTCCCGGAAATGATCAGACCACCTTAACGACCTCTGGCAAGTTTTCTTGCGTTGTTGCAAATATAAAATCCGCTTGAACCCACACAAGTGTGTCTTTTGCATTCCGGCGGGCCAGTTGTTGGGTTTCATTGTTTCCCAGAATGGAATTACTATTGATCCCCTGAAAGTCAAATCCATCTTAGACCTTCCCTCTCTGCGTACGCTTCAGTAACTCCAGAGTCTGCAGGGGCGGTCCAATTTCCTTCGTTGCTTTGTTCCTGATTACGCCACCAAAGTTCATGGATTCTTATGCCTACTTCGTACCCACATACCCTTTGTTTGGGATGAGCAAGCAGACACGGCATTCGACGCCCTCAAGAAAGCTCTCACACAAGCCCCCTTGATCTCCCCTCCGAATTTCTCCCAGGACTTCATCCTTTACGTCTCGGCATTCGAACATGTCGTGTCCGGAGTCTTGGTCTAAGAAGATGCCTCTCACTAAGAGCATGTCATTTATTACGTCAGCCAAACCTTGTCTGGCCCACCCCTACGTTACCCATATGAGGAAAGATTTGCCCTAGATGTAGTCTTTTCCGTCCAAAAATTGCGACACTACATTCTACTCAGTCATACCACAATTGTCGCCGACTCCAACCCTATGGTCTATCTCCTAAACCGATGGCTCCTACAAAGTCGTGTTGCTAAATGGGTCATTATCCTCCAGGAGTATGACCTCACTTTCAAAACTCCCAAGAGCACCAAAGCCCTCGCACTTGCCCATCTCATCACTGACCTCCCATCCTCTTCGTCATCACCCTCTATTCAAACGGATCTGATTGATGATCACATCTTCATTATTTCGTCTAACGACCCATGGTACGGTGACATCCTAATTTACCTCCGCACTCAAAAATTTCGACCCCACATCGATCGTGACGGATGCCATCATATACGTCACCACGCCCCCCGATACCTCTTGTTAGGGGATGTACTTTATCGACACGGCGTTGATACCATCCTATGACGTTGCCTATCCCATAGTGAGGCAGAACAAGTCCTCAATGATTGTCATAGCGGTGCCTGCGGAGGCCATTTCTCCAGCATGGCCACCGCCCAAAAGATCATTCGTGCAGGTTACTTTTGGCCATCATTATTTACTGATTGCATCACCGCAGTCAAACATTGCTAAAACTGTCAACTTTTTGCCCCCAAAGCAAGAACCCCACCCGCCTCCCTTCATCCAGTCGTTACTACCGGACCATTATGCAAATGGGCCATCGACTTCCTTAATTTCAATCCCATGTCAGCCAATGGTCACAAACATATTATTGTGGCCATAGATTATTTCACCAAGTGGCAAGAGGCCATGCCAACTTACAATTGCACAGCCGACACTGCAGCACGGTTCTTTCTCAACCATGTTATCACACGTTTTGGAGTGCCAAAGCAACTTGTCTCAGACCACGGCTCTCACTTCGAAGACGCCGTCTGGAAAGAACTATCAACCTTACTGAAATTTGAACACCATTTCTCCTCTACTTACTACCCCCAAGTAAATGGCCAAGTCGAAGCGATAAACAAAATTTTGAAAACCATCCTCCAGCGCACTGTAGACAAACACAAGACAAATTGGCACCACATGCTCTTCCCGGCAGTATGGGCATACCGCACGTCAACTAAAACCGCCACTGGTTTTACCCCTTTCCACTTAGTTCACGGTGTCGAATCCGTCCTCCCCATTGAGTGCCAGATTCCAACCCTACATATGGCTGTTGAACTCCTACCGGACACTGCCCCAATTGAGCAACACATACTACTCCTGGAGCAGGCCGATGAAGATTGGCACAAAACCCTTCAAACCATGGAAGCAACCAAGAACCGATCCAAATTGAATTATGATAAACATGTCCACCCAAGAACTTTTTCTGAAGGGGACCTTGTCCTCGCCTACGATCAGGCTCACGACAAAACTGGGAAAGGAAAGTTTGTGTGCATGTGGCAAGGCCCATATATTATACACACTTGCCTCGGACAGGGGGCATATATTCTGACTGATTCAGAAGGCAACCCCCTCCGCAACCCACGCAACGGGTTGTACCTCAAGTTATTTTACCCATAGTAAACCGGATGGACACCACCGTGCATTATAGAACTTCATGACATTTCTTTCTTTTCCTGTTTTCATCAGGTCCATTTTTTAACCATTTTTTGGACACCTTCGTTGCCTCAATTTGCGTGCCACATCGGCCGTCATCCGTTTTTGACGAGTCTTATATCGTCGGATTCAGTTTTTCGCGCTCGTGATGATGCTTGAGATCATTTCTTGCTCCCTTGCCCAGTTTTTTAGGGCATTTTTTCATGCCCCCTCGTCGCCTTGGTTTGCGCGCCACATCGACCGTCGTTCATTGTTGACATGCCTTATATCGTCGGATTCAGTTTTCCACGCTCGTGATGATGCTTGAGATCATTTCTCGCTCTCACGCCCAGATTTTTAGGGCATTTTTCCATGGCCCCTCGTCGCCTTGGTTTGCGCGCCACATCGGTCGTCGTCCGTTGTTGACATGCCTTATATCGTCGGATTCAGTTTTTCGCGCTCGTGATGATGCTTGAGATCTTTTCTCGCTCTCACGCCCAGATTTTTCAGGCATTTTTTCCATGCCCCCTTGTCGCCTTGGTTTGCATGCCACATCAGCCGTCGTCCATTTTTGACATGCCTTATATTGCCAGATTCAGTTTTCTGCGCTCGTGATGATGCTTGGGATCATTTCTCGCTCTCACCTCCAGATTTTTCAGGCATTTCCTAAAAAATGCCACCCATCACCTCGGTTTGCGTGCCACAAATGGCTATTGCCCCTTGTTGACAATCTTTATGTCACCAGATCCAGTATTCCGCACACATGATGATGCTTGAGACCTTTTCTCACTCCCATCAATCCCTTGTTGTTCGGTATAATTTTATCCCTTTTTCGGGCCGAGCAATCCCTTTTACAAAAAAGGCACTTAGAGAGTTTTTGTTAAGCTCTATTCTGACTCCTAAAAAAATGAAAAGATCGCCGAGCAACCTTGCTTCCTTTCATGCTCGTTAAACGTATCTGAAAGGGCGTCTACCTAGTATAAGTTTACCCCTTTTCCAGACCTTGTAGACTAATTATGAAAAAGGAATACTCTAGTCACACCGGTTAGAAGAGTTCTCCATTTACATCATTTTACGCTTTTTCGGGCCTTGGAGACTAACTTACGAAAAAGAACACCAATGGAGTCCCCTTACTGCTTTCAGACTCTCTAAACATGAAAGAAACCACGAGCAATCACCATCCTGGGCTCATAAAACCAACTAGACAGTAATCATAACCACTGCAGAGTCTTCTTATCGTTTTCAGACTCCTTAAAAATGAAAGCACCAATGAGCACGAACAGTCCTGGGCTCAAAAAATCCACAGGATAGTACCATTTCAGAGCACACTTTTATACCTTCTTGGAGCTCATTAAAACTATGAATAAGGACCCAATGGTGCTTCTCGGTGCCACAACAGATCATGTCTCCTCATATGGCAGCCTCCCCATTCCGGTCGCCTTTGTTCAGAGCATTTTGCATTTTTTCACCCTAAGAATCCCTTGACACACCCATCAGCTCGTCACCTCAGTTAATAAATACCCTTCAGTCCTTCAAAGCAATGATACCCACACCTACGAGTCAGTTCCCTATGCTTCCAAGTCAACCATGTCATCATGCTCTGAACAAAGGAAGTTTGAGTCTTCCCATATATGACCCCAGTTACTTCCCATCCCCACAAGTATGTCAATCCTACCATCAGTACTACCACACTTTAATTCTACACCTCGCGCTCCTATCAAGGAAACATCATTGCATTGTTAGTTGCTGGTCTCCCTCTGTCGACGACAACCAAATTTATTCCAGAGGATAGACCTAGAGGTCCCTGTGTCTTGGACTCATCACCATTTATGATGAGTGCCTACGAATCATTTCGAGAAGAATCCTCAGTGCCTCTCCAAATGGTTGTTTCTCACATGCTCGACTTCAACACCTTGATCGCATCGTTGAGACTCGCGCAGGGCATTGGTCTGTTCAGTTATTAGTCGAAGACCCCGTATACCATCTGACTTATCCACATTTGAGAGTCTACCTATGGATACAACCAGTTACACTTTTCCTATAGATATCCGGGTTGCGCATGGCGACAGTATTCAGATGTACCCCAGTTTCATACTCCCTTGAGTATACAGTTACATTAATTCTCAGAGATGACTCACAGTCTTTGAGTCCCTACAGATGTTGGACACCTTCATTTTTGTTAAGTTTTAAACCAAATAGACTAGCAAGATCACTAAAAGAATCATAATCACAAGATAGACACAGAATATACCCTGGGAAACCCTCATGGGGTAGAAAACCCAGCAAAGCTTTCCTCAATAAGATGATCAACCAAAATACAAGATGTGCTCCCTCCTTCTTTTCTTCCTTAGCAAATCTCCCAGACAAGTGCGCCTCTTTTCACAAGTGAGTGAGTGTATCAAATGAGGAACAAACCTCCTCTATTTATACACTACTCTGACATATATTTTACACAAGTACATGTAGGATCGTATTTAACCATTAGGTTAAATACCCTACTATAACTGACTGGGACGACCCCCACATGGTGGGTCTAATAACCCTAGTTACCACAACTTCTCGGAGGAATAAACATCTCCAGATTCATAGTATAATCACATCGGAGGTATGGAACATCTCCGAAATAAATAATATACAAATATAATATTCTTAGAAGTTACAATATTCAACACTCCCCCTTAACGAGAAGGATATTATAACAACATCTGCAGGAGCAACGAGTCATACATCATACATGATACATCTATATATCATCGGAAGTTTTCTTCAGTTCATCATCATCAGTAACTCAACTAGTTACTGGAACATTGACATCACTCGATCATCAGCGTCATCATCAGCATCGTTATCGCATGATCATCAGCGTCATCATCAGCATCGTCATCACATGATCATCAGCATCATCATCACATGATCATCAACATCGTCATCACACGATTATCAGCATCATCATCACGCGATCATCAACATCATCATCACACAATCATCAACATCGTCATCACACGATCATCATCATCGTCATCACACAATCATCAGCATTGTCATCACACGATCATCAGCATCGTCATCACACGATCATAATTACACAGGATGATCAATCCTACTCTCTTTAGGACATAGGTCCATGGATGATGCAATCCAGTCATGTACCTTTTGAACCGAAGTCCAAGGACGATCCAGTCCTATTATGTACCTTTTGAACCGAAGTTCAGGGACGATCCAGTCCTATCATGTACCTTTTGAGCCGAAGCTCAGGGACGATCCAGTCCTATCATGTACCTTTTGAAACGAAGCTCAGGGACGATCCAGTCCTATCATGTACCTTTTGAACCAAAGCTCAGGGATGATCCAGTCCTATCATGTATCTTTTGAACCGAAGCTCAGGGACGATCCAGTCCTATCATGTACCTTTTCAACCGAAGCTCAGGGACGATCCAGTCCTATCATGTACCTTTTCAACTGAAGCTCAGGGATGATCCAGTCCTATCATTCAATTCTCAGAGACCTCATGTCTACGGTTCAATTCATAGGACCAAAGTTCGAGGACGATCCAATCCCCTTACCTGTTCATTTAGGATTTTTGTTCTCGGAGACATCATGTCTACGGCTCAATTCAAAGGACTAAAGTCCGAGGACAATCCAATCCCCTTACCTGTTCATTCAGGATTTTGTTCTCAGAGAAATCATGTCTACGGCTCAATTCAAAGGACTAAAGTCCGAGGACGATCCAATCCCCTTACCTATTCATTCAGGATTTTGTTCTCGGAGACATCATGTCTATGGCTCAATTCAAAGGACTAAGGTCCGAGGACGATCCAATCCCCTTACCTGTTCATTCAGGATTTTGTTCTCGGAGACATCATGTCTACGGCTCAATTCAAAGGACTAAAGTTCGAGGACGATCCAATCCCCTTATCTGTTCATTCAGGATTTTGTTCTCGAAGACATACGTCTACGGCTCTCTTTAGGACTGAAGTCCAGGGATGATCCAATCCCCTCAAGTCTACCAAGGACTTCATTCTTGAAGACATACATCTACGGCTCTCTTTAGGACTGATGTCCAGGGATGATCCAATCCCCTCAAGTCCACCAAGGACTTCATTCTCGAAGACATACGTCTATGGCTCTCTTTAGGACTGATGTCCAGGGATGATCTAATCCCCTCAAGTCCACCAAGGACTTCATTCTCGAATACATACGTCTACGGCTCTCTTTAGGACTGATGTCCATGGATGATCCAATCCCCTCAATTCCACCAAGGACTTTATTCTCGAAGACATACGTCTACGGCTCTCTTTAGGACTGATGTCCAGGGATGATCCAATCCGCTTACATGTCAATCATGAGTACAAGTATCTTCATCTATACAAGTACATCAAGGCATCATGTATTCTCATCATCAAAAACATGTATATATATCCTCATCATCAAAACATGTATCCTCATCATCAAGACATGTACATCAAAACATGTATCCTTACCATCAAGACATGTACATCAAAACATGTATCCTCATCATCAAGACATGTACATCAAAACATGTATCCTCACCATCAAGACATGTACATCAAAACATGTATCCTCATCATCAAAACATGTATATCAAAAATACATCTAACATCAAAACCATGTATACATCTATCATCAAAAGCATGTATTCTCACTAATACATCTATCATCAAAAGCATGTATACATCTATCATCAAAAGTAAAAGTATAAGAGTCCTAAAAATAATTCTAAGTAACTAAGTGTAGTAAATAGGTAGCCTCATCATTGATGAGACTTGACTTGTTATCAGGTACTATGCTACTCCCCCTTTCGAGGAGAGTCCTTTTGAACTATACCAAGCTTGTCTCGGAAGTATTCAAATTTCACTCGAGACAGAGGTTTAGTCAAGATATCAGCAATCTGATCCTCAATGCTTATATATTCAAGCTTGATAGTTCCTCTCTGCACCATATCTCGTATATAGAAGTATCGGATCTCTATGTGTTTTGACTTATCGTGGAACACAGGATTTTCAGTCATCTTAATGCAGCTTTGATTGTCACACATAATCACAGTGGGATCCATTTCTAAGTCAAACACTCTAGATAATAGTTTTCAAAGCCATACTGCTTCACAGCTGGTAGAGCAGGCAGCTATATATTCTGCTTCGGCAGTACTGAGGGCCACGCTAGATTGTTTCTCGCTGAACCATGAGACCATAGCAAATCCAAGACCATAACATCCACCTGAAGTACTTTTTCTATCTGAGACACTACCTGCCTAGTCAGAGTCTGAGTAACCATGTAACCTGAGTTCATGATCTCTGAGATAATATAGGCCAAAATCTAAAGTACCTTTTAGGTACCTCATTACATGCTTTGCAGTTATTAGGTGAACCTTTCTAGGTTCTACTAAATACTGACTTAGGGTATTTACAACAAAGCATATATCAGGCCTAGTATTTGTTAAATACATCAATGATCCAATGATTTGTCTATATAGAGTTATGTCCACTAATTCTGATGAATCATTGACCAATAACTTCAAGTTGGAGTCCATGGGAGTGGCCATGGATTTACACTCCATCATATCAAATCTTTTGAGAATTTCCACAGTATACTTACCTTGATTTAGAAATATTCCTTTTGGTTCTTGCCATACTTCTAAGCCTAAGAAGTAGTGCATCAATCCGAGATCTTTCATCTCGAATTCTGAAGAAAGCTTCTTCTTGCTTTCAATAATTTGTTTCTCATTTCCAGTTAGAAATAGATCATCTACATATAACAACAGTATAACTGGTTCATCCTCCATCACTTTGAGATAGAGATTGGGATCAACTTTACTCTTGGTAAAGCGCATGCTTGTTAAGAAATTGTCAATCCTTCCGTACCAAGCCCTGGGAGCTTGCTTCAATCCATATAATGCTTTTTTCAGTTTGCATACATGGGTCCTTCCGTCCTTGACCTCAAATCCTTGTGGTTGTTCTATGTATACTTCTTCTTTAATTACACCATTCAGAAAAGCTGTCTTAACATCCATTTGGTGCAGTTTCCATTTAATCATGGATGCAAGAGCCATGATAGTTCTAATTGAAGTATACCTAGCAACTGGTGCAAATGTTTCTTCATAGTCAATTCCCTCTTTCTGAGAGAATCCTCTGGCTACAAATCTTGCCTTGTATTTTTCAATGCTACCATCTGCAGCATGTTTTATCTTGAAAATCCATTTGGAAGAAACCACACTTTTATCTTTTGGTTTGGGAACTATATCCCAAACATCATTTTTCATTATTGACTGATATTCTTCTGTCATAGCTTCTACCCATTCTTTCTTCTGAGCTGCATCTTCATAGCTGGTAGGTAGTTGATCCACAAGATCACACATCAAGGCCATGTAGTTGGACACTAGCTTTGGTTTCTTTCTTTCTCTAGTGGAGCCTTCAGGAGCTCCATATATTTCAGCCCCTTGAATAATATCTCTAGCCCATGCTGGCCTTCTTTTCTTAGATAAGTCTGTAATAGGAGGCTCTTGAGGTTCCAACATGTCATGATCCTCTGGAGAATCATCTTCAGGAATGGGCATAGCCTCTGTGATCCTGGGAGAAGTATCTTCTTCATAGATTTCTTCAAGTTGGCACTTCTTGGATTTCTTAAGAGCTGCTTCTTCATCAAATGTTACATCTCTACTTATTTCTATGTGATGAAAGCCTGGAATGTAAATTCTGAAGGATTTGGATGATTCACAATAACCAACAAATATTCCCTTCTTAGCAGAAGGGTCCAACTTGGTTATCTTTTCTTTTGGAATGTGGATGTACACAGGACACCCAAATATTTTAAGGTGACTTACCTCAGGCTTCTTACCTGTAAACACTTCTTCTGGAGTTTTGAAATCAAGAGCACTATGAGATAATCTATTTTGCACATATACTGCTGTCTTGGCTGCTTCAGCCCATAGATACATAGGAAGATCTTGGTCATGTATCATAGTCTTTACAACTTCCATGATTGTTCTATTTTTCCTTTTAGCCACCCCATTTTGTTGGGGATTATATGGAGTAGTTAGTTCCCTCTTAATTCCAGCTTCTTTACAGAAGTCCTCAAATTCCTTTGAGGTAAATTCTCCTCCATTATCTGTTCTGAGAATTTTGATTCTCTTTTTTGATAGATTTTCTATTAGAGCCTTGAACTCTTCGAATTTTCCAAAAACTTCATTCTTACCTTTCAGGAAGTATATCCAAGTTTTCCTTGAGTGGTCATCAATGAATGAAAGATAGTATTCAAACCCACTTAGAGAAGTGGTGGGCATTAGTCCACATACATCTGAGTGTATTAGCTCCAAAATGTTCTTAGTCTTTGTTTCACTCTTTGGAAAGGGGTTCTTAATATTTTTCCCTTTCTTACATCCTTTACATGATCCATCATGATCAGCTTTCAAATCTGGTAGTCCTATGACTACCTTGCTTACATAGGGTAAGGCTTTATAGTTGATATGAGCTAATCTTCTATGCCATAGCTCACTAGGGATAGAGATCTCATGAGCAAGGGAAGCTTCTGGATGACCCTTGAGCTTATAGAGACCTCCTTCTTCTTCACCAATGACAACTGCATCTTTAATTTTCTTTCCTTTGGACCACATGAGTACTTGTCCATCTATGAAAGCCACTCTAAAACCTTTCTTATCTAGTGCTGAGATAGAGAGAAGGTTCTTCTTTAAACCTGGTACATATAAGATATCTTTCATATTCAAGGGTGTTCCAGAGTCTAGCTTGTAGCTAGCTTCACCAATTACTTTGATGGGATATTGGTAGTCATCTCCTAGAGATACCTTTTGTGTAGAAGACTTTTCTTCAAGATTTGAGAAAGTCTTTCTTTGACCTGTCATGTGCTTAGAAGCACCACTGTCAATGAGCCATGTATCTTCTCCAGGAGATACAGATCCATAGAGTGCAGAGAATAGAACATATTCTTCTAGATCTTCTTTCTTCACTTTATATCTTTTCTTTCTAGGTTTTACCTCTACCTCTTCTTCTTCTTCTTCTTCTTCTTCTTCTTCTTCACTATCATTTTCTGCCATATGTGCATGATGTCTTTTGTGGACAAACTTCTTCTTTTGTGAAGGACAATATTTGGAGATGTGTCCTAGTTTATGACAACTGTAGCATTCAACTTTGGAAAGATCTCTTACTGGATTAGGTCCTCTTCTCTTTTTAGGCCTAGAGAAGTGTTGAGGTCCTTTGTGGTCAACTCTCTTGAGATGACCTATTCTTCTTCTTTTGGTATGGGTGGCCAAGGCTTGGTCATCCTCTTTGAGAAGAGCTTCTCTGTTGGAAACCCTAGCTTCTTCTTGAACACAGTCCTCCCATACTATATCAAACTTCATGCTCTCTTTTCTGGCACACATGGTTTGTATGAATGATTCCCAAGGCCTAGTGAGACCATTGAGAGCAGTCATCACAAGGTCATCTTCATCAAGAGTATCACCAATTGCATCTAGTTGCTCCTTGATTTGTGAGACCCTTGAGAAGTAGTCTTGAATGGATTCTCCTTTGTGCATCTTGGTACTCTTCAATTGAGTCCTTAGGTTCATCTTCCTATTGATGTTCTTTCCTTCATACATTCTTCCTAGGGCATCATACATTTCCTTTGGAGTCTTCTTGGAGGCCACTTGGGGAATCAAGTGGTCTTTAATAGAATCAGCTATGATTCTCTTTGCCCTAATTAAATCCTTCATATGCTTTTCTTTGGCTTCATCTCCTTCTGGTTCTGCAACTTCATCCTTGATATAATGAGCAAGATCATTCTCTTCAAGAATGAGACCAATTCTATATTTCCATGCCCAAAAATTCTCTATACCTTCTAGATTGTCTTCAAGCTTAGTGCTTGGATCCATCTTCTCTTGGGGGAGTCCAAGAGACAGAGTAGTACTTACCTGAAAAGTTACCTTTTACTTTTCTGGAACCTGAGACAGAATTTTATCACACATTTGGTAGAATTAGGGTTTGACTTTCCCGGAGTTCTACCCAACCAAAAAGTTCGATCTAGGGCTTAAAAGAATGGTCTTGAGAAGGGCTATCCAGCCATGTAATCAGAGTTTAACAATACCAAATTTCTGCTGAAACCAATTTCTCACTTATCGCACTTTTGGTAGAATTAGAGTTTGACTTTCCCGGAGTTCTACCCAACCAAAAAGTTTGATCTAGGGTTCAAAAGAATGGTCTTGAGAAGGGCTATCCAGCCATGCAATCAGATTTAAATAATACCAAATTTCTGCTGAAACCAATTTCTCACTTATTGCACTTTTGGTAGAATTAGGGTTTGACTTTCCCGGAGTTCTACCCAACCAAAAAGTTTGATCTAGGGTTCAAAAGAAAGGTCTTGAGAAGGGCTATCCAGCCATGCAATCATATTTCAATAATATCAACTTTCTGCTGAAACCCTAATCTTCACCAGAAAGAGAGAGAGAGAGATTCTTACCTTGTGAAAGATGTCCTATTCAGTCTAGCTCTGATACCATGTTAAGTTTTAAACCAAATAGACTAGCAAGATCACTGAAAGAATCATAAACACAAGATAGACACAGAATATACCCTGGGAAACCCTCATGGGGTAGAAAACCCAGCAAAGCTTTCCTCAATAAGATGATCAACCAAAATACAAGATGTGCTCCCTCCTTCTTTTCCTCCTTAGCAAATCTCCCAGACAAGTGCGCCTCTTTTCACAAGTGAGTGAGTGTATCAAATAAGGAACACACCTCCTCTATTTATACACTACTCTGACATATATTTTACACAAGTACATGTAGGCTTGTATTTAACCATTAGGTTAAATACCCTATTATAACTGATTGGGCCGACCCCCACATGGTGGGTCTAATAACCCTAGTTACCACAACTTCTCGGAGCAATAAACATCTCCGGATTCATAGTATAATCACATCGGAGGTATGGAACATCTCCGGAATAAATAATATACAAATATAATATTCTTAGAAGTTACAATATTCAACAAGTTTCAGCAGTTCATCAGTTATTCCAGTGTATCAGTTATTGAGATCAGTCATGATATGATCATGAGTACATCCCAAAATAATGTCCCCTCTGGACCATTACGATGTACCAACAGATTCTTTATGTATTTTTTCATGTCCCCCTTCTTGGGACTAATTGTTATGTATATGTCTTGATACGAGCATGGGTATGCCCACCTCGTCCATTATCAGAGATTGTTCCTCATTCATATTGAGGCCATGTAATATTTGTTTATTTTTGCAGCTTCCAAGGGCCGTGGATCCAGTCTCTAATCGGTCTCTTCTCCTCCCCAAACCCCAGAAAAAAGACAAAAGAACTATGATGTCTATCGGCCATATGATGAGCTCCTGCCCTCACACATCAGGGGGCAATCTGTTAACACCCAAAAAGTGCTCACTAGCTCATTTCCTTATTCACATGACCCATTTGTCCACTTTTTCACCATTTGAGCCTCTGAAGCCAACAAAAGGTCACCAAAAGGCCTTAATACACCCCTTTTTCCACTCAAAATGAGTATTTTTCCTAAAAAAAGCATAAAAAACCCTCAAAAAGGGTCCAAAATTCCCAAAATATTAAAAAGGGAATAAAAATATTAAAAATATTCAAAAAAGGAAAAAGGAGGGAAAAGGTACCTAAACCATGTTGGTCAATACCATTGGTTTCCTCAAAACCACAATGGTATTCCCCACCACCAAAACCTATAAAAAGGTGGTAGGGGCTCCTCATTTTACATCAATCTATCTTCCTATCCTCATGCTTCCAAAATCTCCCATGAGCTTTTGGCCATTGTAGCAACCTTGGAGAAGGGACCTTTGGAGTTTGGAGCTGCTCACCCTTGGAGCTACTCAACAATATTCATCACTTGGAGGTATTATCATTGCAAGCACTTTCTTGCCCCCATTTTCAATACAAAGTTATTTTTTCTATTTCTTGTTCTTGTTTTCAATTCAAAAAAGTTTATTATGATATGCACATGCTAGTTTAGTTTTAGATTTAGATTTAGTTTATTGTTTTTGCTTAATATTGAAACTGCTGCTACTAGTTAGCAGGTGCCCATAGCACTAAGCTTGGTTGCAAAACCAAGACAACAATGGGAAAGCCATCAACCCGGGAAATCGTGTTTTGTCTCCTTGGGCAAGAAAACACCCACGAAATGGTGCCCAAAAGCCATTTTGAACATATAGCTTTTTCGTCTCTCACGTAGTCTGAACTACTATGTCTTTCCCCATCAGGTTTTTACCAATTTCCTGCATTTTACCATAGCTGGGAACTCATTTTTGTGTTACACAGTGGCTGGGAGAAAGGGAGTCACGTTTTGGGGGTTTATAGAGGTCGTTTTTGCCCCGGAATGTCCATGGGCGTTTCTTTGAAAATGGTTTTTGCTCTCTAGGGTTGAATCCCCAATTGCCATTTCGTTTTTGGTTCTTCCCACGTTTTTCTGTGCCAGTAGAAACCCCATCTTTGGGCAACTCACTGTAAAACGTTTCTTCATGCCCATCACTTATACTTCTATTGTTATGTGCATCCTTGTTTTGGTTTGATTCTATGAGAAAGAGATTGGAGTGGTAGTGGACAGAGAGGGCTTGATAAACCTAGTGGGGGAGATCACCTCTCAAGAAGATCAAGAGGGCTTTGGCTACTCTTCTATGCACACCCTGAGAACACTAGATGGGGAAGGTATGACTTGAGGGACTGTACAGCAGTGAAAATAATACTTCCTTGTGCTGGGTGTGTAGGTATTGTGGGTGCCAAGCTAGATAGATCTTGTAAGGTTACCCTTGGCTCTGTGCTTGAGCTCACTAGCTTAGCCACTCTTCCTTTCCATTTCCTAGCAGCCTGATAAACCCAATTGTAGATTAGCTTGGCTCATCTTGGTGTATGCTTGGCTATGTGCGAGTCTGTTGTTCCCTGGTTCCTTGTAAAAATCATGCCCAGCTCGGGGGTGGCAGTTGCATCAAGAGGTTGATAAGCACAACTGGCCTATGGTTGGGTGGAATGTTGCAGATGCATAGCCACTTGCTTGGGACTATTTTGTTAAGATAAGTATTCTCTTGTGTTAACTTTGCATTTATTTATTTGATGAATATATGGAATGTATGATGGATGTGTTACCGAAATTATTTCCGCTGTGTTTTTCCTTATAATTATACATTGCATATGTTCTTTTATATTATGTGAATGCTTAGTTAAAAGTTCATGGGGATAGATGCCCGGTTTTAGCATCACGATCCTCTCTATCATGTTGGTATGATGGGAGGGGACGTTACAGTAGGCCACCGGAACAACCTGAAGTACCACGTCACAGATGAGCTGTAAGGCATTATGGACATCAGGGTTGGCATCCGCAAAAGTGAATGTATGAGTGAAATAGACCGTCAACTCCCCCCATGTTGTAATGTCTCGACGCAACTCAACTGCAGTGTACCATGAGCGCGGCATCTCATCCAAAGTATGGATAAAAGCATTGACCCACTCATCGTTGGGTTGCACTACCCATAATCATTGGCATTCCATCAGATGATCACTGGGATTAGACTGGCCATCATACTTGCCAATGTGATAAACCTCAGTATCGCTGAACCGAACCATCATCAACCTTCGACACTATGACCAACCATTAATGAAATTCTTATGTGTCACCCACCAGCGTGTTGGAGCAGCCTTTAATGCTTGCTCCAATGCCAGCAATTGCTGTAGTTCTAAGACGCGATCTTCAAATTCTGTCAAAAAGGTGGTTAGGCCAGGCAACCCCTCATAGACAGGTAATGTGATCATTTCTGTCGCAACACAATATAAGGATTGCGTAACTAAGCCACATTTCTAGAATGGTACCTCATGCAATCGGTTCTGCCAATGTTCTAAGTCATCATCAGAGTTGGAAGACGCAGAGCTCTCGCTGCACCACTCCAACTCACCATTGGCAGTACGATGAATATAATCTTTAGAAATATTGAATGCATGGACCCATCAAGAGGGATCATCGTCTTTTACAGGCTCAACGTATTGGTGTCCTTCAGTTGGATCCAACGGGATGATGACTCTAAAATTGCAATTCTCAAAGGTCATCATGCGCTTCTTGAAGTTGATTACAGCTCTACTATCATTATCCCATCCAATCCCCAAGAGTGCTGGATAAGATCTTCCTCCCTCAACCACTTCAATGACATCGAAGTCAACATAAGTCATCATGCCCTCAATATCGATCGTGAGCCGTGGAACTTGCCCAATGGGTGTTACCTTCGCATGGTTAGCCAATCAAAGCTGCATAGGAGACCAGCTCAATGGGGGACTCCCCATCTTCCACCACGCTTGCTTGGTTAAGATGTTGACATCTGAACCAAGGTCAAGAATAATAGAGTCAACATCATATTCACCAATATGAATATTCATTCGCATCTGCTTGCCAGTCTTCCCTCGCTGTAGGGAGTTTACTGTCGACTCCTGCTGTCCTTTCAGAAATCGCTGCAACCATCCCTCAATCTCAACCAGGGAAGCCGGGTCTTGGGCCAATAACAGACAGCTTTCAAGAAACTTTTACAATATCCCCAGTGGTGGCGGCCGATCAGCATTTGAGGTAGTATCAAAGACAGGTGGCATATCACAAACAACAGCCTTATCGTGGTCTTTCTCCAAAGTGCGATGTGCCTCCAGAAATGTCTCCCACTTCGTATCAATGTCGAAAGGTACCATCTTTTGACCAGCTAATCGAATCAGTGGTCGCAAACTATCTTCCCCAGTCATCTTGCCTCCACGAGTGACAACAGCCACTGAAGCATCTTGTGGTTGCAGTTCGGCAGAAATGGTCGCAATATTTGCACCCTGCGTCTGGTTCTGTTGCAGATTCCCCAGTTGATTGACATTTGAATTGGCATTCGACGGTGGTCGTGGGGGCTGGTTCTGTACTGGTTGCTATACCTAATTCTGTATTGCTTGCTGTACCTAATTCTGTACTGGTTGCTGTGGCTGGGCCTGATTCTGTAACTGCAGAGCGTTCCCATCCTGCCATCATGCAATCAACTGTGGACAATTCTCAACCATATGATCATTACCAAAATAGAACGTACACTAATTCTGTAGTAGTGGGCAGTCGTGCTGATAATGCCCCCATATCGCACAGTGGTAACATTGAACAAGTCCATGACCACCTCGACCTCCTCCTCCATGACCAAATCCGCCACCGCCTCCGCCCTTGTATCCTCCTCAGTAGCTTCCCTGCTACTGGTACTGAGGTTGGTTAAACTGTTGCTGTATCAATGCTAGTGGTATTCCTTTCCCTTGTGGTGCATACTGTAGTTTCTGTCATACTGTGGCTACGGGGGAGTCATCTGCATCGGAGTATATTGCGGCATGAACTGCTGCAGTTGCTGTGGTGCAAACTGCATCTGCGGTTGCGGTAGCGGTTAAGCTACCTACGATTGCAGTTGTCGTTGTTGCACGGCGCGCTGATCATCCTTGACGTAGAATGCATCTCAAATTCTCTCCTGTAGCAACCCATATGCACGGCAATCCTTGTCATCGTGACCCACCGACTTGTAGAATTTGCAATAAAGATTTCGTGGGGTTGTGACCATTTTCTGCATATACGGTAAATTATCGTGACTGTGCCCAAACACTTGGAAAACACAACACCATAGCATACTACCGCCATTCAACAGGTTTGGCGCACCTGACACCAAATAATTATGGAAATCCGGGCAATTGTCCTTCGTATGCCCTTCTCCTCGGCATCGTGTACACCATACTTCATTGCGCTATTCCTTGTTCTTCTTCAAATCTTGCAACTGTACAGTCAGGTTAGCGAGCTATGTCTGTATCTGCGACTTCTCAGCTGCATTATCTCCAATCGGTTACGCCTCCAATCGCATTGCAATCCCTAGAGCTTCGCTAGGCGTCGATATGTTTTGCATCATTAGCGGTAGCCAAATGTGGGGTAGCAATGCCGCAATGAACCATTCTTTATGTTGGATGGCGCTCATATCTAAACTACCCTTTTCCATCAGCATCTTGAATCGCTGGTCGAAATCCCATACCATCTCATTGGTATACTGCTTAATTTCCTTCAATTCAGTAATATATTGAGCCTCAGACTTGGGCCATCTAAATTCAGCAATCAGCCCATCCCAAATCTCATCTAGTGACTTCTATGGGGCTCCCATAGGGACTAGAATATACTTCATGAACCAATCTAATGCACAACCTCGTAGAGTTGTGGCTAACTGTCCTTTCTTAGCATCGGCATCAGTGATTTGTTTCATGGTCTAGACCGCTTCACACAAAAACCAATAATGTTCTAGGTTGTCTGTCACACTTTCGTGGAACAACGGTAACTTAACATCATCGCCTGCCATTCTGGGCTTCCTTCCTCCTTTCGTTGTGCTACTACCAATTAACTTCTGCGGAATTGACGAACTTGGTGGTGACGAAGTGGTATTTCTTGTTGTTTGTGAGTTAGTGAGCAGAGGTGTGGGTACGTTGGTGTCAGGGGTTGGTCATACCTCTATCCTGGGCATAGCCTGGTTGTCCCTATCATGACTGTGAGGTTTCTTTGTCCCGTGTGGTCTTCCTTCATGGTTTTTTGGTTCGATCGCAGCAAGACCGTCTCCTGTCCTCTGCCTATTCTCCTATCGAAACCTCGCTCCTCCTCTTGTAAGACCACTTTCTTCCTCGGCTTCACTCATAGTCTCCTCATGGTCTGCACCCATCTACACCTTACCATTCCATGTACTGTTCCCTAGCAGTCGCAGTATCCACAGCCTCCACCCACTAGGTTGTTTACTAATCAAGATGCATTTTCAATATACCCTTCTTGTAGATTAGCATCTTAATCGATAGTTGGAGTGATAGCAGAAACCTTCTCCTTGGTCCGTGGAAGAAATATCTTTCAGCTTCACTATAGGATTTCTGCATGTTAGCTACAAATTCAGTGATATATCCCTCTAATATGCTATCAAGCCAAATTTCGGCAGCCCACGATGCCTTGCTATCGACTTCCTGCAGCTCCTGAATCAATTCCAAGGTTCAAGCCGTCGGCTCACCACCCTGGAAATTCCTCTTTTGGAGGGTCATATTTGACAACCATTCATACAGAATGACCCAGAATTCACAGAAAAACCATTCGTGTGAACCATCGTGAATATACCTTCCCAGCCAGTGATCTACTATTAGTCACATGTTCCAGCTTTCTTCTTCAGCAAACTCCCATAGCTTTTGATCAAACCAGTTCCGTGTCTCTGGATTCGTCGGGTGCCACATCATGACCTCCTTTCACTTTGCACACGGTCTCGAAAATGGAACCATTTGTTGACCAACACAACCTCGGAGGACAGGGGTTCGCCTCACTGTCGACACATACCGCAATCTCCCTAGGAACCGGCCCGGGCAGGTTTGATCCCACCCAACAACACCCACAAAGCGGATGAGGTCTCACCCAAGGCTTCCAAGAAGAGCAAACGAAACCATGTTTTTGCCGAGGGAGGAGGAAAGTTGTGGCTACACAGACTAGCTCTATTGCAGTACTTAAACAGAAACTTTAAACATTCGACATGGAGTTATAACATATTACTTAATCGCAACATTTATCATCGCAGCAACAGTAAACAAACATTGCATCAAGAAAATATAACAACATTCATATATCGCAACATTGCACAAAGATCGTACCAAAACATCATCATTAGATTACTGTCGCAATCGTATACCAGAAACAAAACATAGATCTCCATACACATACATCTCCTTATCTCTCGCCAACTCTCTCCCTCTTACTTTTCTCCTGCTTTCATCTCTCTAACACTTACAACTCTCATCTATTTATCGGCTTCTGCCATTACAATGTTTGTCCACTTACAAATGACTTCCTAACCGACACTATGGACAAATGAACCAATATCTAACTGACTCGGTCCAAATGAACCAAAAACCCCCATACTGTGGTACAATTGACTCAACATTACATAACATGTGGTCCAAGTGACCCAAAACCCACCAACTACGGTATACTTTAACACAAAATACTCCTTCCGCACCCTCATCTGATGTGTCGCAGCATCAACAGTATTGCGACATTTCGTCATCGAACTTCCTGCCAATAATCGTAACAGTATATCATAGGCATATTCGTTTGTTCCTCATTCCCATGCTATTTTCATCTCTTTTGGATGTCTCTTAAATTGACAGATTTAGATGTTTGAGCCTCCCAGAAATAACTTGTTTAAAATTTCCATATTTTGATCCAGGTTCTTCAATCCATAATGTCTTTTTGTGTGAGCGAGAGATTTTATTTGATTATCAAGCTTCACGGACGGAGAAGAACCTTGGTTGGGTTGCATTACTTGATCAGCTTTATAGATTGAACATCTTGCTTCATCTCAGCCATGCTTTAATTGAGGCGAGAATTTCTGGAAATCAGACTCCCTGATATAATCTCTTGGGATTTTATTGGTAGCATGGGATCATTTTAAATCCTATACACTTGTGTAACATGCTTCCTTTCCATGGGTTCATAATAGCAAAAACCTTGAGAAAGGAATCAATATTAAAGTGGGTGGAGCCTTAAGATAGTGAGAGAGAAATACCGCATCATTAGTCATTTAATTGGGGTTATTCTGACCAGACATGAAAAGATATCTACATTCCTAAAGGTTGATCGGCGAAGGAAAAGTCATAGAACTATATTTTCTTTATGTTTGAAATTCTGTCTTTCAAGACTTCGATTTTGCTCGAAGTTGTGTCCTACAACTATGCCAAAAGTTGAGGTGAGATTTATTAAATGAATTAAAGAAAAGAGAAAAACAAATCGAAAGGGGAAAACTCTCTATACAGACCAAACAACTTGAACTGTTCTTAGAAACAAAAACAAGAAACAAGGGAAAGAAAAGAAAAAGAAACAAAGAAATTGTTTATTTATGTACAAATGTCTCAAATGAGACTACGCGAAGTATTGTTTCAAGGAAAGGCCATTGAGGGGAAGGGTTACTTCCTCTCCCTGGAGGTCTTTTATCTTGTAAGTGGATGGGCAAAGTTTTTCGGAAAATAAATACGGGCCGACCCATAGATGTTGGAACTTTGTATGCATTCCCTTTCCTTCGTGTGGATGATCCAATTTAAGAACTAGGTCACCTACTTCGAAACTCCTTTTATCGGACTTCCTTTTATCAAACCATCTTTTCACTATGTCTTGGTGTTGGTGGAACCGATCTTTGGCTTTCTGCCGAGATTCTTTGAGTTTCAGTAAAGTATCAATTCTGGACTGTAAAACTTGAACACTGGTACCTCGGGAGGTTTGGTCCAATTGCAAAGATGGGAGTAAGATGTTAGGGGGGAGGATGGCTTCTCTTCCGTAGACGAGGGTATATGGAGAAACCCCCAGAGCATTCTTTGGAGTGACTCTATCTACCCATAAAGCATTTGGGAGAGCAATGTGCCATCCTTTCTGGTTTTCGATCACAGTTTTCTTAAGGATCCTGATGAGGTTTTTGTTTGAGGATTCAGCTAATCCACTTCCTTGGGGATAGTAATTGGATGACTAATGTACTTTAATTCCTCTTTCATAAACAAATTCATCTATTTTAAAAGATGAAAAATAAGTTGCATTATCAAAGACTAGGGAAATTGGAACCCCAAACCTAGTTATAATGTTCTCCTTTAAGAAACTGATGACCATATCTTCATTGAACTTGCGCAAAGGGATAGCTTTTGTCCATCTTGTAAAATATTCCATGGCCGTCAGGATATACCGGTGCTGGAGAGAGGAGTTCATTTTTATATCTCCAATGGCGTCTATGCCCCATTGTTTTAAAGGTTCTGAGATGATAACTGGCTGCAGCGGTCCTGCTGCTTTTGGTAATTTACCAGGATTCCTTTGGTATATATCACAATTGCGTGCGTAGGCATGAGAATCTTTGAACAAAGTGGGCAAATAATATCCATCTCTCAGTATTTCGTGAGCTGTTGTATCCCTGGAATAATGTCCACCAATAGGGCCGTCATGTAATTCCTTGACTACTTTATTTGCATCTTCCTTCTCTAAACACCTGAGAAAAACTCCATCATAATTTTTTCTGAAAAGTATTCCGTCCATGATCTGATAGGCTGCTGAATTCAAATGGAGTGTCCTTCTTTGCTTAGAACTCCAATGTTTTGGTAAGTATCCTTGTTGCAAATAATGCACTACATCCCTATACCATGATTCAGGAGCTATGAAAATGGGACATACTTCGATTGTATTCAACTCAGCTTCATTTTTCCAATCTTGTTCTACATCAATTGGATGTTCAGTAAGCAATTTACATAGGCCTTGTTCTTTAATGATGGTGGATGGTTTAAATTCCAAATCATATTCTTGAAGAGCTGTAACCCAATTTCCCCTTCTTTCTCCCAACTCTTTATGAACAAAAAGGTATCTAAAACCTAGGTGACGAACTATAACTTTAGTTCCGTTCTTAAGGATATATGGTCTGAACTGCTTTACTGCTTTGAATATGGCATACACGTGTTTGCCGACAACATGATAGTTTAGTTCAACACCTTGCAGAATGGTGCTCATAAAAGAGATTGGGTATTCATCTCCTAATTCCACCTTTTGCATGAGCACCGCCGCGAGAGAGTCATTTGAGGTAAAGGTATATAAAATAAAATCTTTGTCAAAATATGGACTTCTTAGGGAAGGGGCATTAGCTAAGGTTATTTTAATATCTCTAAATGCATCCTTTTCTAAATCTGTTCATTTGAACTGTGTGCTCTGCTTGACCATTTACTGCAAAGGTTTAACAGTCTGAGCAAAATCAGGGACAAACCTTTCGACAAAATTGATAGTGCCCATAAATGACTACATATATTTTTTGTTATGGGGCATGTGAATTTTATTGATAACCTGCACTCTCTCTTGATCTATTCAAATTCCTTTTTTCGAAATGATATGACCCAGAAGTTTTCCTTCAAGAACAACAAACACACTTTTCTTGGGGTTCAAAGAGATACCATATTTTCGGCAGCGGTCGAAAATCTATTTTAAATGAGCAACATGGTTTTCCCTTTTCTTTAAAAAAATTGTCACATCGTCTAGATAAACCACAACACAATGACCTCCCAATCCTCGGAAGGCGATGTCCATCGCTCATTGGAATGTGGCTCTAGCATTTATTAAGCCAAACGGCATTCTTTGGTATGCGAATGTTCCCCACTTAGTGTGGAAAGTAGTTTTAAGATGGTCTTCTTCAGCTACTAATACTTGATTGTAACCTGAGAAACCATCTAGCAGGGAGAAGAGTTCCAATCCTGATACCATCTGGACAATTTGTTCCATCGAAGGGATGGGATAGTTATCTTTATCAGAAGCTCTGTTCAAATTTCAGAAGTCAACACATAGCCTTATCTCTCCTGATTTCTTTCTTACAGGGACTAGAGTAGCGACCCATTCCAATGTTAGGATATTCCTATACTCCATCCTAGTCCCACCAGTATTTTGATCATTTACATTTTCAGTCATGCATGCACCTTTAGGGTTTGCATGCATTCTATGGTTTGCATGCATTTTGCATACATCCCAGTCATCAATCCAACACCTAGCCCTCAGTTAGCCAGCCCCCAGGAGCTTCTCACTATTCAGTTTTATCCCTCCAGTTGCTTAATGTGCCCTTATTCCTTGATTTTAGGGAGTAACTCGCCCTTCTTCACCTACCAGTCTAGTTGTCTTCAGTTGACACTCAGTTACACCTACCAGAGTTAGTTTGACTGATTGTTGACAACTACTTGAGCATTGATGACTCCACTGATGATGATGAAGACTTCCACTTGTGCTCTGATGATCATAAGGACACCTAGTTGTGCTCCGATGACACTCTATTGATCTTATGATCACTCTGAGAGGCTAATTCGAATTTCCACCTTGGGCATTCAAATCCTCTCTACCGTTGTACTATTTATTTGTCCATATTGTGATTAATTAACTAGTGTGTGTGAAGTATTATTGCTTCTATCTGAGTTCTACTGTACCATATTATTATGTTGCTCATTATACTGCATTGTTCACTCTTCTTCTATTTTCCTGCTTAATCATAATTACTCTTGTGAAGTACACATCATCTCTTAGATCTGCTAGGAGGATTTTCACATGGTATCAGAGCATGTTGAGAGTATTGTTTATCTCTATTCTTGAGAGTTTTTTGCAGGTTATTACCAAGATTTCGAGTGCAACAATTTCTGCATTTTTGTAGCAGTAGCAGTTGTAGTTATTCTATATTGTTTTTGCAGGTCTTCTACAGCTTCAATGAATTCAAAAGAAATCACTCCTCTTTCTCCTTTCTCTCCTCTCAGCTATGATGATTGGAAACCAAAAATGATAGCATACTTGAAGAGCCATGATCTCTTTGACTGTTGTTTTGAAAGAGAGTTCGAATCTTCTGAAGAGAAGATTTATTGGTTAAATAAAGTTGATGAAGCCTTTGGATCAATGTTGGATGCTATGTCTGATTGGATGTTATATGACCTCCCTGATTTTCCATCACCAAAAGAGCTATGGGCTCACTTGGATGAAATATTTGGCAGAGAGAATGAAGGACTTGGTCCCAACCCATTCGAAAGCAAACAAAGTGATGCATTTGCTCCTCTTGATGGTCTCTCAGATCATGAACCAGTATCATCTCATATTGAAGTTGTTGACAAAGAACTTGCATATTCTCCACTCATGCTCAAACTTTCTTCTCTTTCTGTGCCAGCTCACACTCTAGATATTGCAGAAGGTCCTAAATCCTCTCTTGCACCAGAGTCTGTTGGTTTGCATCATGATCACATGATTATTTCAGAGGTCAAAACAACTACTGAAGGTAATACATTCACTCCTCTCCAACTATCTCCTCTTTTATACTACTATATGATCATAAATTCATGCTTTGAAAAGGTCATTGAAGAATATGGCCATGGCCATTCGCTTGGGATAATTTCTCATGCATCTACTGGTTTTGATCTCACCTCTCATGGTTCAAAGGACATCTCAAGAAGCCATGATTCAAGTCTTGTATCTAATTTGGGTTCTAAGCAATTACTGTTTGGGATAATTTCTCATGCATATGATAGTTTTGATCTCACCCCTGCTGGTTCAAAGGAGATCTCAAGAAACTATTATTTTAGACTTAAATCTGATTTTGATTTCAAGCAAACATGTAATAGTTCTTTTTGGCATAATCTCACCCATGGTGGTTCGAAGGAGAAGACAAAGGACTATATGCACATTCAAAAATTTGATCCTGCGTCAGCTGATTCGAATCACAGGTTCAACGATCATTCTAATACTGTTGGATTTTTTCTCATCACATTCGATCTGAATAGCAAGTACAAGCACATGCGTTTTGAGCATGATCCACTTCTTCCCAAGAAGAAGACACCTGCAGACATATGACCAAGCATCACACCTGCTTGAGTTTGGAGCATTTATTTTTATGTGTGCCTTACAGTCTATTTTTTTGAGGAGGGGGTATGTTTCTCATGAAATTTTCCCACTTCCTTGGTTTATTGATTGTTATTATTCATTGTATTGGGTGACCTTTGGTCTTAGTTACCAGGGCCCAGGATGGATTAAGGGGGGGTGTTAGGATATTCCTATACTCCATCCTAGTCCCACCAGTATTTTGATCATTTACATTTTCAGTTATGCATGCACCTTTAGGGTTTGCATGCATTTTGCATACATCCCAATCATCAATCCAACACCTATCCCTCAGTTAGCCAACCCCCAGGAGCTTCTTACTATTCAGTTTTATCCCTCCAGTTGCTTAATGCGCCCTTCTTCCTTGATTTTAGGGAGCAACTCGCCCTTCTTCACCTACTAGTCCAGTTGTCTTCAGTTTACACTCAGTTACAGTTAGTTACACTGAGTTACACTCAGTTACACCTACCAGAGTTAGTTTGACTGATTGTTGACAGCTACATGAGCATTGATGACTCCACTGATGATGATGAAGACTTCCACTTGTGCTCTGATGATCATGAGGACACCTAGTTGTGATCCGATGACACTCTATTGATCTTATGATCACTCTGAGAGGCTAATTCGAATTGCCACCGCTGGCATTCAAATCCTATCTACCATTGCACTATTTATTTGTCCATATTGTGATTAATTAACTAGTGTGTGTGATGTATTATTGATTCTATCTGAGTTCTACTGTACCATATTATTATGTTGCTCATTATACTGTATTGTTCACTCTTCTTCTATTTTCCTGCTTAATCATAATTACTCTTGTGAGGTACACATCATCTCTTAGATCTGCTATGAGGATTTTCACATCCGAATGCTGGAATTTAAAGATTATCTTAGCATGTAATAACTTATTTAATTCCTTCTGAATCAAAGGCTCGAGAGTAGGGTGCATCGTTCTTAGCTGCTATTGAAAAGGTTTAACACTTTATTTCATTGGTATAACATGCTGAATGATACGAGTGTCATATGTTTTTAGATCTTCATATGTCCAAGCGAACACATCTTTATATTGCCGAAAAAGTTTGATGAATTTGCCTCTTGCACCCGATGAACAACATCTACCGAGATTGACATATCTTGGCTCGGCTTCTGTACCTAGATTTATCAATTCATGCTGCATAGTAGAACTATGAGTTTTCACATTTGCGGGTCTCTTGAACTTACTTTGCAGATCGAACAAACTTTCAAATGATCTCACTCCTTTAGGAATGAAGTTTCCTTTGACTGCATCCTTATCTCGCAGCTCAGCATCATTTTTTTCTTCATCTATAACAACTTCTTGAAACATGTTTTCATTGGTAAGGAAACTGATGATTTGGCTGTCATCATCGAACACCCTGAAATTTGTTATATTATCTGGAACAGAAGGCCTGAAAACCAATTCGATAGAACATTTATTATTAGTAGGAACTAACCTAGAAGCAGAGGTAGCTAATAATTCAGCAACATCATTCTGTAATATGGGGACAGATTTTATATTAAAAGCTTCAAAGTTGTAATCAGATCC
Source organism: Larix kaempferi (assembly GCA_027924585.1). Classification (NCBI taxonomy): domain Eukaryota; kingdom Viridiplantae; phylum Streptophyta; class Pinopsida; order Pinales; family Pinaceae; genus Larix; species Larix kaempferi. The sequence continues at coordinate 2,448,816 of BSBM01000416.1, forward strand.
CATACCTTAGACTGATATCCTTTCAGATGTGGTGAAAGACAATGGATCGTGTCTCTTTCCTGTCTAACTACTATTTCCGAGTCACCGAAGACTTTGAGATATTTCACATTCAAACCGATGGCTTTCTTCAATCCATGGACTAAAGCTTCATATTCCACAGTATTATTAGTACAATCGAACTCTAATCTACATGACAAAAATTGCTTGTTCCTCTCGGGATCCATTAGAACACAACCAGCTCCGGATCCTTCTTGAGTTTTGGAATCGTCAAAGTACAACACCCAAAAAACATTCTTTGATCTAACTAAGTTAGCATCTGAAACCTCTATGTCAGTAACTAAGTTAACTATGTTACAATCAATATCATCAGTCCGAGAAAATTGAAGGAGATTGGACTATTTGTCTAGTTCATCACTAATATATTCTGATTGATAATTTCTTGGTTCAATTTCTAAGAAACAATTTCCCAAGACCGAAGAAGAAAAAGCTACAACTTCATTTTTTTCTTCTAGCTGAGTCACATTTTGTTTCATGTGTGGTTCTTGTAGTACTTTGATCTTATTCTTCCTATTTTGGTGTGGTAGCCATAAGTAGACCAATATGTTGCAAAATAACCATCTAATTTTGTAGACCAGTCCCTACTCAAGATCAAACCATAAGCTTCCGGAATATCAACTACCATTATATCTATGAACTGACACACTCTAGAATCAACAGATAATCTAATAATCACATCTTTCATTTCCCCAATTACTTTAATAGCAGTTCTATCCAGCTGAATAATCTGGGTTGGAGATGGAATTGGCTGCCCATTGATCTTTCTACAAATAGACAAAGGAATTACATTCGAGGAAGCCCTAGAATCTACTAAACAATTATGCACGTTGTGATTTAAGATTTCAAAGGTCAACAGAAAAGGTAATGTTTGGGATTTAGATCTCCCACCGATACTAGCTTCATTTATTTCAGGATCTTCTTGAGTGTCTGCTAACGGGGTGCTTGATTGAGATTCAAGAGCTTGTAACAACTTCTTTCTTTGCCGAGGCAAACTACACATATCGACTATAGACACATTTGCTTTGACTTTTTTTATGTCTTCGATTATGTCATATCCTATGTCACATTCCTTTACAACTTTTGGTTGATTGTCTGTCTTGTATAGGGTTACCTTAGTTTGCTGAGTCGTTTCTACGTTTGGTTGTTTGGTAGGTATTTGGTTAGCCTTGGGATGCTGTGGAATAACTGTGATGTGCCTTTTAGGTAATTCTTTGGAGGCTTTAGGTTTAAGCCATGGTTGAGCTTGGATCGATGATAGAACCTTTACTATGGGTAATGATGTTTATTGCTGAAACTTGACTTTCTTCGAGATCATCTTCCATCAGCTCAGTTAAAGGTACCCAGTCCCATAAGACCATAGCGGTGTCTGGGGCGGGGTCTTCTAGTTCAGGAGCTTGCTCTTCTGAAGGATTATCTTGATCCGGAATTTGTGAGTCCAGCATTTGGTTCATCACTAAGATCATTGAATTTACCCATTTTGGACAGCTTTTTTCAGAGTGTGGCTCCTGATGAAAAGTGCATAAATGATCCATTCCTACTTCATTTAAATTTAAAATAGGAGAGTTGTTCATAGGAGGATGCGGCTAGTCATTTTCTTCTCTTTTCTTATATAAAGGCTTAAAATGCTTCCTGGATGTACTAGCTACTCTATCCTTTTCAAGGTCTACAATTTTATTTGACAGCTTTTGCATCATTTTGACTACATTCTCCATGTTTGCCAATGGCTCTTCTTTGTTTCTTGTTAACAGCAGGGGTTTCTTAGTAGTTGTTGGCTTTGCTTCTATATCAAGAGTGTGTTTAGCAATGTTGTCTACTTCTTCCTCTACCTTCCTAGCTTCTTCGAAATTTACTATTAAGGTAGTTTTCTTGGTTCTTTTAACAAACATTGCCATGGGGGGATCGAGTGCTGTCGTATAAGATTCAACTAAAGATTCTTCTGCGGGTTTAGTTGCTTCACTAAAATTATTTAACAGTGTAGTGAACCTTTGGTTAAATTCTTGAACCTTTTCTTTCTTCTCCATTCTCATGGATAACGACTCTTTCATGAGTGTAGCTACTATCTTCTGATTTCCATATTTCTTTAAAAAAACAATTTCAAATTCTTCCCAATTCGAGATTGAGCTAGCTTGTAAAATGAAGTACCAGGATGATACCTTAGGTTCAAAAGTATATGGAAAGAGTTTACAAACTACATCTTTGTGTTGCATATTCAGAAGATTTATAGATAAATAAAAGCTCTAAAGGTGATCCTTAGCAGAGATACCTTTTCCAGGATCATACTTATACAAAACTTTCTCAGGATTCTTAGGAAGATTATGAAATGGTCCAGCTAAATTTAATGCTCCTCTTTCTCTCCATGTAGGAACAACCATATTTCCCCATGGAGAATTAGGCGGAGTATTGTGTGGAGTGTGAGGTGGAGAATTCTTTGGGGTGTAAGGTTCCTCAAGATCTTGAAGGTTTTCAAGTTCAATTTCTCAAATAGGTTCTGTGATTTCTTCGAAGGATAAACTTACTAATTCCTGAAAGTTCCAGACCAAAATAGAGTCACGTGGGTATTGTCTTTCCCTTCTAGGAGCTCTTCTTCGAGGAAGAAAGGGAATCGCATTTAAATCTCCAAGCTGTTTAACATAAGCATGGGTATGCCTTCTCAGGTTTGCTACTTCCTCAAAAAGTATAGCATACAATGTTTCTTGATTTTCTTGATTTTCAAATTCAGAATTGGGATTTTCTTGATTTGTCACTTCCACATCTAAATTGTCTAGGATTGTTGTTTTAAGCAGGTTTCTAGATGGATCTCCTCTTAAAGAAGAGTTTCTTGTATCAGCCATACACTGGTGGCCCTCCTTCTAGTGCCAAAACTGTTGATGCCTCAAAAAACATAGCATCAATCAGCAAGGGATTCTCCTCGGTAAACAGTCCCAATTAGATTGTCCACCATTTGATATAGGGAATCCGTTCGGTTAAAGGTTCCGGCTACCGTGAGATTTAAAGATTTTAATTCTTTACACCGACTATGGCCCAGTCCAACGTTTATGTATTTTATTTTAAGATGAAATGTAAGTAGCCTAAGCTAAATGCAAGTAGCTAATCTAAATTAATCTAAAACTGTATAAGCAAAATTAACCTATCCTTGCAAGGAGCAAACAGTAAAGATGAGTAATAAACTGTAGGAAACACCTAAAGATTATACAGATGACCATCTAATCACAAAGATGTACTTACAGCAGAATGTGAAAGATATTAAAGATATCTTGAATTCATTAAATGCATTCCATTACTCATTTGAGATGAACATATTTGCACAGGAAAATGTAAGAGCATCCATCACATAGAAAAAATTCATGATAGTAAAGAACGATCTCACAGTAATATGCAAATGATACATGAATAATCCAACACACATTTGACACATTTCCCAGGGAAAAACACCTTATCCCAGGCTTTCATTAGGCAAAATCAAGTTCTTGGAGCAAGTAGAGAAATAATTCACGTATAAGGAAGAAACTTCATTCACCTGCCAAAAAGTCCGTGTTCCTTCTCTTATCTATATATATATAGTTTCACAAATTGCTTTTGAGCTGACAAGTGTACCCTAAAGTTCTAGAAACTTCTAATTTGTTTTTTTAGTACGTAATTACAAAGCTGAATAATTCGTGGGGAACTCCTTACAAAAGACAAAATAAAGGACTACTATCTTTTAATGTATTTACATATGAAAACTTTCAGCTCATTTTCCTATAGTATAATAAGACAAATTAAGGCCCAGCTATCTCTGTTGATTCGTTGGGCTGCTCTTCTCCAATCAACTCGCTTTCTTTAACAGGATCATTTTCTCCCACAGGATCGCTTGATGGTGCTGATTTATTCTCCTATTCCATATAGTTTTCCCACTGTCCAATTTCTCTTAAAATGGTTTTCCCTCTCAATGAGATTGTCACATTCTGCGCTATCTTATGTTTGTGCAAATCTAATTTGATAGTTTTTGTCCCTGTAACTGTCCTTTGTGCACATATTTCTAGAAGGTGAGTTTGGACAATAATCCTCCCAATGAATTGATGGAGGTCTTGTGGGGATATAGCTTCTACCTTCTTCAAATAATCCATTTTTGCATTCAGATTATCTTCTAGCTCCTTTATGTGTTGGTCTTTCTCAGGAAATTCATAAATGCTCTGTGGTAGAGGCATTTGATATGTCTCGTGAGCCTCTCGGATCTTGGAATGGATAACATCACACTTTTTTATTGTCTTTTGGATTTCAATACTTAATCTATCGCCACAATCTCTGCGAAATTCCACGACTCCTATATCCATATCCAGCTCTTCATCGGTTAAAACACACAGATTTGGGGGAAAATTTGACTTCCCTCTTCTCCATTCCGACAGTTCCTTAATCTGGACCATACATTGAGCAAACTTGTCTTTAATATGAAATGCTTCAATCTCAATGGTTGTAATCTTTGCGATCATTCCCTTCATCCCATAAATTTCATCAGAAATGGATACCATCAATTGATGTATCTTCCCCTACATATCATTGGCTTGCTTACAGAAGGTGGACAGATCCTGCCTGTTTTTTGTTATCTCATTGAGTTGTTTTGATTAACTCCTCCTTTTCTTGTATTAACCTTTCAAACTGAGGTTTGAAGATATGAGTCCATTGAGCTCTGCTGGCCTCGAGTTCCTCCAACTCTGATATACGAGTTTTTAAGTTCTTTTGTTCATCCTCTAAAATAGCCAACTGCATCTCCAGTGAATTCTTCTCATTCTCAAGCCACAGATCTTCCAAAGTTATCCTTAACTTCTCTTCCACGAGTTCTTTGTGTTTCCTCTTCAATTCATTTTCTTCTAACACCTCATTCTTCCTGTCAGCTTTTATTTTGAAGCAATTCTCCCTGTAATGTTTTACCTCTTCTATTAACCGGTCAGTATTGGCTTTACTTGCCTTCGCTGAAGCTACAGTGCATCCTGCTTGGAATGAAGGGTCGATGTCAATCCCTTGGACTAGTGTGGTCTCCAATACTCTGAATTCATATAATTCCTCCCCAATTTGCATTTTCTTTACTCTTCTGTCAATAATAGCCTTCTTCCATTCGTGGAAATAGATAGAATCCAGGTTGGCCACTTGGCACTGCTTTCTAGGGTTGTATGGGGCAAGTGCTAATTCTTCAGTAGAAACAACCCCTTAATGAGCTATCCCTAGTCGGTCTATCTCTGACATACCTAAATCCATAGCCTGTGGATTGGATGGGTTCTGTTCATTAGTCCTTTCAGCCTGCTCCCTCTATTGTCTTTCAGCTAGCCCTGCTAATTCTGCTTGTAATATGTCTGTCTCTTCCAACAAGATCCTCTCTTCTTCTTCTTCTTGCAGTTTAGTAGCCTATTCCTGGAGGATTCTATCTTCTTCTTCTCTTTGGGCCCTTACTTCTTCCTCCTTCTGGATTCTAGCAACCTCATCTTCCAAAGCTTTTTTCTCCTGCTCCCTCTATACTCTAATAGCTTCTTCTTGCTGCTGCAATTGAATAGCCTGCTTTCGCTGGATTCTTACTACCTCTTCTTGTTGAAACTGGGCAGCTTGTTCATTTTGAATCCTAGCTGCTTCTTGATCTTGCTGATGTTTCATAGTTTGTTCCCATAAGATCCTGTCATCTTCCTCTTGTTCCATTCAAGTTGGATCTCCTGATTGGGACATTGATGCTTCCTGCTCCTTTTGGATTAGGCCGACAGGAATTGGGTTAGAGCTCTTTCCACCTTTCTTCTTGTAGCGCTTGCCTAATTCTGTTAAGTTCCGATAACTACGGAAAAATTCTTCCTCTTTGTCCATAAGATGGGCATACTCGAAGTTGGTTTTGACATCAATAATATGTTTGGCAACTTTACCACAAGGGTCATGCCTTCTAAAAACCTTTGTACCAAAATGGAAGATGTCTAAATCTTGAACATAGTTTTCTACTTCCCTGGCCTTCAGGAGGCTGTATGCGCCAATAGTGAAAGGCATTGGAGGATATATCCCTTTCTTCCTTTCAGTGAGAACTCTGTTGATTCTGCCGACGCTGAAGAGTTTCCTTACGGCTTCCCTATGTATCACAAAATCTGTAGTATATCTGGGAAGCATAAATGGAGCTACGGATCCTCCACTCATTCGGATATAGGTACATTCTATACCATGGTAATAATCGCCAAACAATTCGATGATGGGCATGGCGTTCTCTGATATGCAATTTGGTTCCTTTACATAAATAAGCTGGTATAGAGGCATGATGAATTTCTTGCAAACCTGCTTGTAATAGGCCGCATTCTTGCTTGCACATGTGAATTGATAGGCCATCAAGAGAGGTGTCTCTTTTCTGTTCCATGAGCAACCCAAGTCAGGGAAGGTGTGTTTGCTCAATAGGCAATCTATCAAATATGAGGACATAAATAATTCTGCTTTCTTCTGAGTCATTCCTCCTTGGGCTGCAGTTAGTTGTGAGATCAAGCCGTCTGAAATTATATCATCCCAATTAAAGATAGTACCATGCATAGCTATATGGAATATTAGTGGTACCCATCCGAGATTAAAGATATTGCCATTTGGCATACCAAAGATCCAGCTAAGCATCAGAATGATGAGTCTATAAGGAGTCTTTAAGATGTTGCTCTCATACTCATTATTATTCCTCCTCCTTATCTCTCTGTCGACTATCATCATTTTCCTGGCGATGTCTAGTGGGTCCATGAGATGTCCTGCTATCGATTCATCATCTAAACAAGCCTTAGCTAGGGGAAATCTGTAGGTAGCCATGATATGCTCAGGAGAAAAAGATGTTAGGTTCATTCCATTCTTATCATTTATGAACCTAGTGTTAGTCTTGACATGAGGGATCAACCAGCAAAGCACTTCAGAACATGGGAATATTTCAGGATGAGTTGCTGCCTTATGGAGACAGGACCTTCTGATATTTGCATATACCATAGTGTCTTCTATGGGGTTTTGAGAATTATTTTGATCTCTGACGAATCTATATAAGTCACCCCACTGAAACTCTGGGGTAGAGCTTCCTGGGGGTACATTAGTGGTAGCTTGTGTATCAGTGAACATGGCTTCCAGTGAGGTCTCTAGCAAGATTTCTACGTCCGAATCTGACTCAAACTTTTGTGTGGCCTTCTTCCTTTCTGACTTTCTATGCATGTCAAACCCGCGGTGAGCTGGGTAGCAAAAATAAGGAGTATGTAGCAATTTAGCAATTATTGAACGCAATACTTCCTACAGACTATTAAAAACGTGACAAAATTGGATTTTTAACTAAATGATTTTCCAAACATTAACAGAGCATCCATAAAATTTATGGAATGTGCATTTTTGTGATATGAAATCTATTTTTAAAACCATTAACTAGTTTACGATACAACTATCGTTCTACTGCTACAAGCTGTTACAAATGAATGTAGGGTCAATCATGGTGCTACTAGTGTGGGACAAGAGGCTTTCTTAATATGTTTTGTGGTGATTTTGGCTCTAAAACCTGGATTTGGTACAAACAATTTGGTTATTCAGGATGTTAGCTATAGGTTTGGGCGTGGAGCATGAGCTATGCGAGCAGGCTATGGCGGTCAAGCTGTAAATGGAAATTTCAGGGAGTTTTTTCCTTATCAATGGGATTGTAGCATGAGAAGTCTTACTTAGGGCGTCGAGTAAGCAACAGTGGGAAAATTTTGAGACGTGTATGAGAGGATAGGGCCTTCCGGGCTTTGGTTTGCATAAAATGGCTTTGTGTTCTCATCGTATCAAATGAAAACTGCCCGCTTAACGTGTATGGGTTTCCTTCGGCATATATATATAAACAAAACGATCAAAAGGGTGTATGATTCAAGCTAAGAACCTCGAATAATATAAAAAGGGAGGGACAAAGCACGTACTTGTTAATTTCGCGGTATCTCTTGGTGGCTAGCGGGCATTCCGAGACAAACAGTGGTCCAAACAGAAATCCAATGGCGAGCTATGTCTTCCGTCAGCAATGGTGGTATGAATTTCCCAAAACCCATTCTACGCGCTCATATAGAGGAAGCATTAACTTCACGTACGTGAAAGGTTGGAGGATTGATGAGCATGGGGACTGAGGCAAGCGGGCAATTAAAACGACACATGGCCACACTAATGACCCCACCAACTCCGTATTCGCACATATGCCCAAATCGACTTTTGCGCCAAAGCGGAAATCCTATTGTTAAGCTTTGCGCCTGTAGCGGATGTCTTAGTCTTAAATCGTGCAACGATGAATTGCACCAAAAATTAAACTCATGGGATACATCAAAGGATGAAGCGTGGTTATAATGTCAGCCATTTTGGGGATAAAAATTGTGCCTCAACGGATGATTTGGTTACAACCTGTGCGCCAATGGAAGATGCACCATAGAGTCGTGAGGAAATATCCGATAGGTTTCCGTATCGGCGTCCCTTTTAGGGTTAAATCATGCGCAAAAGCGCCCGAGATGTCGTTAGCAATTATGCCACAGGCGGCCGCTATAGGGTTAATGCTTGCGTCATAGTGGGTCACAAAAATGAATCCTTAGAGTGCGTCGAGAGTAGCAATCTTATTGTTAAGTTTTACGCGATTTGCAGAAAATTTAAGTTTAAAAGTTGCGCAAGAAGCCTAGAAATTGGTTAAATTACGGTTGGGATTATTACTAAAGCGACATAGTTAAGGTTAATATTTGCGCCGAAGCGGCAGAGTTATGATTAAAATTCACGCTAAAGGCTAAAAGTAATTTTTGCCTTAGAAAAATTTGGATGACAAACTTCTTTGGAAGACAAGTGTTGAAGTTTGCCAAAATGGAGTAGGATAAGCTTCAAAGAAAAGAGAAACATTTGTTGCAAACAATGTAGAAGGAGGGGCCCTAACATTTTCAAAAATTTGGGGAAGGATGTTGCAGCAACAACAAGTTGTTCATCTTAACCCATAGTTTTTTTATATTTAGTGATAGGAAAATTGAGGTGAGAATTTTGCAATTCGACAAGTTTCGAACCTATTAAGTAGGTTCATCCTCAAGAGAACAAGAATCTAACTCTCTTCTTTGCACTTGGATGAGGGATAAATACCCATTCTCAACAATTTTAATCCTTCTTCTTTATGGATATGGTTGGTTCACTTTTGGTTTTTAGGTTTAGGGTATGGGTTTAATTTTTTTAATTTTTAACAATTATTATAAACCTCCTCAATCAAGTATGGAGTGAAATAACTTTCATCTTGAACTATTCTATAGTAATCCATGATTTGTGGTAGTGATAATATATCATCTATTTTCAATTGAGTTGACAACCTCCCATATGTTCCATCTATATCTTCATGTGTGTGACCAACTGGAAGGAAGCTGGCATATACAGTTGTAAAAATGTTATATTTTGTAAGTATGGATGAAAAAGAATAGAGGTAACAATTATTGTTATCACCTCCACAATTGTCAAGTTGCAAGAATAAAACTGGTTAGAGTTTGTTCAAAAAATGTCTTGGCATTGATAAAGCCTACATATATTCTCTCTTATATTCTTGATACTTTTCATATGATTCATTTTGTAAAAGTGCATAATGAAATGGATGTATTGAATCCCATTTCTCATATAACAAATGCCCAAATTTATCGACCATTAGGTACTCCAACATTCTTAAGCATAAAGATGAGGAGGATATAGTGTAGTTTGAACCTGTATTTTGAAAGGGAGCTTGTTAACACCTAAATTTCACACACGTGTGACATTTCAGCTAATATTGTAGGAGAAAATCATCAAAATACATCATGAAACTCATTAAAGACATCCTCATAATATCCACATTAGAAATTGAACCTTAGAATGATAAAGTCATTCATTATGGGAAACCATGTGAACTTTGCATTGGGAATTCGCATTGATAGCATGACTTTCTGTTTAGCAGTCTGTGTGGATCCACGTGACTTGTTCTTTTAAAGTCATTTCTTTATACCAACATTAGAACCATATACCTTCCACGTCACATTCAAGTATCATTACAACACTCTTGGCTCCAAAATTCAAAATGGACTCCTCACATGCTTGAGAACTTTCAATCGCACCCTTCATGTATTTGGAAAACCACTGCATGAGAAAGAGCATTCACATTTTGATCTAGATGTTTTAATTCCTCCATTGACCTATAAAAGGAATCCATGGAAATGCATTATTAATAGAGAATTATGGAGCAAACTTATGCTACAAGAATTGGTCTGAGCACATCTTTCACCCCACTCCATAGCACAATTTTGCATGCAAGGATCCCTTGTTTTCTTCCTCAAGAAGTAAGATTTTTTCTCCATTATTTTGAGTTTTTTATCGAGCATTTGTGTGGGAAAAACAGGAACCTCCCTAAGGTATTTTTTTAGCTTCCATTGAAGCCTTAATGTCCTAGGTGACACTATTCTAACAAGCTTTACCATTGGGAAAATATCATTTTTTTTAGCACACTCTTCCTCTTTCTTTTATTTTGGCTTAGCACTTGTTAATTTTTCCTTTCATTTTTGTGTTTGAGTCTTTCTTTAACCATTTGATGTATGGAACACTAACCCACATCTAACAATGGTTTCCTTGCTACAACCTACAAGGATAAAAATAGGGAAGACTACTCGCCCTTGTGACAATTTTCCCTCAATATTATTTTTGGTGACTACACTACTCTTTTTGTTTATTTTAGAATATATAAGTTGTCATTTCCTTGATAAATTATAATTTTGGGTGTCTTGCAGGCTCATACAATTGTTTTTCATCCCTTCAACACTCACGATTGTAGGCTTAAGGTGCATTTCCACCAATTTTTTGGACACTGCGGTTCTCAACATCTGTTAGGTGTTATTCCACATGGCTTTATCTATGACAGTCACATTGCTTTGTGACATTCCATTTTTTTAAGCACATGGTAAATCCATGAAACCTATGTAACTATCTTCCCATTTGAATTTTCATCTGTGGGTCAAAAACCGATATGGTTGTGCATATTTTTTGTCTTTCTACCTTAGTTGCATCACAAATGTAGTTTCAAGGGATACTCAGTGAACAAGGCATTAATAAAAAAATATAAGTTGTTTATATTTTTGTCGTAATCAAATCACATAACTCAAAATAGGGAATAAAAAATTCATTTTTTACATGTTATTAGACTAAAGGATTTGACGTTTTCAAGGGACCTCTTAGTTCCCACTAGAAGTTGACTACATAATCACATGCTTGCTTCTCATAGAAAGTATTAGTATAGGCAATTGGGATAACTTCATTAATTTAATTCTCATTGCTTCTTGCACATTTCTTGATTTGAAGAAAAGTTATATTAGCTCACTTATTCACACAAACAAGGGACCTATAGATTTATCTTTCTCCAAGTATTATCTTTGCCTTGCATTCATAACTGATCTTGGCAAATAAAAATGGGGTGAAAGGTTTGAAATACCTCCCTTATCACATTTTTCATTTCATAATCTTGTATATGTTGTCTTTTTCAAACCATTGATTCAAACTTAGATTTTGATTAGAACAAGTAACAAATTATTAATGTTCACGTCTCTTTTCTTTATTACCATCTTAAATTAGTTGAAAATTTTACTTTAATTTGGTACCAAAACACATGTGTATCACCCACTTGAAGAAGACACCAAGGGACCTAAATAATCTTTCTAATCAAGTATGCTCTTCATCTTGCACTCACAAGTGTTCTAGATGAATTAGAAAGATTGCAAGGTTTGAAATAGCTCCCTTGTCACACCTTTAATTAAAATTTGGACCATCATAAAAATCACATTGTAATTCTCAACCAACTAAAATCCTCCAGTAAGGAGGGCACAAAAACATATTCTAGTTAGTTTAGGATTGATTGGGTTAGGAATCCAAATAATGCCCACCAATATTCTACATATTTGAAACATAGTGGATGTTGACATTTAGGGGACTATTGTGCGAAAAATAGCCACAAGGGTGGACAACCTTCCCATAGTGAATGATACCTTGAGGTTTCAACAAGGATCCAGTATTATGACTGAGAGTTAGTAACTAAGACCGCAAATTGCCAAGGAAAATCTTGATTAGAAATAAAACAAAATGACAAGAAATAAAATGAAATAAAAGGAGGTAAGTACTACAAAAAACAAGATTGAACAAGAGTGTTCCAAACCAAGTTTTTATTCCCCAATGGTACACCTATATATACAATGGTGTCACCTAGGAGGTGTAAGCTTCAAGGGAAGCCACCAATATCCCTTAGGGAGGTCCTTTTTCTCCACACAATTGCAAGATAGATAACTTCGATAGAACAAGGGAGAAGCACTTGCTTATTAGAGGAAAAGAGAAAGGGAGATTATGTATGCTAACTTGGAGTAGGAAGTAAATTGAAAGTGGAGCTCTCAGTTTAATTCCAACATCACAAATTTTCTATGATTTTTTTCTATGGAATGCATGCCCATGGCTTCCTTTTATAGGCCAAATGGAGGCCAATAAACATTTCTATCCAAATATGAAAACTTATTCCTTTGAACTAGTTTCCCAAGTACATATGAGGGGTGTTGGGACTGACCCAAGTAAGGCATTTTTGACAAAACAGTTTTGTAACTGCGAAGTTGAGCACAGTTCAGTTGAAGACTTTTTGGCAAAGATAGTTTTGGGAGATGCAAAGTTGAGTGCAGCGTAACATCAACAGAGTAAGTAAGCCAACGCCGTGAAGAGATAGTGCTGCGAAGAGCTTGATCCGTGGGGATCTAGCAAGGAAGAATGTTGGAAGGAAAACGATACATATTCTGGTAAGACCATCGGTGGTCTATTTTTTGTTAAGATACTCCATTATTACCAAGTAGGTGGGTAAGGAGTAAGGAGGAAGGAAAGCGACTAGTTCCACAAGAAAGGGAGCACTACACGAACCAGCCGCATGAAACCGTTAGAGAAGGAACTGCTGGGTGAAATCGACTTGTCGGCATGCACTCGGCAGGGGGGATGAAAGCAACGTAAGCACGCACAGAGGATGGCCATGACGGACGAGTCGCTATTAGTGCCTAACCATCCTGTTAGGGGAAAACCACGATAGTTTTGGGAAACCTTAGGGTTTTTGCCTATGAATTGTAAAGACATGACCTACGGGCATGATCTATAAAAGGGAACATTTTGTAAGGGAAAGGGTTAATATTCTGTTCGTGAATTGTTAATATTTTGTTGTTGAATAATCTCTAGTAGTGAGTAATCTTCATTGTAAAATATTCTAAGTGTTGAATTCCATTGTAAACTCCCTACAAGCTGTGTGCGCATAGGCCTATTGAGAGAGAAGAGAGTCTGCAGCTAAGTGCACAGACTGGAACTGTTGTACCCTTCCCAAGATAATATAACAACAGTTCCTATGGACGTATCTCCCATCCTGGTGGTGAACCACGTTAAATTTTGTGTTGTGTGAATTTTTATGTGTTTGAATATGTATATTTGCTTACAATGAATGCTTAAGATCTCGTTTATCAGTTTATATGTTCTTACTTTTATATGTATTCACCATAAAGAATGAAGATGGGGATAATATGTTAAGTATTGCATATGTGGATGAATGTTAGATGCACAAGTATGTCTAGTCTGAATGAATGCATAAGTTGATTGAGTAAACACTGGAATCAGTGGAGTTCGCACCGTGCGATTCCCTCAAACCACAGCATCGAAAGTGCGCAACACATTGTGTTTTTTCATATTGTATAAGTCATAAGATAAATAACCTAAGGCAATTGATGAATGGATAAAAAACTAAGTAGAGTTTGTTGAAGTTGGTTAAGTCCAGAGAGGAAACACAGTTATCAGTTGTGCTGTCCTGTTGCCGAATACCCCCTGAACCGCACAGTCCTTGAATGTGTGAGTTGTGCAAGCGTCCTAGCTTGTAGTAGCATTAGTCGCGAAGAAGGTGAAATTCACGTAGCCCTCAGTCCGCAGCACAAGTCCCACAATGCATTGTTCGCTAGATCGGTTTACGCATGCATCACCTGGTTGTGGAAACCGGATTCCACAACCCCCCCATTACTTCACCTCGGGTGAGACCTCAGTCTATTCATAGATTATTTCCAAAAGGGCTGGTGAAAAGGGGTTTTGTTGGTTCCTTGAACTGGGAAAAACCTAGGTCTTTATGGAAAACCTCAAGACAGTTATATTAAGCCAACAAATGATTCCATTGTCGTGCTAAGAATTGGTGATGAGTTGTCGTGCTTGAAATAATGATGTGCTTGGATGAAAAGGTTCTGTTGAGTACAGAAAATTAGCATCCAAGTAAGAAGGATATTTGGGACTGGTGTGACAAGACATAAAGAGACTTTGAAAGGAAAGAACATAGACATCGGCATCTCTCTGACGTAGATTGGTTGAATAAATATCCGTGGAAGGATATTAATGAAATTTTCTGGGCATCCTTTGGAAACGAGTTGCACGAGTGGATACTGAAGCTTACAAAGTGAAAGAACTTTTTCCAGCTAGAAGTACCCACCGAGTGGACTCCAGAGCTCACCGAGAGGCTCAAAGCAATAGATAGCCCACTTTCGCGAGCAGTCGACTTTTGGGTAGACAATATACTGGAGTGATTTGTTACAGAGTTCATTGTGGACACGTTGAAATCCTACACTGCAGTTGAAGCATAGTTTTTCAAAGGTTTCAGAGGTAAGTACCTGAATAATTTGAGTTTATACATTAAAATGCTTTTAGCTGAGAAAGGCATTTTAAGAATGCAATAAGATTCATAGAAGTATTTGAATCTGTAATGGTTAATAGAATATATAGTGACTTTGATGAAGAAACCCATAGTTTTAGAAGTGGAAAGGGATACAAGTTTAATACCGAGAAGATTGAACTCAGTGTAGAAACTGAGTTCCAAGTTCATCCTGATAGTTACACTGCACCTCTATCAGCCACCTATCAGCCTATTACTCCATAGAATCCACCGGCTGCGAGCAGCGTGCCTCCTATATCTCAGAATTCTTCAATTCAGAACCCTCTCATTATTAATATTCCTAATCCTCAGAGCGTCAATACAAGTAACATCGCAAGAGTGAGTGCTTAGACCATTCCATCATCAACTATTCCATCTTAGAATATCCCGATTCAGAACATCCCGCTCAGTAATATCCCTAACACCACTCAGAACACTGCGCCACCAAGAAGGAGAATGATTGACCACATAAAACTGCCGATATTAAAAGGAACAGGTCTAGAGGACATTGAGCAACACTGGTTTCTATGTGAAGCCATGTGGAGTGTCAAGCAACATCAGGATGATGCTGTGAAGCGAGCGCAGCTCATCACTACGTTCAGAGATAGATCCTTGAACTAGTTCATGAAGTATTCTCAGGAACATAATAGAACCTTAGTGGAGATTAAGGTTGCACTATTGAGCAAGTTCAAGAATCCAAAGTCAGAATCCCAATGTATAACATAATTAAAGGAAATCAAGCAAAAACCTAATGAGACAGTTTGGGAATTTGACTAGAAATTTAAGACACTGTTGGTGTTGGGATGGTCCCAAATGGGTTGGAAAAATATACAAGTATGGAAAATCACGCGTAGCACGCTGCAGCAGGAAGAAAAGGCAATTTTGATTATTGCTCATTGTGTGATGCGGCAGGAAGAGGAAGTAGTTTTGAATAGTGCGTATTGCATGCGGCGACAAGCTACAGGCAGTTTTGAGAAATTGTGCATGTCACACGACGACAATGGCTAAGGTACGGTCGCGCAGGAGGACAATGCGCAAGGTAGCACATCAGCTATATTTGGTTCAAAACATGGGTAAAGGTCAGATGAGGACATGACCTATTTTGGGTAAGGAACAGGTGGAGGGAAGATGAAAGCGACCTGTTCGAACGTGTAGTGGCAAGTAGTTGAGAACCTAGGCCACGACGCCGATGGTGACAGGTAGGAGAAGGGGTGGAAAGGGACATGCCATGATGCAGTTGTAACCCTTTTGAGGACCGTGGTTGTCAAAAGAGCATGTGAGCCATGAGTGGCCCAGTTGGAGCAGACGGAGCAGGTTGTCGATGACGACAGTAAGGGTAGCAGTTAGCCATGCCATTTTTGGAAACCTTAGGGTTTCGGCCTAATGATTGTAAAGACATGACCTACAATCATGATCTATAAATAAGGCACAACTTTGTAAGGGAAGGGTTACTGTTCATTTTGGTTAAGAATTGATCATTGTAGAATCTTGAGCTAGAAAGCCATTGTAAAGGCTCTGTAGCTAAGTGCATAGAGACCTATCTGAGAGAGAAGAGAGTCTACAGCTGAGTGCACAAACTAAGAGCGGTTGTACCCTTCCCATTAAGAGCAATATTAACAACCGTTCTTGTGGACGTAGCCTCCATCTGGGGGGTGAACCACTTTAAATTCTGTGTTATGTGACTATTGTGTGTTTATGATTGTCCATTTACCTGGTATGAACGTTTAATGCTGAAAACTTCTGTTATGTGATTGCTTTTATATGTATTCGCCACAAAGAATGGGAATAATATGTTAAGTAATATATGCATGGAGGAATGTTAAGTATTCGACACTTATGAATCGAGGAATGTATGAGTCTGTCAATTAGTCACATCATTGAACATTGAGTTTAAGCGCAACATTGGAGTGCGTAGTAATTGGAAGTCTAGTCAATCCTCTACAATTTAATGGTAAGAACTTGAACAGAATGAAGGGTTAAAGAATGCTAAGTAGAGTGTTTATAATTAAACATCCTGGCAGGGACGTTTCACATACCCTCCCTCCAGACCGAGCAAGGGAGAGGACAATGACACTAAAACCGGGCATCTAGCCCCATGATCATTAAGTAAAACTCATTGATAAAAGAAAGGGACATATGCATATTATAGTTAAACAAGGTAGAATTAAAATCATCTACACAACTAACATACATTCAAGATAGACATGATAACATCAAATAAATACATTGCAGAGTTAACACAAGAGAGTACTTATCTTATAACAAAGTAGTTCCGAGAAACTGGCTATGCAATTGCAATGTTCCACCCAACCATAGGCCACTTGTGATCATCAATATCTCATCACAAATGCAACCCCCTATCTGGGCATGATCTCTACAAGGAAAAAGGGAACAACAGACTCACACATAGCCCAATATGCACCAAAATCAGCCAAACCAATCTACAATTGGGTTTATCAAGTTGATAAGGCAATGGAAAGGGATAATTGCTAAGCTAGTGAGCTCAACCCCAAAGATATGGACACCCTCTGCAAGATCTATCTAGCTTGGTCCTCACAATACCTAGACACTTGGCACAAGGAAGTATTCCCTTCACTACTACATAGTCCCTCAGGCGATACCTTCCATTCTAGTGTTCTTCAAGGTGTGCATAGAAGAGTAACCAACCCTTTTGATCTTCTTGAGAGGTTACCTCCTCACTAGGTTTATCAAGCCAATTCTGGTCCACTTCCACTCCTAATTCTTGCTCACAAGTTCAACTAAAATAGGGATGCACTCAACAACAAAAACACAAGTGCTGAAAGACGTGGGCAACCAAAAATGATTGGTGGATGGAGATTCAATCCTGGGAAGCAAATTCGTTTTCAGAAAATGTTCATGGGAATTTCAGGGACAGAAGTGGCCGCCATAAACCCCAAAATCGTGACTCCCTTCCTCCCAACCACTCTGCAATACAAAAACGAGCTCCTAGCCATGGAAAAATGCAGGAAAATGGTGAAAACATGAAGGGAAAACTCCACCTAGCTTAGACTTCGTGAGAGAGCAAAGGCCATGGGTGAAGAATGGATTTGGGCACAATTTCGTGGAAGTTTTCTTGCCCAAGGAGATAAAATATGATTTCCCAGTTTGGTGGCTTGCCCATACACAAAATTGGCTGCCATACCTCTTCATTCCCAAGGCATTAACTACCTCAACCAACTCTTGGAAGAATTAAATGATTGGGTGCATAAGTCAAAAAGGGTAGTTGAGGGTTTATGGGTTCCTTCATTGACATTTGGGTTAACACCATTAGCTCAAGGGTTTGAATAATTTCCCTCCCTATCCCTTGTAGAATCATGCCCCCATCTCTTTGTTGCATTGCATAGCTAGTTGTGGGTATTTCATTTAAATTCGTATTTACATGATGTCTTAATTTACATAGTGCATAGCTAGCACAAGAACTATAGGCATGTATTTTTACTTGCCGATACATAAAACGATAAATCTATGGCGGGGCCTTGGCCTTGAGCTCCTCACCATGATTTAATAATGATATTTACATCATTTCCAATTTTAATGCAATAGGGTAAAAAATGGGGATGTGACAGGACGCGCAGTATTGTTGATGCATCGAGTCATTGAAGGTTGCTGCGAGGTAAGCTGTTGATAGCTTATTATTGTAATGAAAAGGTATCTTGTATCATAGTCATTAGAGGTACAAGTGTGTAAGTGCAATTGCGCGTCGAAGTACCCGACGCGGAACAGAAAGTTCGCGCAGTTATCTTTCCGTGCAACCCACAGGTGTTGTGCTGCTTATCCGCCTTTCCCCCCATCGCATCACCCGATTGTGGAAACTTGATTCCGCAACCACCCCCTCAGCTCACCTTGGGTGAGACCTCAGGCTGACCGTAGCCTGTTGCTGAAAGGGCCGGTGAATAGGGGTTTTGTTGGTTCCTTGAACCGCTAAGTACCTAGTTGTATGATTGGAAACCTCCAAAAGGTTACTGACAACCAACAAATGGTTCCGTTTCCGGGAAGTACTTGGGTCTATGATTGGAAACCTCCAGAAGGTTACTGACAGCCAACAGTTGGACCAAGTAAGATTTTTCATAGCACTGCAAGAACACCAAGAATGGTTTATAGCTGCATTGTTTCCCCACATCAAACTACCGTTGATGCAACAGAAGGTTGCTTCGTAGGCAGAAGCGCTATAAATTGCGATGAAATTAGAGGCTTCACCGATAGGTGAGACTAGCACTGGAATTTACTAGATCCAGACTCAGCTAGCTACCTTGACGTTACAATTGCAGGACATGAAGAAGGGGAAAGAACAAAAACAAGAAGTATGGTGTACAGGATGTAAGGGAGAAGGACACACCAGAGAGCACTGTCCCTTACTTTCATAATACCTTAATAGTGGATCACCAAATCCACTGAACCAGAACCAAGCACCATGGTGTGAGATCTGTAGGACTAGAGGACACCGGCCAGAAGACTGCTACTTAATTCAGAAGTATGTGCGAACCCCTAAGAACCTTTACTACAACTTTTGTAAATCAGTTGGACATGATGAGTCCAAGTGTAGAGCATATGAGCTCATGATGGAAAGAAAATGAGACATCGAGCATATGCATGGTGGTGGAGTGTATAGAGTCCAAGAAGAAAATCCGCAGAAACAAGATAATGCTCAGTATGACCAAGGCACATATAGAGGCCGTGGAGGATACCGCGGAAGAGGAAGAAATGTTGGCCCAGCACAAGGAAGAGTTCGAGGTCAATTAATATGCTATAAATGTGTCCATCCTGGTCATCTATCCAGAGATTGTACCAATTCATGTACTACTTCTAGTTATTGTAAATCTTTTGATCATGTTATTTCGGACTGGCCAGTGTTAGCGGCAGAAATGCATAAGAGAAAACAAGATGTACCTAACTCGAACATTCAGTTGATCGCAACAAAGAAAAGGGTTGTGGATCCAAGTATTAATGTGGTGACGCGAAGTGGCACCTCCAGATGAAGGGATAGTCAAGCAGAAGCTTCGACTTATGGAGGATTTGAAACTAAGCAGAACCCTGTTGAAACGATCTAGATAAGAAAAGCTACTAGGAAAACACCTGCTTTCAACCTGGAGAAAAACAAAGAAGTCTTTGAAGAAGCGCGAGACAACTTCAAAGAGCTAGTATCTATGCCACCAAGAATCCCATTGCGTAGTGAAATACCACATATACAGGATATTCCAGCAGCTTATGACAAAACATGCACCACAATAGAGACAAGCACTTCTGTTGCGCAATTTCTATGGAGCTGCATGAAATTATTGGAGAGCACAGATGCTGTAATGGAATTCAAAAAATTGTTCAACCAGTATGAACCACGTAGTGAGAAGGATACTGCCGAGAGCGTAGTTCATCACATCAAGATCCATAAAAGAATAGGAAGAGAAAAGAGGCTCAGTGCGTAGATAGAAGATTACGAGATGGATGAAATCATAGATGACCTAGGATCAGAAGTAAATGTAGTAAATAAGTAGACATGGCAGGACATGGGGAGACCAAAGCTGTCATGGTAACCCATACAGTTGAGGCTAGCAAATCAGATCAAAGTCATACCTTTTGGGAGGATAGCCAATATTATCATTGACATTGATGCAGTGCGAAGTCATGCAGACTTCGAGGTTATCGAAATTATGGATGATAGTCAGCCTTATCTAGCACTATTGGGTATTGACTGGGTGATGGATAACCTCGCAATCCTAAATCTGAAAACAAAGAAGATGATATTTGAAGGGAAGGACATAAGGGTCATCGCACCATTGGACCCTTCACAAGGAGAAAGATACAGCGAGACAATTCAAGAAGAATGTAGAGCACAATGTTGGCATTATGGTAGTGGAAGAAGGTGTACATTGTCATTGATGGCAGTTAGATATGGTAGTGGCAACTAGCCATGACAAGGCAGCAAAAAAAGAGCAACACAAAGATGACAAGAGCAACACAATGAAGAGATCTCAATGTCTTCCATCACTCCTGTATGATATCATGTGTTGAGAATGTGAAGAGCCAGATTGTGTGCCCACTCCCTTAGTTTCCTGAATCACAATTGGAGTTCCAGAGGCTATGTTGGAGTGTTGAATGATCATCGTTGAAGGCTACTATGTTGAATATTGGTCTCCACTCCAGTGATTGATCTTCATTGCTGCAGTTTCTTGTTTTCATTTACTTGAGTTACAATTGGTGATCATGATGGGACATCTCAAAATTTAATATTTAATCCAGAAAGTGTGTTATTCATGGGAGATATCGGTTGTGCCAACATCCATCTCTGTAATTGACGCATTGCATATGAATACATTGTTGTTTTTAAAGGAGTATTCAAGGGCATTTCCAACAGTGCTTATCTTGTTTTGGTTGCTCTTCCTATCAAATAATTCATAGGTGCACTTAATGTAATCTTTCAAAAGACTGAAGTTGACATGGCGCTTTGTTAGAGTATTGTAGCTTCATCTCAATAAAGTTGTTGCTACTGCGTGGGAGTTGTGTTCAATCTCTCCTCTCCTCAACATGTAAGTCTCATTCTGAAGCTGTATCAATGGTGGAATCCATTCGGTTGCAATAATCCATCACTTCTATCGATGTAAGGCTTAAAGTTTGAAGAAAACAAAGAACATGTGGCAATTTCAATAGCAGTGTTTTGTCAATTCCCATGCATAAGGATTATGAATTATTAGATGAGATGATGGATTTTGGTTAACCTCAATATATTGAAGCTAAGATACTCAGTGAATTTATGAAAACTAATGCTTATAGGATGGAAGTCACACAATAGCCACCAATTGCAGTTACAAAAGCAGTTTCATAGAGAAGTGAAGGGATACAATACAAAAAAAATGAAGTCTTCTTGGATGTGGTGGAGAATGTTAATATTCTCATGAGCAGCAATGGGAAAATTGTTCTTCTGATGTAGTTGGTGCATTGAAGATGTGCACTTACTTGAGTGGAATGCCAGAGTGCAAGATTGGTCTCAATGATAGGGTACTCCTGGAAGCTCAAGGTCAATCAACAAAGTGGAAAGCAATTGATCTAGATGATATCAATTTTCATCAGTGTGATCATCTAGCTCGCTATGAAAGTGACAGGACTATATCATTCATACCTCTTGATGGTTCTTTTGATTTAATGACATACAGGCTTAGCACTCAGGTCGAGCCTTTATAATGTTTATTTTATATCATTGTATGGTTGTTGCATTGTGGATAATTGTGACTCATGGAATACAAAAACCCTAACTCTGTCTTGTCTCCGGATATACAATAAGATGCTCCAAAATGTACGGTGGGGATTAAATCATCCTTTGACACAGTCCTAAATGAATGGTGTGGATTAAATCATCCTTGGACATAGTCCTAAATGAATGGTGTGGATTAAATCATCCTTGGACATAGTCCTAAATGAATGGTGTGGATTAATCATCCTTAGACCGTAAATCCCGTAATTCCGAAAGGAAGGATCATGTGTATTGCAGAGTATGCTGCTATTATGTATACTTGTATTGATGAGGATACTTGTATTGATGATATGTATACTTGTATTGATGAGGATACTTGTATTGATGATGTGTATACTTGTATTGATGAGGATACTTGTATTGATGATATGTATACTTGTATTGATGATGTGTATACTTGTATTGGTGTGGATACTAATACTGATTATCTAGATGACAATGCTGCTAATCGTGATGGTCTAGATGGCAATGCTGATGATCGTGTGATGACGATGCTACTGATCGTGATGGTCTAGATGACGATATTGATGATTGTATGATGATGATGTTGATGATCGTGTGATGACGATGTTGATGATCGTGTGATGACAATGCTGTTGATCATGATGGTCTAGATGATGATGCTGATGATCGTGTGATGACGATGCTGATGATCGTGTGATGAAAATGTTGATGATCATGTGATGACGATGCTGATGATCGTGAGGATCCAAATGTTGATGTTGTTGTAGCTATTCGAGTGCTGTAAAAGATAAAGACTCAGTACTGAAGATGTTGATGTTCCAGTATTGAAGATGTTCCAATAATTGCTTGAGTTACTGATGATGTTGAGAAAGCTTCCAATGATTTATAGATGTATCATGTATGATATCTATGACTCCTTGCTTGTGCAGATGTTGTTATAATATCCTTCTCGTTAAGGGGGAGTGATGAGATATTGTAACTTCAAAGAATATTATATTTGTACTTTATTATTCTGGAGATGTTTCATTCCTCCGTGAAGATCTTATTGTATATCCGGAGATGTTTATTCCTCTGTCAGAATGTGGTAACTTGGGTTATTAGACTTCCCTAGTGGGGATCGGCCCTGTATGTGTTATGTGGGTCAAAGGGTTGTTAGACCACCCTAGTGGGGTCAGCCCAGTCAGTTGTAGTGGGGTGTTTAACCCAGTGGTAAAGTTGGGGCCAACCTAGTTAATATAAAGTACAAGTCGGAGATGTGTATAAATAGAGGAGGTGTGTTCCTCATTTGACACACTTCCGTCACTTGAAATGTAGCGCACTTGTGAGAGAGAGGTCTGCTATGGAGGAGGAGGAGATCATGTCTTTGGTTTGCATCTTTGTATATTGCTGGTCATCTATATTGAGGAAGCTTTGCTGGGTTTTTTGCCCCATGAGGGTTTCCCAGGATAAATCTGTGTCTCTTGTGTTTATGTTGAGCTTGTTGTTTCTTCAGTGATCCTGTATATGCTATTATTGTGAAATGGAATGTAATGCTGATATTTTTGTCTTAGCATATTGAATCTTAACATTCTTTTGCAAATTTCAAAGTGTTGATACACGTCGTTGATGCGACCTGTGTGGGGTATTGATCATTGTGTGTGCTGTGTTTCCCGTGGCCTAAAGTATCACCAAAATGCGTGGAAGACCTAAGTCAAAGTATTGTGACTGCTTCACTCTACAACTTGGTGGAGATCAAGCTCGGTCCCATTGCTGAAGTATGGTGATCCATGCTGCATATTTGACGAGAACCAGTGACAGGTATTCTGAAACACGAAATGAGGTGAATCATTGTATGTCCATCTTGCAGCGCTGCATTTGTTTCTAGACCCGGGTCAGTTCACACATTACACACCGAGTAAGAAACTTCCATTGCTGTAGAAGAGCCCACGTTCTTTTGGAGTCATTATGTGCATCATTGTGATGAGTTTGTATAAATGCCATCGTATGGGAATTTGCAGTCATCACCGGAGACTTGCTACCTTGAAAAATGTGTGAGAGGAGTCGCTTCCAGGACCGTGCAAGACAGAGTCGTGAACCTTTAATTTTTGTGTTGTGCAATGGGTTGTTGATAGAAATGAGATGTGTCATCGACGTGGAAGAGGAGTCCTCAGATGTGGCAAATGTGGTAGAGGAGTCAAAAGTTGAAGAGTTAGTGAATATGAAGACTTAGTGCAAAATCTTTTAGTTTTAATAATAAAAAATGATTTTAATATAAAGTCATTTTTTAAAGGGTTAATTAAATGAAAACATATATAGTTATATAAAAAAAAATTGATTTTAAATGTAAACTCATTTTTGAGAAGTTGTGTCATTTCAAAATAGACATGAACTTTGGAGAAGTATATATTTTGAAAAGACAAAGTCATTTAAGTGTGTCTTGGAGAATTATAAAATATATCTTGGTGGATATTCTATCATTGATATGGACCTTGTGTTCATTCAAATAGATTGGTGTCTGTAATCAAGTTGGAACCTGAATGAGGATTGGACTCCTCTTTACATGCTGGGTCGTGTATACAAACTGGGTCTTGTAAGAGAGCTGGGTCTCTCAATCTAGCTGGGTCTAGATCATTAATGCTATGTAATGTAAAATCCTATTAAATAGAAAGATATTTGACATATTCATATATGTGTTGCTTTTCATATGTGTTATATATTTCATATAGATATTTATAATTGGTAAATGTCATGATTGATTAAATTAGTGCTTTGGAAAAATATTTTTGAGTTTTAAGAGACACTGATTCACCCCTCCTCTTAGTGTCTGAGACCTGTTCTACACACAAGACCTTGATTGCATTTACAAGATGACAGTGAATCAAGATGACTACATTAATCCTACGGTCGATGGAACACTTAGTTGGAGATGTGATAGTTCTTACATCTCAGACTCCGACGCAGGACTGGAGAACTGGAAAAACAGAATGCATGAAGTATCTCCTAGAAGATGCGCGCAGATTACAAAGTCACTGCGCTGGGTTGGAAGAGAGGTACGTCCAATACCAACCTATGATGTTTCAACTAATGTTTATTCATTTATCCAAGAATATACTATATCATTTGCAGCTGAACATCACATAACAACACTAGACATGGCACTATGCGAGACACCTGCTAGATGGTGGGCTGCGCATAAGCAAACATTGACAACATGAGATTAGTGCAGATGCATGATGCAGATTAGGTTCGCTGAGAAGGTTGCGCTGACATTTAGGAAGTATAATGGACAGATGGATCCAAGGGATCACATTGAAATATATTCACAAGCATGGGAAAAACAACCACAGACAGAATGGGTTCATTTGTTTGTGCACACATTGGAGGAATAGACTCCAAAGAAATGGTATCTGAATACGAATTTGCGCAGAGGATTTACAGGTTGGACTACCTTGACTGTGAACTTCAACAGAAGTTTTAGCTTCGAAGACGAAAGTCCAAGTATAAATAAATCTTTGCAGATCATCAAGGAAAGCATATTCAAAGCATAATTCCCAAGTATAAACGAGGCATTGGAGGAACTGAAAGATAGAGTGTTTCAAGATATTAAAGTACCTGTGAACCTTCATCCAGAATGGGCAAGATAGGTATAACATGCCATTGAATGCTATAACCTTGCTGAAAATAAAGAAGAACAAGAGGAAAGTGATGAGGAGGATTTGCACAAAGTCAATATACTTGATTCAGAGGGTGCGCGCAACATGGAGGGACCTCCACTTGAAATTCCAGACATGGATTGACATGTGAAGACAAGAAAAGTGAACATTGGCACAAGTGAAGAGCCGAAGTTCACATCAATTGGATATTATTGGGATGATGCCACGGTTGCGTACATCGCAAACCTTTTACATGAATATTAGGATCTGTTTCTGACAAGTTTTTGTTGATGTATATGTAAATTCATAATGTATTTTACCCATGTATATTTTATTCCTATAGAGATGTTATTATTCTAATATACGGAAGTGTTTGTATTCCTATAGAGATTTTATTATTCCTCTATATGGACGTGTCGTCATTTATATTGTAAGTGTCGCAACTTATACCTGATGGGTTATTAGACCACCTTGATGGGGTCGGCCCTGTATGAGTCATGTGGGTAAATGGGTTATTAGACCACCAAGTGTGGGGTCGGCCCGGATTACTATAACCATGGGTTATTAGAATGAGTTAGACAAGTCGTCCCTGTTAGTTTATTGGGTAGGACAAGACAAGTATAAATAGAGACCAGGAGATCTCTATTTGATCATCTCTTTACTCACTCTTCCATCACTCGGAAAGTGGTGCACATGTGAGGAGGAGGATCAGCTAATAGGAGAATAATATCTCTTGTACTTTGGTTGTATCATTGCTCTTTCTATCTCTGAGGAAGTTGTGGGGTTTTTCACCTTCTTGGTTTTCCCTAGTGAAACTCTGTGTCTCTTGTGTGCTTGCATTATTGTGTCCATGATTGATATGCTGTAGATATGCTGTACATGTTATTCTCTCAGTTAAGATCTTAGATTGGTTTGAAAATTCTAAAAACATAACATGGTATCAGAGCTAGCCTAAAATAAGGCATGGTATGGCATTTATGACACTTGTTGCACTTGCGAAGCTAGGGCTTGATATAGAAAAAAAAAGTCATCGTAGCACTTTCACTATAAATCCATTTTGGAAAAGTTTCAGGATCTAAAACTCTTACAGGTCGAATATGAGATCCCCATGTACCTTGTGTCCTAAGCAAAACTTCTAATTCGTTGTACTTTGTGTTTTATGATTTGTACAATCTAGGGTGTCTGCCTCTTCCAAATCTTAGTCATAAACAAGTGACTTAGGAAAAAAGATCACAACTTGGGCTAGGAAAATCCAAACGAAATTTAGTAAAAAGTGACAGGTAGGGAATGGATTGTAGTTTTTTCTGGCAAGGTTTTTAGAGGTTGAAGTTGAACCAGTGACACGTGGCATATTGTACAAGTTTGCTCTCCTGTTTTATCCCATAAACAAGTCACGTTGCGACACTTGGCATAAATCTCTCTCAGAGAATCCAATTGAGGTCAGAACTATGGGGTTGGAAAGATGATAGGTTGGGATACCACAGGTTGAATTTTCAAACCCTGTGGATTCGTAATTTCGGAGTTACACCAGAAACAATCAGGTGCATAGTTCTGTCAAAATAGAATTGGATTTTGAGCACCTTCATTCATGGCTCCGGGAATTAGGGTTTCGGAGAAAGTTGGTATTTTTGTAATCAGAGGCCATGGTTGAATGCTACTCATCAAAATAGAAACTTAGAGACCAAGATCAAATTGTTTTGTTGGGTAGAAGGCCAGGCTTGATCAAACCCTAGTTCGAGATTTTGATCGGAAAGGTGGAAAATTAGGGCTTTTGCAAAAATTGGAATTTCTGAAGTCTTTGACCATGGCTGGAAGCTCCTCAGAAAAATTGAAGTTTAGAGCCTTGGATCAAACCTTTTGGTTGGGTAAAAGGGTGGGATTTATCAAACCCTAGTTTGGGATCCTGTCTAAAAGATTCAGAAGTTTCAAAGGCAATTTTGAGGGGTGAAACTTTGCAGTTTTCAGATTCTAAGTATACCAGCTTGATCAACTCATCAAGGCGCATCTTTCTATACTTTCAGAAGTTTGAAACTCAAAGTTTGAGTTTTTAAGATTTCTTTGACAAACCCTAATCTAGCTCCAGATCCAGTTTCTACAAAATTAAGTGGATCGGGTTAATCCTAGAAGAGAATGGATTGGTCACCTGCATAAGTGAAGAAGTTCTTGTTTCAGAGGGAGATGAAGCTAAGGCTTTACATAAGAAGATTACAAGCAATCTCGACAGGTATGACTTATCCAGGTATGTTTCGAGATCTGTTCATGATTAAGTTTATGATATGTTTGTCTTCATTAAGTTTAGTACAATCTTGATTAACTTTAGACTTGTTGTATCACCTTAATAAAATTATGAATGCAAATATTCATTGATTAGGGTTTTGACACTTATGATTGTACTAATGCATTGTGGTGTTGTATGAGGTTGATGTTGTCCGCTAACATGAAAGGTACATCAAGAAAGACAAATCATGTTCTAGTTCAAGAACATATGACCATGGTGACATGAAGACAAAGATTCATCCATTGCCATGGATCACATAGAAGATCTACTTATGATGTATGTATAACTTGGTTCTATAATGGTTAACCTATGATATATGCAGGTTACTAGCACAAGTCATTGAAGAGAACAAGAAGACATTATGCGGGTATGTTAGACATAACTAGCTAGCATGCTAATCCAAGTATGTTTTTCCTATATCAAGTTAGAATCCTACCTTGTGTTAGGATCTCTTATATAAGTATACTTGGTATGATTGATAATGATTATTCATGAAGTTATAGGTTGAGTAATCATGGGTTTAGGCATATTATGCTTCTTATTTTGATTGATGATATGACTAACCAGAAAATTCCTATGGTCAAATAGGAATATGCATGAGTAAAAGAATTGTGATAAATTATCTGCGTATGAAATGATCTTGACTATACATGTTTAAGATTATCTTGTTTTGAGATTATACTAATGAATGTATGATTCTACATCAAATCTTGAGGATGGCACAATCATGACACTAGTGCACATTTAAGCATGCATAGTGGTCCAGGATGGATAGGACAGATAATCCAGATCAAGAGGGAGCACACTCTAGTAGTTCCTTCAAGGAAGCAAAGATTGAGAGGGAGTCCACTCAAAAAACAAACAAAGATCAGTATTTGAATTGTCATTTCTTGTATATTTGATTGTTTAAATAATATTGGTCAATGATGTATATACTTATGTTCCTAGACTTAGGTTGTGTATCATGCATATTAGAGTAATTACATTAATGAATAGTATACTACTAATATGCATGTGATGGGTAAGTGGCCTATGGAACGGTACAACATTCCATTTCTACTTATCTAGAATGAAACCTCTTTGCTGACATGTTGGAAGTTGTGCACACTCTTAACAATGTTCTGGTAGAGATTGGAAGGCATCTAGAAAGTTACAGGATATGGATAAATGTTGTATTGAAGCATTGGCTAAGATAATTGCATGACTGTATGACATATTTCTTTAAGAATTTGTTCTGAAAACTATGAGATGTTTCTAATCATGCAATTTAACTTGTTTTGTAGAAAAGATCATATGACATCACCTACAAAAGAAGGACTACAACATTTGTTCCAGCAACAAAGTTATATATTGAAGATATTGACTTTCCCAGGATTCGGGAAGAATTCCATGATCGAGGATTACCAGTCGATCATGAAGAATGATGTTTGGGATGCAGTCCCAAGACCTGAAGGGAAGTCTGTTGTGACTTCCAAATGGGTCTATAAGATCAAGCATGCTGCAGATTGTAGCATGGAGAAATACTAAGCGAAGTTTCTAGCTCGTGGCTTCTCCCAGAAAGAGGGATTGAGTATGAAGAGACTTCCACACCTATAGCCAGGTACACTTCCATGATATCAGTACTTGCTCTGGTTGTAGTGATGAAATGGAAGATACACCAGATAGATTTCAAGATAGCTTTCTTGAATGGTGTAATCAAAGAGGAACTATATGTGGAGCAGCCACTCGGGTCTGAGACACATGACCGAGAGTCACATGTGTGCAAACTGAAGAAAGCACTATATGGTTTGTAATAGGCACCTAGGACCTTGTATGGCAGGATAGATGGTTTCCTATCCAGTTTGGGCTTTACCAAGAGTAAAGCAGATTCCAACCTTTATACAAGGTTGAGGAAGGCAATCCAGTGATACTACTATTGTATGTGGATGACCTATTTGTAATAGGTGAGGATAGATTGATTACCGACACGAAGAGGAAGCTTGCTGCCAAGTTCGAGATGAAGGACTTGGGAATGATGCACTACTTTCTTGATATGGAGGTGTGGCAGAGTGCAGATGCAATCTTCCTTGGAAAAGGGAAGTATGCAGTAGAGATCTCGAAGAGGTTTGGGATGATGCACTGCAAGCCCATGGCCACACCTATGGCATCGAACCTGAATCTTTTGTGTGATGCTTCATCTGAGCCGGTTGATACTACAATGTATCGTCAGATGATTAGGTCCTTGATGTACCTGACCAGATATCTGCTTTGCGGTGAACACCTTGAGCCAGTACTTGACAGATCCGAGACATGTTCACCTAATAGCTGCAAAGCATCTTCTGAGGTATCTGAAGGATATAGTTGGCTATGGGCTCAAGTATGAGGTGAACCAAAAGTTTAACCTGGAGGGTTATGTTGATTCAGATTGGGCAGGCAGTGCCATTGATCGAAAGAGCACTTCGGGGTGTCGCTTCAGTAAGGGATCCGGTATGATCTCTTGGTTTAACAGGAATCAATAATGTGTAGCATTGAGTACAACCGAGATAGAGTATGTTGCATCTTGTTCGGCTAGTTGTGAGGCAGTATGGCTTAGGAAGTTATTGTCTGATTTATTTGATGTCCTGTTGGACGCTACTGGTATCTTTTGTGACAACCAAAGTTGTGTGAAGCTGTCTAAGAACTCGATGTTCCAGGATAGGTCGAAGCACATTGAGATCAAATATCACTATATCAGGGATATGGTGCAAAGAGGAGCAGTGAAGCTCCTGTATGTTGCGACAGATGAGCAGGTTGCATATGTGTTGACAAAACCACTATCCAGAGTTGAGTTTGAATACTTTGTATTGGAGAAAACTCACTATGGCTTGCGAATACCACAACAGACAGATGACTACCAGAAATCTACTCAATTCTCAAAGCAATGCTATTATAAATGACAATTTTAAGATAATAGAGAAAAGTAACCAACCTCGATCCAACGTTTGATGTAGATCCCTGTTGGAGATTTCAATCCACACACTTGTAATCTTCAAATTAGTCTTGATAGCCAATATCCAACAAGTACATATAATATATAATTGGCATTAACATTATAAATAACAATGGTCCATAATATCATAAGAAAATGTAACCCAATGTATAATAAATGACATTCACACCATGAATGGATGAGAATAGGAGTATTTCTATTAATGAACAAGAAGAAGTACAAAGTGATACGACCTCTTGCCGACAACCAATCTGAACCAAGATCTAGATCAATCCACTTGTGCCTCCACCACTTCAATCCTCCATGAATGGAAAACTCAAACTAGAAGGAGTTTGGAAGGTGAACATAAGAGGTTCACAACTACAAGGATCAATGAGTGCAGACTCAAGATAAGGAAACAATCCACTAGAGTTCCTTTACTATTCTCTTCTTCCGCTCATCCATAAGCCATATGTGCTCAATATATAGTCCTCTCAAAGGTAGGTGAAAGGACTCATCGAGATGTTACTTGGGCAGATGGAGAGCCAAAGGTCACTCGATGACCCCTTTTTGGGAGTAAAAAGTGATAAAATAGTGGTTTTTACCATTTTACTTGACACCCACGGGCTATAGGGATGCAACTCGCGGGTATGCATGCTATAGTGATGCAACATGCGGGTAGGAATAAAAATAAGGCAAACTAGTATCACTGAAGGGAAAAAATGGATCTAAGTCACTGAAATGGATCCTACAGGCCAAAGAATGCTAATGCTCACAGGGTGGAATATTTATGTCTAACAGATGCCCCATAATGTGTGAGGTCAGAGACTGAAATGTGCTACGATGGCTGAAATACATTATAAAACTCAGAAGTGGAGTGATGGAGACACAAGTGGAAAGAGCAGGTCACTCATCATAATACAAGAGTATCTCTGAATACATGTCGGTATAGTACAACAATCTGATACAATGGCCATGAGTAGGCAGTACATAGTTAAAACATGTCATAAATGAATATAGCCATGATCCCTCTACAGTAAGATATGGTCTCCTGCTGAAAAGAAAACAACCGGTGCAAACTGGAGGTACAAACTGCTGAAATATGAGAGGTGATATCTCAGATGTAAAGTCAAAGTCATATGTAGCATACTGAATGCCACAATCTCCTGGGGTCTTCTACACAAGTCTTCGACGGTGCAAGTCCCATCAAGTGAATAAACGAGTTGGGGTCGAACTTGATGAGACATAGTCTAATTACCGGTCAATGATGTATACTGTTAACAAACGCGATATGAACCATCGATAATGAAAATGGGCATCAAGGCAC
Source organism: Larix kaempferi (assembly GCA_027924585.1). Classification (NCBI taxonomy): domain Eukaryota; kingdom Viridiplantae; phylum Streptophyta; class Pinopsida; order Pinales; family Pinaceae; genus Larix; species Larix kaempferi. The sequence continues at coordinate 2,480,977 of BSBM01000416.1, forward strand.
AGAGCACAATCATCAAAGCGTGAATAAATGGGTTGAAGTCGAACACTAGGATGAATCAATCGATCAGGGGACATTGATGTATTCCCAAAACTATTGATGGCGAGAGAACCTGCCACTAGTGAATGCAAGCCTCAAGGTACTCAACCGAACTCTAAGCCTCAAGTCCCAGAATAAATGAGTTGAAGTCGATGGAACGAGACTCGCTGGAAGGAGGGCATTAAGGCATCCCCCATCAACCAGCATGAGGTACAAGTAATGCTGAAAGATTTGGAAGATCTCAGGAGAAATGGACTGACTCAATAAGGATGGTTGGCATGCAATACTCAGGATATCTGAGGAGTGGCTGACACTGGTTTCAGGACTTCCTTCGAACAAGAGCATAAGCAGATGGATAGACTTAGGAAGCATATACTTGACATAAACTGTGCAATGCAGGAGGAATTACAAAGGGCTCCATAATGACTAGAAGCTTAACCAATCGGTGGAGAAAACTGAGAAACAAGTACAGCTCCTAAGGCACAACTATAGTCCCGACTCATAATGTACGGAGTGGAATGAATGCTCTGTTCAAAGTTGACACAACAACTCCCAACAAGAAATAGTGACCATAATCTCGTCCGGCTTTTTGGAATATTTGATTTTTTTGGTCTTTTTCATATTTGGGAAAAGCTTGAAAAAGAATAAAATTGCTTATAGTACAACAGGTGAGGGGACGAATGTCAAATAGCTAGCAGACTAGTCCCAAGCAGTGGAACATACCTATGCTCAATGCAAGTAAGTGCGTGCAAGATGTGGACACTCGGGGGTGTGTTCCCTCAGGGTCAAAGGGTCATCAAAATGTGGAGGGAAAATATATAAGCTCTGTAGGGATCAACAGGGAAAAGTGTTCAGAAACCAGGCTTTCAATTGAGTAAGTGGGAGACGGCACAAGGCTCAAGCGGCAAACAGGATGATGCAATGCAATCACAACTCGATATAAAATGAAAGTCCTTTTTTGTAAAGTTAGTCTCCTCACTCAAAAAAGTGTAAAACAATGAAAGAAGAACTCTTCTAGTCACGTATGACTAGAGTATACCTTTTTCGTAATTAATCCACAAAGGTCCGGAAAAGGGGTAAACTTATACCTAAGTGGATGTCGCTTCAAATCCTTTAACGAGTCTGAAATAACAAGTATACTCGGCAATCTTGTCTGATTTTGAAAAAGTCTAACAAGGGCTTAAAAAAGACTTTATAAAAATATTTTTCGTAAAGGTTTAACGAACCCGGAAAAGTAAACTCGTGACCTCCTTACTGTTTTTAACGAGCTCAAAGGAGATATGGAAGAATGCTCGTAATGAGAGCAAATGAGTGTCAAGGACATGCGATACTAGTTCCAAGCACATGGGACAAAGCTATGCATAATGCAAGGAACATGAGGAAGATAAGGACACTCAAGGGGTGTCTTCAAATTCGGATAGTAATAGGTTCAAATTCATCATAATAATGGGGAGGCCTAAACCTATATGCAAGGTTCCGAATATTCCTACCATGGCTAAAGAAAATGTCGAAAAGGACCAGTAAACAAGTATAAGTCCAGCTAAGAATCCTGTCTCCAAGAAACATAAGTACCAAGATCATCTCTAAAATGTACGTAAAGAAAAATATGATACAGGTCACTATGGTAGAACAATTTTCAACTTCACTATTATCACCCTCAAACATAATGCAGGGAGAACTAACCACTGAAGGTGCCATAGTACCAACAACCGAGGGACCAAAATGATCAACTTCATAATGAAGAGCAAAGCTGAAGGATGTGGAGGAATCTGCAGTGGCAAATTCATCATCACGGGAGTTGGAAATTATACAAGTAGAATCGAACTCATCAGGATCACCGATTTGCGGATCTATAGGAGAGTCTAAAGACTCGCCACTAGCGAAATAAGACTTTAATGTCAAACCAAGGCTAGACAAAACTATACCTGGATCAAAATGTATGGTAGACTGTATTAGAGGCTCATCTCGTTCAATAAGATCAAGGGTAGGAGGGGAATGAGATCTATGATAGAAATCCTCCCAAGGCTTGTCGTTACCATGCATGGACTCGATAAAATCTTCATCCGAAGGTAGAGTACCATCAAGGAATTCGTGTGAACAAGACGAGTTGGATGCCCAAACTGGCAGCGTAACAGGATCTTCTTCAATTGTCTGGGAAGAAGAGAGATCCATATTTGCAGTGGTTTGTTGGATATGATCGTAAGCGAGCTCCACTACAGATAAAGGCATAGACATCTCGACGTGCGCAATGTCTCGAGACGTGGAACTCATGGACGGTAAAGTCCATGGATCATCTAAATAAGAGGTCCGGAATAACATATTATTCGAAGGAGGAGACGCATTGTCGATAATGGTTCCAATAAAATTCACAGGCTCAGAATGGTTAAAAGTTCCCATCAATGAGGGGTACATTCCAACACCTATGTTCCCAGTTGTCGGCTGGGAATTAGAAACTTCCAGGACTACGGATCCCGTGGATGCTATGGAAGGAGTGCCAACATAATCCAGCTGATCGATCATCACAATCTTGCCTTCATGGGGGAATCAGATAACTCTAAATACAGTAGATGCGACAGCCTTCATAGCGTACATCCAGTTCCGACCCAGTAAAAGGTTGTAGTTGATGGGCACATCAACCACTTCGAATTCAATAGACACAGACTTACCTTCCAAGGAGACAACAAGGGAAGGGATAATTCCATGCGGCGTAAAAGAGATACCTTCGAATGTAGTGAGTGTAGTTATAGACGTGAGTAGAGGAGGAGATCCAAGAGCTTTCCAACAAGCTAACGACATTACTAATGTGGAGGCACCTTCATCAACCATAGTATGTTTAATGAAGCTTTTAAGGAAAAACACCTAGATTTGAAAAGCCGCGTGGTAAGGTAATCTAGGCTGGACATTAGTAGTATCAAACTTGATAACACTAGGATTTCCCCCATCCTGAACTCCTAACGCACTCAAAAGCAAATGCTTCTGAGAAGGACAGGCTTGCAAAACCTCAAGAACCAACATGGCACACGAAGTTTGGCCCAAATCTTCTACGATGGAGTAGTTTTGGGTGGCTCGAGCATTAGAATTATGTATGGAGTGTTTGAGAACACCTTTCGGTATCCGTGGCATAATAGAGGGCTTCTCGATATGCAAGGAATTGTCAAAAGGAGGGGGAGGCTCATTCCCCAAATTTGGTGTTGGTGCACCATAATCGCATTGAAAAGTAGTAACACAAATCTCCGACTAAAACATATTCACACATCCATAAACACTAGTATTGGAAGAAGACATTTCCATTTCATTAGTACCATAACCATTGGTGGGAGCATGTGAAGCCATGTTTTGATGATGAGGAAGGGGATCCTTCAAAACAGCTGGGCTCTGTGCCAAATGATTCGATGCTTCTTCAATTTGAGGACATAAGTGAGTAAGATGATCCTCCCCACAAAGCTTGCAAGGGAATTTCACCTTACGCCTAGGTTTACAATCCTCGCCAGCATTACCTCCTTCCCAAGGAGGGTTGGAATTCTCTTTATGAGGAGTATTACGATTGTTATTGTTATTACTTCCATTGTTTCCACCCCTACGATTATTTTTCCCCTTTTTCTTACCACCAGGTTGCTGGTTACCCGATGGTTTCGTTGATTGCACATTGTGTACATCAGACAATGGAGTGGAAGTGGACAAGGTGTGTACCTATCTGGGAGCATACTGGTTTAGCGACAAATTTTGCATTTGATTAGCTACCAAGTCTACAGGGCGAGTGCATGCAGACCCCACAATGCCATCGACATGTGGTCGAAGAACTGATGTGGGCTCATGTCTTGTTCTCAGTGCATCAGGAATAATGTCATACAAAATGCCAGACTAAGAATAAAGTAGATCTAACTGCTGTATTTTCAAGATAGCTTGTTCCTCGGTCACAATGTCGGACATCGAAACATCCTTAGCAATGTATGGGAGTAAAGACTTAAGGAACCATTCCAACAGGAACTCTGAAGGAATGTTTGCTTTCACTAATCTCTTCCACCGACGCCACTCTTGAACGTGGTCAGAAATATGTGTGGCCTTATTCTGACAGAAGGTGGACAATAACTCAGTACCAGTATCATAACGAACCGGCAACTGGAAATGGTTTAAGAAAACCAAAGCAATCTCATTGAATCCCCTATAGGTGTTTCCGGGCAACTCCACATACCACTTCACAGCTGCCCCCGTGAGGGTGTGTTGAAATAGTCGTAAACGAATGGAATCATGATTCAAAGAGTTGGAGGAGCACGAAAGGTGAAATGCTGTGACATGATCTCCCGGGTCCTCACCACCTTTCCCCTCAAAATTTGGAATGTCCGAAGGGAGCTTGGTAGGGACCGAGGGCTAATTAGGGTCGTGACACACCGGATCATTTGTGAGCTTCGAAATATCCAGGAGATTCAAGCTTGCAAGGAACGGGAGCTGCGGCAGGAAAGCTGGATTATAAGCTCCCATAAAAGGTTGGTTAAATGGAACTGTGTTATAAGACAGACCAAAAGCTTGACCATGAGGATTAAACTGCTGATAATGAGGACCTGACGGTCCATAACCTTTCCCATGGCCATAAGGTTGATAACCTCCCCATGCCGGACCCATTTGAGAGTAAGTAGGTATATGCGTGTTTTGAGCACCATATTGGGGTGGTGGGTGATACTAGTGGCCAGCACCGACTGTGTTGTAGTGAGGGTTGCCACCATGAGTATGGGGCATGTATGTACTATTCATAGTGGGAACCGTGTTGTAATGACCGTAATGGTATGGTATGTTCCCACCCCCAGCATTAGGATTAGCTTGAGCAGTCATGTGGTGACCGAAAGCATGAGAAGTATTCCCAGCCCCAACATTAGTGTGATTAGTAGTAGGGTTGGTGATGTGATGTCCATGTGGATAGGAAATATTCCCACCCCCTACATTAGTATTACTAGTGGCGGCAGTGGACACAAAAGTATGCGGTATATGTCCACCTCCATGGTTGGGAGGAACGGTATCATGTGCAAAAGTAGTCCTGGGTTGACGAGTAGCGACACGTGTATTAGGTGGTGGATGGTTAGTCGTGTTCCGAAAAACATTCCAGCTAGGTTGGGTAATCCTAGGAGGTGGTCGCGTTCCAACATTAGCATGGTTAGGAATTTGACCAGTCCCCATACTATGTTAGTGGGTGGACAACGTAGTGCCCCTAGCGATGGTAGTACCCCCAGTGGGTATAGTATGGCTAACATTTTGACTAGTGCGAGTACCAATCGTAGTGGAAGGTTCGACAGTACTATGACTAGGCATACCAAAAGAGAGTGCGATGGGGTTGATCGTAGGGCCAGTGTCATCATGAGTCTCAGGCCTCCCGTATCTAAAATCATATGGAAACGAAGGAATGAAAGGATCGTCCTGTTTGTCCTCCTCGGGTAATTCGGGCATCCCATAAAGTTATTATCCAGATTTGAAGGATCAAATGGATCCCGGTCAAGTGGATTAGGCCAAATCGAACTAGGTTGAGTGTCAGGTGGATCACCTCCCCAATCGTCACGAGGAGTATGGGGGTCAAAAGTATGTTCAACTCTACCCGAAGGAGTAGAAGGATCTTTCCCAATATTGGGATGTGCATCCATGTAGTCTTCGACGTAAGTCATGTAAGAATCTGAAGACTCAGAGGGAGCCCTCCGATGTCGTCTAGAAATACGGTGTGTAACTTTGAGTGGCTTTAAGCCAGCCAAACGACGGGATCGGCAGAGAGTAGGGCTCTATGCCACGATATCTCCAGAGAGAGACACAACGTCCCCTAAAGGCCAACTATTGATCAAAAACAGTAAATCAAAAGCACACACCTTGTTATAGCTTGAAATGACACCTCTCCGTCTGTGACGACACTTGCTTCCCTTGGTCGCATGACGACACTTCTTGAGATCAAGTTAAGTCACACAACAGGGAATTTGTGGATGGAGGAGTCATTTGGGACACTAAAAATGGTTGAAATTACCTCATTCTTGACCCATTTGATGTATATGACCCTTAGGAACATTTTTCCAGACCAAACCATCTCCTAAAAATGAGCAGAAAAGCCTGTTTTTGGCCATTTTTTAACATGAGCGCTGGTACACAGGCATGATAGTAGCGTGTCTACCCTACTCTAGTGTACAATAGTAACACTCAAACATTCTGAGCGCGACTCCATTGTTGAAATAGTTGCGCTCAAATCCATATGTACGCTACTTTGTTTATTGTAGAGTAGCGTACACCCCTGTTTTGGTCAAAATCTCAAAATTTTGGGAATTTAAGTTGGTTGGGGAACCTCCTACTCAGTTATAACTTCTTTTCCTATCCTTCATTGACTATACAAGGAGGGTAGAAGGGCCATGTGAGGGGACTAAGCCCAATTACAAAGTTATGCTGGAGGAATGGAGACCCTCATCCCCCTCTCTTGTGCTTCAGTTTTGGTAAACCCTAGCACAGTTGATTAGAGGATGGAATCCTTGGAGAACAGAAGCAGGATACCTTGAATCTAGGTTTCGTGAAGTGCCAAGCTTGAAAGAAGGTATAAATGTATGTACTTGCTTTCATTCATCAATAAAGATCAGACGTTCTTCTCTTTCCAAATATGACCTATTAAGGTGTCTCCGATTTGATTACAGTTTGTTTATAATATGTTGTCTTCTTCTATTATGAATATCAGTCTTATATGTGTAGTCAAATGTATTTGAGAAAGGTATCAAGTTGTTTTGCAGGTCTGGGCATTGCGACACTGGCTAAGCATTAAAGAGCGAGGGAGGCAAAGCTAGGATCAACCTTCTGAATGAGGTGCCTACATATCTAAACCCTAATCTCTTCATTTATTTGCCATACTTGCAGAATGCTTATAAGTCTATCTTTATCAACGTAAGTTGGTAGTTTCTCCCATGAACTATAGGTGCATTTTCCCCACAACAGAATGGCGACTCCGCTGGGGAAAGCCTAACTGCTTAGGGATATCCAAGGTCATTTCTTCAGTCTTGTTTGATGGTATTTGTTCATTTTCTTGATTAGGATCAGTTAGTAGGATCTGTTTGACCCTGCTGGGCTTTTAGAGACCCTTCCCGGCCCTTACAAACCCTTGCGGACCCAGGTGTGGGGGGTTTTAACCCCATTTTTCCAACTTTTTCCACCTGTACGCTACTGTTTGTACAACACAATAGCGCCCATACGCTACTTTTCCTCTGCATAGTAGCACCCATCCTGCTATGGGCACTGGTATGCCTCATACATAGTAGCGCTCAAAATCTGGTTTTGAATTTTTTGAGTTTTTGGGTTGTGGACCCAAATCTAGGGGTTGTGGATGCATTTTTTGGGGTCCCTGATGACCCTAGGTCTGTGTTAAACCCCTGTAAGTGGTCTCCCTTCCTTTTATTGATCCTACATTCATGATTTGAACCTCTTTTGATCAATTTGGGCTTATTTGGAAAGTTTTGGGGCTTGTTGACCCAAGTTGGGGGGTTGTGGACCCGTTTGGTGTTTTGTACCCTAATTTGAGTCTGACTGAACCTGATTGCCCCATTTCCAGTGGATTTGAAACCTTTTGAGTCTTCTTGACCCTATTTGTATCTATTTGAGTGAAATTTCTCTTTTAGATTGGTTTTTTATCCTCCCTTATGCTTTTAAGTTTTTTTTAGTAGTGAAAGCTCGAGTGTTTTGGCTGTTGTTCAACACCTTGTTTGCATTGTTTATGTGCAGACCTGAATTTACCAAACCATACTTCTTCGTAGGTCATTTGCTTCATTTGGGTCTAAAAGTAGTTTTTGTACTCTTTTCCCAATGTTTGGCATGCTTACATTAATAAGAATTTGAAAGTCATATTTGGTAGCTTTTACTGTTTCATAAAGAGAACCTGAAAGTTTATTTGCTTTGCTTTGATAGTAGGTTAGTTTCAGTTTTGTTTCTTAACTTTGGAAAGCATAAAGAATTTTGATTTATTTTCTGAATAGAGTACCTTGCAAGTGGCTTAAAAGATTTTAGAGTGCTTTGCATAAAAAAGAACAAGTTTTCTTTTGCATACCTATTCGTTTGAGTAGCTGCATTCTTAGGTTTTGGGTTTAATTTTGTATATTTAGACTTTATTTTTACCTTTTTTGCATTCGAAAGATTAAAAATTACATTTGCATATGCATTCTAGATCAGAATTTTAAGACTTGCATTGAAAAGAAAAGATTTGTTGGTGGTAAACATTTCATTTTCAGTACTCTATCTCTATTATAACCACTCTCACACACCCACTACCTTTTTTGAGTAAGCAAGTAACCTTTAAAATGAACCCTAATAAAATGTACTAGTAACATTTTCTTTTCTAGGTTACACTACACCAACTAGTCTTGGTTAGGATCTTGGGTTTAAAACACCTTAAACCACCCAAGATCACACATTACGCAAAAATCATAGTTTGACTATCACAGGTAAACCCACTTCATTCAAAGCTTGCCTAGGATCTATGCAGTAGGTCTTGTGAGATCAGATTGTTGGAAATGCTCCTCCTAGTTTCTGTTTCGAGCATATACCAGGATTGGATCGCATTTGGGGACTCTTTTGAGTTTTGGGCTCAGTTACCCTGCGCATGCCTTCTGATTCGACCAGTGACTGTTCCCCCATGAGTTTTCAGTGTTGTGGTATCCTTAGTATCTGACCATAGGTTCATACACAGGTGACATCGGAGGGTATATCTGCTATACCTAGGATAGACGTGGAAGGAAATCCCTTGCAGGTCTTTGGGAGGGCGGTGGGGTGATTCCAATGCTTGCACCCTTAGTCATTGTATTGTGGACCCCAGGTAACTGTTCTTCATCCTTCGTTGATCCATTCTGGGCCCTCATCATCCTAGACTCTTCTCCCAAAGGCATCTGTTTGTCTGGTTTGATTTACCTAGGACCTTTTTTAGTGGTGTGCTCTTTGTGCTACTTGTTTTAGTTTTCCTTAGAGAACTTCTTGCTCATTTGAGCAGGAAACTATGTCTAGCATTCTTGTGAGTGCCAATCAAGGTATCCCTATTCCAGGGGATCCTTGTGTTGTTCCATTCATTGGAAACATTGGTGCTCCTTTAAGGGCTACTCTGAATCTTCTTGGATTCACTATTGGGATGCCGGTTTGGTTGTTTTCCACCCTGAATGCCTTGCATGCTCCTGACGCTTCTTTTGTGATCACCTCAAATCAAGAGCATCAGAACCCTGGGCCTTCTTTGCGAGTAACATCTTCTCCTCCTCCTTCTACCTCATGTGGCGAAAGTAGCAATACTAGTAGGCAACAGTCTAAAAGGAATAGACGGAGGAAGAATAGGAAGAAAAACAAGGGGGCAGCAAACTAGCCTCTGCAAGTCATGCTGGGGGAAAGCACCCTTCCTCTGCAAGTCATGCAGGGGGTAACTACCCAGCCTCTGGAGGTCATGCTGGTAGAAAAATTTTAGTCACTGAAAATCATACTAAAAGTTTGTCTTCAACCACTGTCATTCATGTTGAGGACACATCACTGATCACTGCTAGTCATATTAATGACAAGTCACCAGTTCCTATGAGTCATACTGGAGACACTAGATCAGCCACTGCAAGTCATGCTGAGGGAGTTGACATTGTCGACAAACCAAACAAACAGAAGCTTAAGTTCCCTTGTATGTTTTTCGAGGGAGATCACCTTACTTACTTGTGCCCTATACTTCCAGAAGTGCAAAAAGTGTGGTCCTTAGTTCAAAAGTCTGATGCTTTTGAGCAACCAGCCTCTGTGAGTCATGCTGGGGGCAAGCTATCAGCCAATGCTAGTCATGCTGAGAGTACTAACGTTGTAAAGGAGTCTAAATCTATAGGACAGAAACCAAAGTTCCCTTGTAAAATTTGTAAGGGAGATCACCTTACTCACCAATGCCCTGCCATTCCAGAGGCACGAAGAGTGTGGTCCATGTCTGAAGGAACCTCTGTTCCTGAGTTGTCTATAGATTCCCTATAGTTAGATCAACCTTTGGTTGATAAAGTGGTTGAACCAATGCAATCTTTGGTCGACCCCACTCTTCCTTCAGAGAGTGAAGTGATCGAATCGATGCAATCTTCGACCGATCCCATCAGTCCTTCGGAGATTGATGCACCTACTGCTGAAGTCTTCTGCATTACCAGTTTGGATATTCCTGAAAAAGGGGGAACTTCATCTGTTCCATGTGAACCCCTACCAAGCCCTAGGACCGTTTCCTTTGATTGGAATAGTCTAGCCGAGCCTCGTCTTCCTTCTTCGACACCTTTCCAGATAAAGGTTGATATTGGGAATCATACGGTTGATCGATGCATTATTGATGAAGGTGCTTCTGTTAGTATCTTATCTGCTTATTCTTGTAGAGATTTGGGTTTCCCTAATGTTATTCCAGCTGCTAATTGGCCCTTGACCTTTGGTAGAAGACCTAGTGAACCTATCAGATTCCTCCGTCAGGCACCTGTTACTTTGGGTGAAAAAATAGTCTTAGTTGATTTTATGGTTTTAAAGGACCCTGTGGATTTTGATATGATCCTCGGGCGTGATTACGTTTATGCTATGCATGCTATGGTGTCTATGCTCTTTCGTGTGATGCATTTCCCTCATAATGAAAGCATCGTCATTATCGACCAGCTTGCATTCGTTGATCCTCCTTCTTACCCAACTATAGACCAGTCAGATCCCTCGTCATTAGGCACTACTATGTCACATGGGATATATGTTGCATATTGTTCCTTGAGTTCAACTGCTACTGAGAAGAAGTCTATGAGTTCATGCTTACCTTCTCGGGACTTGGTCCCATCTTTTGACCAAGTGACACCTCCATATGAATGTTTAGATATGTTTTCTATCTGGGATGATATGCTTCCTTCCGATGAATTTTTTCTAGAGTCTATAGTATAGTCTGCCATTCATTTGGATGTTGATCCAGTCATAGTCATGTCCAGCCCCGGTTTGACCTTAAAGTCTGATCTTTCTACTATTGAGTATTTGGACTCTCCTATAGATCCACAAATCGGTGTTCCTGCTGACTCTGATTCTGCTTCTAGAATTTTCAACTCTCGTGATGATTAATTTGTTTCTACAGATTCCATCATGTCCTTCAACTTTGATCTTCATCCTGAAGTCGATCTTGTTGATTGTAAGTCCTCGGGATTGGGTACCATAGAGTCTTGATTTGAAAACTCTGCCTTGTTTATGCCTGCTGTTGATGATAGTGAAGTTGAAAGTATTTCTACCACAGTGACTTGTATCGGGTCTTTCCTTACATATGTTTTAGATATGATCCTGGTACTAATGTTTCTTGGCGACAGGATTCTTAGCTAGATGTATACTGGCTTACTGGTAATTTTCGACACCTTGTGCGACCATGTCAGGTATATTCGGAACCTTGCATATAGGTTTAGGATTCCCCGTTGTTATGTTGCATTTGAACCTTTTTCCATTTGAATTCCCCATAGGGTCGAACCTGTTGGATATTGGTGTGTTATCCATCTCTTTATGCATTGTGCACCAGTCCGACAGCAGAGCCTACCGAACGTGGGTCACCCTAGTCAGCACCCTTATGCCATTGTGGCGCCCATGCTGAGTTTTTATCATAGGATCGGGACCCTTTTTAGATTTACCATGACTTTGAGAAGAAGCCTCATATCTTTCTTCCTCATATATTTCTGGCCATCCCTGATAAGGATCCCATCTTTGTGTTCAAATTGAATATGCATCTGTTATGATCCCGCTTGCGCTAATGAGCCTGAAGCCCGCTTCCATGCTTTTAGCTCGTTATATAAGCCTCCATCTCTGATCTCATTTCCGCTAAGCCCTATATCATTTTTACTTTGCAATTTGACATCTTTTACTTGGAGGAGACACACCCTGCGTGTCCTTATCTTGCTCATGTTCCTTGCATATGGCATAGCTTTGTTCCATGCACTTGGAGCTAGTTTTGCATGTCCCTGACATTCGTCTCCTCCCATTTCGAGCATTCTTCTTTTACTTCGGGCTTGCTAAAAATAGTAGGTAGGTTACTAGCACTCTTCTGCCTTCACTTCGAGCTCGTTAAAAATAGTAAGTAGGTTTCGAGCATTCTTCTTTTACTTCGAGCTAGTTAAAAACAGTAAGTAGGTTATGAGCATTTCTTCCACCTTTCCTTTGAGCTCGTTAAAAACAGTAAGGAGGCTATGAGCATTTCTTTCATCTTCACTTCGAGCTCATTAAAAATAGTAAGGAAGTTGTGAGAATTTTCTATATCTCCTTTGAGCTCGTTAAAAACAGTAAGGAGGTCATGAGTTTACTTTTCCGGACTCGTTAAACTTTTACGGAAAAGATCTGTATGGAGTTCTTTTAATCCCTTTTCAGACTCCTTAAATAGGAAAAGTTTGCCGAGCATAGTTGTCTTTTCGGGCTCCTTAAAATAACTAAACCGACATCCAATTAGGTATAGAATTACCCCTTTTCCGGGCCTTGGTGGATAATTTACGGAAAAGGTATACTCTAGGTATACTCTTGTATGCGCTAGAAGAGTTCTTCTTCCATCATTTTACACTTTTTCGGGGAAGGAGACTAACTTTACGAAAAAGGACCTTTGGAGACATCTTTAGGGTTTTCAGACTCTCGAAATGTGAAAAAACCAAGCGAGCATTCACCTACTCGGGCTCGATATAAAATCCACGGATATGTGTATAGAGGACTGTTTAAGTTTTTCAACTCTATAAGCAAGAAAACACCGCCGAGCACAGACCAATCCGGGCTCGATATAAAATCCACAGATAGGTGTATGGAGTTTTCTTCTAGGTTTTTCAGACTCCTTAAATATGAAAATACCGTCGAACATGCTTTAGTTCTTTGTCAATCTCATTAAAAAATGAAAAAGGAAAGGGAAGGGAAGAATGTTAAAATATCTTTCAATATGATGGCAGCAAGTCAACTATCTCCTTGAACAAAGCACTTGTTTTGAGTCTATCAAACAAGTTGGGTTCTAGCATTGGCCTTAGGGTAAACCTAATCTCAGAGTTCCTACTCCTCTGTTTGGTTAGTCTACCAGTCATTTGGTGAATCTGTTAATGTCTCTTACATTGCAGATTTGTATCGTGGTCTCTTTGTGTTAAAGGTTGCCTCAGTCAGTCTTGTGTCGTGCTCATTGTTCAAGGATACAACCTATGTCGACCATTCTGCAGTTGCCTTAACCTCATGTGTCAGCCATTCCTTGGTGTCAATATGTTTCATCATGTATTCAGTCTTACTCCAAATCAGCTCATACCTATTGATTGTCCCTCGTGTTTGATGATGGAGGATGCATTAAGGACTCCCTTCCAATGGACTTCTTCCTATCGACTTCAGCTCATTGTGCTCTAGGAATGAATTTTAGAGTTTCGGTTAGTACCTTGGGGATTGCAGTCATTAGTGGCATTTTCCATCGCTATTGGATAGATGGGAATACATCAATTTCTCCTATCCGATGGATTCTTCAAGTGTTCAACAGCAAGACCACTTATTCGCACTTGTTTGAATGTACTAGGTACCTTGGGTTCCATTTTCATTATTGATGGACACCCTCGTGTTTGTTAAGGTATACATCAATGACCAGTAATCAAACGATACTTCCCATGTTCGACATCAACTCATTTATTTGCATGGATAGGTTTGTACCTTGGGTTTTTTTTTGGATGAATACCTTGGGATCCTCGATAGCATCACCTTGTTTATGTTATCGCCCAAGTTGCGCAAGACTGAGCCACACTCTTTTTGGGCTCTTGATGAGACATAGATCCAGCTTGTTCTCTATGGCTATGTTCTCCAGTTTTGACATAGATCCACCTTGTATTTATGTGGCTATGTTTACACTTATGTTCCTCATGGATCCATGCTTGTATTCTAGTGCCCATGATATATGCATCAATATTTTGGATCATTATTGTATCCTCTTGGAGGTCATGTTCCACCATTTGAACATGGACAGTTACCCCAAGGATAAGTTTGTCTGACATTGCCTTTGCTTTCAGGTACTTCATTTGAGCCTATGATTCTTGGTTTCTCCGTTCCTCCATGATTCAACTCTTTGTTATTTATAATGTATTTCGGCCATCGTTTCCCATACTCCCTCTGACTTCATACTAGGGGGCATCTGTTATAGCTTGAAATGACACCTCTCCATCCGTGACGACACTTGCTTCCCTTGGTCGCATGATGACACTTCTTGAGATCAAGTTCAGTCACACAACAGGACATTTGTGGATGGAAGAGTCATTTGGGACTCTAAAAATGGTTGAAATTACCTCATTCTTGACCCATTTGATGTATATGACCCTTAGGAACATTTTTCCAGACCAAACCATCTCCTGAAAATGAGCAGAAAAAGCCTGTTTTTGGCCATTTTTTAACATGAGCGATGGTACATAGGCATAATAGTAGTGTGTGTACCCTACTCTAGTGTACAATAGTAGCACTCAAACCTTTTGAGTGCGACTCCACTATTGAAATAGTATCGCTCAACTCCATATGTATGCTACTTTGTTTATTGTAGAGTAACGTACACCACTGTTTTGGTCAAAATCTCAAAATCTTGGGAAGTTAAGTTGGTTGGGGAACCTCCTACTCGGTTATAACTTCTTTTCCTATCCTTCACTGACTATATAAGGAGGGTAGAAGGGCCATGTGAGGGGACTAAGCCCAATTACAAATTTATGCTGGAGGAATGGAGACCCTCATCCCCCTCTCTTGTGCTTCAGTTTTGGTAAACCCTAGCACAGTTGATTAGAGGCTGGAATCCTTGGAGAACAGAAGCAGGAGACCCTGAATCTAGGTTTCATGAAGTGCCAAGCTTGAAAGAAGGTATAACTGTATGTACTTGCTTTCATTCATCAATAAAGATCAGACGTTCTTCTCTTTCCAAATATGACCTATTAATGTGTCTCAGATTTGATTACAGTTTGTTTATAATCTGATATCTTCTTCTATTATGAATATCAGTCTTATATGTGTAGTCAAATGTATTTGAGAAAGGTATCAAGTTTTTTTGCAGGTATGGGCATTGCGACACTGGATAAGCATTGAAGAGCGAGGGAGGAAAAGCTAGGATCAACCTTCTGAATGAGGTGCCTACATCTCTAAACCCTAATCTCTTCATTTATTTGTCGTACTTGCAGAATGCTTGTAAGTCTATCTTTATCACCGTAAGCTGGTAGTTTCTCCCTTGAACTATAGGTGCATTTTCCCCACAACACACCTAGAGAAACTACAGCCAAGAGTAGACAAACACAGTGGCTAAATGAGCTCCCGACACTAGAGCTGGTATGTCTCTCCTAGGAGAGGCTTGAGACTCCCAAACTATAGCCGGAGGTAACAGAATCAGTTATAGAGACACCCAAGCTTCACTGTGTTGACAGGGTCAAGTCCACTGCATGAACAGAACTGTGTTGTCCAATCCCTATTTGACTCAGGACACAAATAGCATAACCACTGCAAGTACCATGTGCGGTACCTAGGTAAGGAAACTATGTTCACCGCAATAAAACCAATGCTCAGGGGGACAGTCGCAGGTGGGACCCATCATATGGGCAGGGTAGCTAAGCCCGAAGAACAAGAGGATGAACCTCCGGTACCCCCAGATACGAACAAATCCTGGATATATCTCCCACGTTCAGTTGGTATCAGAGAGATATCTCCTCAACCAACCTCCCGTGACCTCGTCCTTAACTCTGGATTGAGTAGAGCTTCCCGAGAACACCAATCTATACCATAGATTCCTCCACTCCCTGGTCAGACACCTAATATTTCGTCTAGTAGTCTTGAATTGTTAACTCACAATGATCTATTCCAAGACTCTAAACCTATGCTAGTTGGTGTACCCTATAAATAAAATTAGTCTAATCAATTTTATGATTAAGCGTTAATTTTAGTGGCTGTGATTACTAAAGGGATATGATCGTGAAACTAGTGATGTGTAGACTCAATAGTATGCAACATCTTCCAACCCTAGACTCATCTATCCAATAAAACAATGCCACTAATATGCAAAATCAACCAACAATTCCGAAATAAAGATGCAATCTTTTATTTTTTCGATGCACAGGCATAACCTAAAATGAAGGAAATAAGCACTCAATGCAAGATGCAGTACATGGAAATAAAATATTTTTGTATTTTCGCTTATAAACAAGAAGGAAAATGCAAAAAACTAAATTAATATTTTTGTATTTTTTCAATATAAATGGAATGAAAAAATGCAAACAAAATCCTACTATTCAGTCACTGAAGTGCCGAGAAGATCACTAAGACAACCCAGCAGATCCTAAACAACAAGACTCAGCCAAAGGAATGAGCTCAAAAGGAAGAAACCAAGAGGCTAAAACCAAATATTGGTAAAAAACCAAGAAGTCTCAACCAAGAGAAACGAAGAGATCTGGTCACAACCAAGGCATGAAACAGTTAAGAAAGAGGCCAACAAAGACTCAGGAACCAACCAAAATCACCCAGCAACAACCAATAGTCATAAACCAACAAAAGCCGGAGTTACACGCTACTGTCAAAGGAAATCCTGCGGGTACCCGCGAGCAGTAGAGTAAACAGAGGCGGGTAGACGCGGGCAGAACTAAGCTAGCCTGCGGGTGAGGAAAGGTGTTAACACCCAAAAAGTGTTCACTACCTTATCTACCTCATTACATGGCTCATTTGTCCATTTTCCTACCATATTTCCCTTAAAAACTCTAAAAATCCCACTAAAAAGCCTCCAAAAGGCCATAAAACCATCAAAACAGCCTCAAAAAGGCTAAAAAAACCCCTTTTTCCTCCAAAAATATCCAAAATTCCTCTAAAATAGCAAAATCCCTCTAAAAAGGGAATAAAAAATATAAAATAATAAGGAAATGGAGGAAAAAACTCTATACAGCTGCCCTAAACCATATGGTTCCCAAAACCATGGGCCAGCACTCCACCACCAAAAAACTATAAATAGGTGATGGAGATTCCTCATTTCATATCCACAATCAAGTATACCCTTACTCTGCCAAAATCTCTCTTGAAACCCTAGCTCACCCTTGAGCTACTTTCACCTTGAGAGCCCCTTTTGGCCCATTCCCACCATTGGAGAAAGAGAAGGAGCAAGTTGGAGCTTGGAGCAACCCTCTTGGACATTGCAAGAGCTTCACCAACCTTCACATTGGAGGTAAAAATTAATACAAAAGCCATTCTTTACATCTTATTTGTTATGTTTCATGCACATGTTTAGAGTAGTTTTAATTTCTGTTTTAGCATAATAATTTACATTTACTGAACTGCTACTAAGGAGTCCATACTCCTTAGTAGGTGCTCATTTGCACAAGCTAGGGGTAAAACCCTAGCTACAGTTTTGGCGATTCCCCTAGGTTTGAATTTCTGGTTACAATTTTTAAATCTTTTTTCTGTTCGGCTGTCCCTTTCGGCCACCGTATACCGCGTTTTTTCCCCCCACAGTCGCGTTCCGACTACGTCTTTCAGGCACTTACCTGCGACCCAATCGCGGCTCTCAGACTGTTTCCGGTGACCTGCCGACCGCTTTCAATCTGTTACCTGTGATTCAGCCACGGCTATTAGTCTGTTTGGGACGGTCTGATTGCGGCTATTACCCTCTTTTCTGCATCCCTCCTGCGGCTTTCGGCCAGTTTCCCGCAACCCACCGGTGCCTTTAGGCGTCTTTCCTGCGTCCCGCCTGTGGCTTTCGGCCAGTTTCTCACAACCTGCCGGCGCCTTTCGGCATCTTTCCTGCGTCCCGTCTGTGGCTTTCGGCCAGTTTCTCGCAACCCGACGGTGCCTTTCGGCGTCTTTCCTGCGTCCCGCCTGCCACTTTCGGCCAGTTTCCCACAACCCGCCAGCGCCTTTCGGTGTTTTTCCTGCGTCCCTCCTGCGGCTTTCGGCCAATTTGCCGCAACCTGCCGACGCCTTTCGGCGTTTTTCCTGCGTCCCGCCTACGACTTTCGGCCAGTTTGCCGCAACCCGTCGGCGCCTTTCGGCGTTTTTCCTGCGTCCCGACTGCGTTTTTCAGCCCAAAACCCGCAACCCGCCTACGACTGTTCATCTGTTTTCCGCGGTCCGAACGCTCAGATTTTCCCAAAACCCGCGGTCTGTTTTCTGCATTTTTCTCTATTTTGAACCCAGAACTTTGATGCACTATTTTCTTCACCAGCACAACCCTCTGTCCTACCTACAGCCACCCTTCCTTACAGCATTTTTCTGTAGTTTTTATTTCTGTTTCATTTACAGAACCGTTTTTTCATTTTTAACATTTTAAATTGGAAAAAGAAAATTGTGCATTTTAAAAGTTCATTTTTGTACTGTTATTGCTAGATAAAAAGTTTCCCTCCCTAGTGGCACTTTCTACTTGGGTTCATCATCACCTCACAAGCACACACTCTGTCACATAATTCAAGTGAGCCTTAAAAACTACTTAACTCAACCAATTTTCTAACCCCACTTGGGGAACACAAAGAATCTTTGTAGTTAGGTAGGATCGGGGGGATAGGCTTCCAATAACACCCCTTGGTTACTTACACTTGAGACATAGTTGTTGTCCAATTAGGGAACCAAAATCCCCTAGTACTTTTTGGCACGGTCACAACCAGTTTACCAAAGGGCCTCTCCCCTAGGAGGGTTGAAGTCGCGAGACTGGTTCCGGAGGCCTGAGTGCAATACCTCACTCCATTCAGTAACCGAAGGGCTACCTTTTGCAGTTCTCGGGATATCCCTGTATAGGGGTATTGCGGTAAAAGGACCAAACGGCAGATTCACCTTTCTGGACGTGTCATGAACGGGGTATTGCGGTAAAAGGACCAAACGGCAGATTCACCTTTCTGGACGTGTCATGAACGGGGTATCTTAGTTTCCATTCTTCTAGGATTGACTACCCGGTGTTCCTCCCGGTAGGGGGACATCTTAGCCACTTGGCTTTCCTATTCATATTGTCTGACTTGGATTTCATCACCTTGTAGAGGATATGTCTAGTTGAGTCAGAATACTTTTTAGTTAGGTGTTTGCATGCTCCCTTACCTCCTTTTGGTCTAGTGAGTCCACCATTTTGTATTTTTTAGGAAACCTGCTGCTTGTTGATATTCTGACCATTTCTGTTGACACTCCACCTATTGTAGCACAACTGTTACAGTGGGTGTTTTGAGTTGGTTGTTAGCCTGAGTGACTTGTTTTTTGAGCTCTCCTTCTGCACACTCAGTTGCATTAGGGTTTTTGAGCTATTTTTTACTCACCTCAACCCACAGAGATTCGACACCATCTATCACCATTGAGTCCCTGAGACATTCTCGGCGCCTCAGGGGCGAGGCCCCACAGCACAGTTCACTTGACACCACCTGTCATCGCCACAGATCATCATCACTTGATACCACTTATCACAGATCTAGAGCCTTGTCACTTGACTCCACTCGTCAACGGCATAGGACTCCGTCACCAGATATTGACGCCCCCTACTTTACCTCCGATTCTAAAGAAGAGTCTGAGAACCCCATTTATACTGCCCCTACTAGCCCCATGGTTGGCGTGACTTCCACTCCTTTCATTGTAGGAACCATTGGTGGCCCATCTGTTAAAATTCAATATGCTAAGAGATAAAATAGTAGCATTACATTCCATTTCACAATGATAGCATATACAGGATCACTGAAGAAACAACAGGCATAGCATAAACACAAGAGACACAGATTTATCCTGGGAAACCCTCATGGGGTAGAAAACCCAGTAAAGCTTCCTCAATATAGATGACCAGCAATATACAAAGATGCAAACCAAAGACATGATCTCCTCCTGCACCATAGCAGACCTCTCCTCCACAAGTGCGCCTCTCTTAAGTGAGTGAGTGTATCAAATGAGGAACATACCTCCTCTATTTATACACTACACTAACATGTATTTTACACAAGTACATGTAGGCTCGTATTTAACCATTAGGTTAAATACCCTATTATAACTGACTGGGCCGACCCCCACATGGTGGGTCTAATAACCCTAGTTACCACAACCAATTCAGAGGAATAAACATCTCCGAATTCATAGTATAATCACATCGGAGGTATGGAACATCTCCGGAATAAATAATATACAAATATAATATTCTTAGAAGTTACAATATTCAACACTCCCCCTTAATGAGAAGGATATTATAACAACATCCGTAGTAGCAACGAGTCATACATCATACATGATACATGTATAAATCATTGGAAGCTTTCTCAACATCATCAGTAACTCAACCAGTTACTGGAACATCTTCAATACTGGAACATCAACATCTTCAGTACTGAGTCTTTATCTTCTGTAGTACTCAAACAGCTACAGCAACATCAATATCTGAATCCTCACGATCGTCAGCATCGTCATCACACGATCATCAGCATCGTCATCACACGATCATCATCATCGTCATCACACGATCATCAGCATCGTCATCATACGAATATCAGCATCGTCATCATACGATCAACAACATCGTCATCATCATCATCATCACACGATCATGAGCATCGTCATCACACGATCATCAACATCGTCATCACAGGATCATCAGCATCGCCATCACATGATCAGGATCATCATCACACGATCATCAGCATCGACATCACACGATCAGCATCGTCATCACACGATCATCAGCATCATCATCACACGATCATATTACAGGATGATCAATCCTGCTCTCTTTAGGACATAGGTCCATGGATGATACAATCCAGATCAAGTTCCAGGATGATCAATCCTTATCTCTTTAAGACAAGTCTCATGTCTAGGGACGATCTAATCCCAACCACAGTGCCAGTCCTTTTTCATACTGGATGTGACCTAGATCAGATCTAGGATTTACTACCACAGAGCCAGTCCTCTTTCATACTGGATGTGTCACGTCTACAGAGCCAACCCTGTTTCATGCTGGATGTATCACATCTACAGAGCCAGCCCTGTTTCATGCTGGATGTATCACATCTACAGAGCCAGCCCTGTTTCATGCTGGATGTATCACATCTACAGAGCCAGCCCTATTTCATGCTGGATGTATCACATCTATAGAGATAGCCCTATTTCATGTTGGATGTAACATATCTACAGAGCCAGCCCTGTTTCATGCTGGATGTAACCTAGAACAATTCTAGGATTTGTCACGTACATTTTGAACCGAGGTCCAGAGACGACCCAGTCCTATCATGTACCTTTTGAACCGAAGTCCAGGGATGATCCAGTCCTATCATGTACCTTTTGAACCGAAGTCCAGGGATGATCCAGTCCTATCATGTACCTTTTGAACCGAAGTCCAGGGATGATCCAGTCCTATCATGTACCTTTTGAAACGAAGTCCAGGGACGATCCAGTCTGATCATGTACCTTTTGAACCGAATTCCAGGGACGATCCAGTCCTATCATTCAATTCTCGAAGACCTCATGTCTACGGCTCAATTCAAAGGACCATAGTCTGAGGACGATCCAATCCCCTTACCTGTTCATTCAGGATTTAGTTCTCGGAGACATCATGTCTACAGCTCAATTCAAAGGACTAAAGTCCGAGGACGATCCAATCCCCTTACCTGTTCATTCAGGATTTTGTTCTTGGAGACATATGTCTACGGCTCTCTTTAGGACTGAAGTCCAGGGATGATCCAATCCCCTCAAGTCCACCAAGGACTTCATTCTCGAAGACATACGTATACGGCTCTCTTTAGGACTGAAGTCCAGGGATGATCCAATCCCCTCAAGTCCACCAAGGACTTCATTCTCGAAGACATACGTCTACGGCTCTCTTTAGGACTGAATTCCAGGGATGATCCAATCCCCTCAAGTCCACCAAGGACTTCATTCTCAAAGACATATGTCTACAGCTCTCTTTAGGACTGAAGTCCAGGGATGATCCAATCCCCTCATGTCCACCAAGGACTTCATTTTCGAAGACATACGTCTACGGCTCTCTTTAGGACTGAAGTCCAGGGATAATCCAATCCCCTCAAGTCCACCAAGGACTTCATTCTCGAAGACATACGTCTACGGCTCTCTTTAGGACTGAAGTCCAGGGATGATTCAATCCCCTCGTATGTCAATCATGGGTACAAGTATCTTCATCCATACAAGTACATCAAGGCATCATGTATCCTCATCATCAAAACATGTATATCAAAACATGTATCCTCATCATCAAAACATGTATCCTCATCAATAGCATCAAATACATATATCATTAAAGGCATGTATACATCTATCATCAAAAGCATGTATACTCACCAATACATCTATCATCAAAAGTATGTATACATCTATCATCAAAAGCATGTATACTCACTAATACATCTATCATCAAAAGTATGTATACATCTATCATCAAAAGCATGTATTCTTACTAATACATCTATCATCAAAAGTAAAAATATAAGGGTCCTAAAAATAATTCTAAGTACCTAAGTGCAGTAAATAGGTAACCTCATCATTAATGAGACAGACTTGTTATCAGATACTATGCTACTCCCCCTTTCGAGGAGAGTTCTTTTGAACTATACCAAGCTTGTCTCGAAAGTATTCAAACTTCACTCGAGACAGAGGTTTAGTCAAGATATCAACAATCTGATCCTCAATGCTTATATATTCGAGCTTGATAACTCCTCTTTGCACCATATCTCGTATATAGAAGTATTGTATCTCTATGTGTTTTTGACTTATCATGGAATATAAGATTTTCTATCTTGATGCAGTTTTGAATGTCACACATAATCATAGTGGAATTCATTTCTAAGTCAAACACTCCATATAAAAGCTTCTGAAGCCATACTGCTTCACAGCTGGTAGAGCAGACAGCTATATATATATTCTGCTTCAGCAGTACTGAGAGCCACACTAGATTGTTCCTTGTTGAACCATGAGATCATGGCAGATTCAAGACTATAACATCCACCTGATGTACTCTTTCTGTCTGAGGCACTTCCTGCCCAATCAGAATCTGAGTAACCATGTAAACGGAGTTCATGACCTCCAAGATAATATAGACCAAAAATCTAATGTACCTTTTAGGTACCTCACTACATTCTTTGTAGCTATTAAGTGCACCTTTCTAGGTTCTACTAGATACTGACTTAGGGTATTTACAGCAAAGCATATATCTGGCCTAGTATATGTTAAATACATCAATGACCCAATGATTTGTCTATATAGGGTTAGGTCCACTAAATACGATGAGTCATTAACTAATAACTTCAAGTTGGAGTCCATGGGAGTTGCCATGGATTTATACTCCAACATATCAAATCTTTTTAGAAACTTCACAACAAACTTACCTTGACTTAAAAGATTCCTTTTGGATCTTGCCATACTTCTAGACCTAAGAAGTAGTGCATTAATCCGAGATCTTTCATTTTCATTTCTGCAGCCATTTTCATGACCTGTTTCTCATTCCTTGTCAGAAAGAGATCATCATCATACAATAATGGTATGATAGGTTCATCATCCACAACCTTAAGGTAAAGGTTAGGAACAACTTTACTTCTGGTAAAGCCCAAGCTTTGTCATGAAGCTGTCAATTGTCCATTATTCACACTCAGCATTGAGTGATCTTCTGCATATCTATCTGTGCCATCTCTCGTCAGACGGGTCTACTAAAATGAGCCTCAAAATCATTCGAACTCTATGGTGAGTTCCTTCTTGCATCCATGTCATATGTGTATAGAACCCATATTCAACCTTGTAGCAAAGGTTGAGATCCACATCACTCATGATGATCATTAAGCTCATCAATTGACTACCGATCCTGGGAACCCATACAGAACCTGATTACATTATTAAGAGAATGGTCTTATCTAGTCCCTTGGAGCAAAACATCTCATCATGATTCTCTTCCTCTTTCTAAGAGAATCTCTTAACCACAAGCTTTCTATAGTGTGTTTGATTTGTAAATCTTTTGTTGAACATCCATCGCTTGTTCAGAGTTCGCCATTCATCATGATCTTTCCTACAAATCAAAATTAAGTACATGATTAGTAATACTTCATAATCATCAAATCATATTGACATGATAACCTATTATGCATACAGATATCATTTACATAGTTATGCAACTATTTTGACCAATACTTTGGCACAACACTTTCCCATATCCTGTATGCATACAGTGGCTATCTAGATGCCTTCCATCTCTACCAGAACATACTATCGAGAGTGTGCACAGCTCTCAGCATGTCAGCAAAGAGGTTTCATTCTAGATAAGCAATAATGGAATGTTTGTCCAATTTACCAATCATATGCATATTAGTAGTATACTTTTTAATGCTTTATGAATGTTTATACTTAGCATGATATATTCTAGGAATACAAATATGCATACAAGCAATATCATTTACTATTTCTAATAACAACCCAAATACTTATCTTTTATGTTTGTGTGGTTGCCTCCCGCTTGATCTTCTGTATGTCTTCTGAGCTTCTATTCATTCTGTACCACTGTGCATGCTCAAGTGTACACTAGTGTCATCCTCATGATCTCATACACAAACATACATTCATTAGTATATTCTCAATATTATCAAAACATTCTAATTCTAAATAATCTTGAATATGTACAGTCATGATCATTAGTATTCAAGGTTTCAAGGAAGTCTTCTTTTACTCATGCATATTCTTGTTTGATCTAGTTAGTTAAATCATCAACCAAGATAAGAGACATAATATGCATAAACCCTTGATTACTAACCAATCATACCAAGTATACTTACACAAGGTAAGATTCTAACATGACACAGGAAAACATACCTGGATTAGTATACCTGCTTAGTTATGTACAACATACCTAAACAATCTCTTCAATGATTTAGAGATCCTGAGCTAGAACCTGCATGTCTCGTAGGTTAAACATGATATAACAAATTCATACATACCTCTTGATTCTTTGTCTTCATGTTGTCATGGTCATGGAACTTGATTTGTCTTTTGTGATGTACCTGTGTCTTGTTTGCAGACAACATCAACCTCACACAACACCATAATGCATAAGTACAATCATATAGCCCTAATCAATGAATGTCTTCGATCATTCACATGCATTCATATTGTTACTAGGGTGATAAGACAATTAATAACATTAATCAAGATTGTACTAATAAATAACATGAAGACAAACACATTATGAACTTAATCAAGAATCAAATTTCAAGGCATACCTGAACCTCCTTAAGTCATACCTGTCGAGACTTTTTGTAGTCTTCTTATGTAAGGCCTTAGCCTCAACTCCCCCTGAAACTTGATCTGGAGCTTGATTAGGGTTTGCTAGAGAAACCCTAAAAATTCAATCTTTGACTTTCACACTTCTAAATGGATGGAAGAATAAGTCTTGCTGAGCTAATCAACCTAGCATTCTTCAATTTTGAAATCTCCAAAATTTGACCCCTCAAAATTGCCTTCGAAACTTCTGGATCTTCTGGACAGGAACCCGAACTAGGGTTTGATGAAGCCCACCCTTCTGTCCAATAAAAAGGTTTGATCCAAGGCTCTAAACTCTTATTTTTTTGAGGAGCTTCCAGCCGTGGACTTTGATTCCAAAATTCTAACTTTCTCCGAAACCCTAAATTCCGGAAGCCATGAATAAAGGTGCTCCAAAAATAATTATGTTTTGACAGAAATATGCACCTAATTGTTTCTGCTATAACTCTAAAATTTATGCTCCAAAAGGTCTGAAAACCTTTTTTGTAGTATCCTGACCTGTCATCTTTCCATCCTGACAGGTCTGACCTCAATTGGATTTTCTGAGAGAGAGTTATGCCAAGTGTCGCAACATGACCTGCTTATGGGATAAAACAGGAGAGCGAACTTGTACGGTGTGCCACGTGTCACTATTTGAAATTCGGCATCTGAAAACCTTTTATGAGATATCTCGCCCTTTTATATTTCCATATTGACAGGTCTGACCTCAATTGGACTCTCTGAGAGAGAGTTATGCCAAGTGTCGCAACATGACCTGTTTATGGGATAAAACAGGAGAGCGAACTTGTACGGTGTGCCACGTGTCACTAGTTCACCTTCGGCCTCTGAAAACGTTTTCTGAGATAGTACAGTCTGTTTACTACCTGTCACTCTTTACGAAATTGCATTTTGATCTTCCTAGACCAAGTTATGACCTTTTTTCCAAGGTCACCTGATTTTGACTGAGATCTGGAAGAGGCAGAAACCCTAACTTGTACTGATCATAACTCATAAAGTACAACGAATCTGAGGGTGCCCTTTGGACACAAGGTACCTGGGGATGTTATCTACGACCTGCAACCTTTTCAGATCCTGAAACTTTGCATAAATGGATTTATAGTGAAAGTTCCACGATGATTGTTTTTTTCTATATAAAACCCTAACCTTCAAATTGTCGCAAGAGAAGCAAGTGTCATAAGTGCCATACAATGCCTTCCTTCAGGTTAGCTCTGATACCATGTTAAAATTCAATATGATAAGAGAGAAAATAGCAGCATTACATTCCATTTCACAATGATAGCATATACAGGATCACTAAAGAAACAACAAGCATAGCATAAACACAAGAGACAAAGATTTATCCTGGGAAACCCTCATGGGGTAGAAAACCCAGTAAAGCTTCCTCAATATAGATGACCAGAAATATACAAAGATGCAAACCAAAGACATGATCTCCTCCTCCACCATAGAAGACCTCTCCTCCACAAGTGCGCCTCTCTTAAGTGAGTGAGTGTATCAAATGAGGAACATACCTCCTCTATTTATACACTACACTAACATGTATTTTACACAAGTACATGTAGGCTCGTATTTAACCATTAGGTTAAATACCCTATTATAACTGACTGGGCCGACCCCCACATGGTGGGTCTAATAACCCTAGTTACCACAACCAATTCGGACGAATAAACATCTCCGGATTCATAGTATAATCACATCGGAGGTATGGAACATCTTTGGAATAAATAATATACAAATATAATATTCTTAGAAGTTACAATATTCAACACCATCCACCACTACACCAGTTACCACTCCCGCTGTGGGTATGCCCTCAATGAGGCCCACATCTACCGTTCCCCTCACGGCAACTATTCCTGTAGCTGGAATACCTATCCCCACTCCATCAGTGGCTCACACTACCCATGGTGGTGCAGGACCATCCTATACCACCTTAGTTCCCCTACTTGGGGGCAACATCCCAAACCTTGTCCCTCCACTTGGGGGCATTGGCCCCAACTTGGTCCAACCCACTACTATGTCACATCCTTCTTCCAGTTTGCCATTCATGGCTAGCCTCAACCTTCCCGACCTGGATAGATTGACCAACGACCCTATCCGACACGACCCTGCGTGGCCTCACATGCCCACCAAGCTCCCCTCTGACATCCCTAAGTTCGAGGGCAAGGCAGGTGAGGACCCACAAAACCACATCATGTCCTTCCATCTATGGTGTTCCTCCAACTCCATAGTGGATGACTCTATTCGCCTCCGTATGTTACAGCGCACCTTCACTGGCTCTGCAGCCAAGTGGTATATGAAGCAATCCCACGGGACCCATGCCACCTTTGCTTCCCTTGCCTCGACCTTCCTGCAGTTCTTCTAGTTACCTGTCCGCTATGATGCAGGCATTGAGATCCTCCTATCCTGTAGACAAAACACGGCTACCCACATCACGGACCACATTCATGAGTGGCGTCGATGCCGTAACTTATGCAAGATCAAATTAGATGACCGTATCTTCCTAGATTGGTTCCTCAAATCCCTTATCCCTGTCATTGCTAAGGATGTGGCATCGAAAATACCCCAGTCTGAAGAAGAGGCCATCCTTAAGGCCCAACAGTTCGACCTCATTTACGCCCAGTCGGGTTATCTCTATACCATTATACCTGACGCCCCTCGCGGCGATTCCTCCTAGCACGATGCGCTGGGGGCATCCCATGCTGTAGACGGCATCATCGACCGTGTTTCTTCGCATCCCCAACCCTTTTCCATAGCACGTCCTACCCTGGGCCCCGACCTTTCACGGGTTACCTCACAGTTTGGGGCTACCAACTCATATGCTCCTATGACACATCACCATCATTCCCATGGACCCACCTGTCCACCTCAGTGCTTCAGTCATGCGGCCCCCTCTTACCCCACCCCGGTCGTACCTCATCCCTATTACCACCAGTAAGCTGCACCAGCTCCTGTGCCTTCTCAAGCCCAACCCGCCTATTACCACCAGTAGGCTGCACCAACTCCTGCACCTTCCCAGGCCCAACCTGCTTATTACCCGCCACAGGCAGCCCCTGCGGAAAATCCACAACCTGCTCCACAGACATATCAGCAACCCCCTCACTGTGCCGCGGCTGCACAGCCTCCACCTACATATCATCCACCGCAGCCTGCTCCTGCACCTGCACAACCCCAAAACCCACCTGCTGCCCAAGGGAAAGTGTACGCCCAACAAAATCAGCAGCAAAACCAGAACAACCAGTGCAACCAGGGCTAACAAAACCGCGGTAAGGGCCGTAATCGTGGGAACAACCAACCTACAGACCAAGGTGGTCAACCGGCTAATCCCCCAGACAACAATAATGCAACCCCCGCTAACCAAAACCCTGATCGCCCGCCCAAGCAGGCTAAAAACCCCAATTTGTG
This sequence comes from Larix kaempferi, assembly GCA_027924585.1. Classification (NCBI taxonomy): domain Eukaryota; kingdom Viridiplantae; phylum Streptophyta; class Pinopsida; order Pinales; family Pinaceae; genus Larix; species Larix kaempferi. Next base: position 2,509,600 of record BSBM01000416.1, read on the forward strand.
AACAAACCATCCTTGTTCTATTTGCGGGGTCTATGGCCACTACACACATGCTTTCCCACACTTAGAGCGAGCTCGGCAGCTTTGGGTTGATGATGCCCACCACCAAGGGCATGCGGCTCCTCAAGCACCACCCAACCCACCGCAACCTCAGCAGCCACCTTTGGTGCTACAAAACCCCTTACCAAACCAAGGCATAGTGAACACTCAGTCGTTGGCTCCCCCTCAAGCCAACGCACTACCACAACAACAACAAATTACTTACGTCGCTCCTGATCAACCCATGTTTGACTCAGGTACCCACCACTTGTTGATGATGTCTTCCGCCGATGTCAACCGTCAGACTCGCCGGAACCAATATGGCTCCACCTCTGAAGCATCTCCCACTGATAAAACCACCAGTGCTCATCCCACTGATCAGGCGTTGCATATACCTCCACCCCCAATAGATGGCACTTCCAAAGCACCTCGCTTCCCACTTCACCGTATCAACAATAACCCCAATGCGCGCACTGCTTCAAACTACAGCATCGTAGATGACTTAGCCCAATCTCTCGTAGCCATGTCTGCGTTAGAAATCTTGAAGAACTGCCCCTCCTAGCACAAGACTTTACTATCAGCCATTAGGGCTATTGACCCAAATGATTCGAATTTGATGGCATTTGATTTGGACCAATCTGAACCACGACTGCCTTCCACCTTAGCATTCCAAGTTTCTGTTTCCATTCGGAATCTTGTCATCCATCGGTGCATCATCGATGAAGGTGCCTCCACATGAGTTATGTCTACATTCGTATGGTAGAAGTTGGGATCCCCTACCCTCCAGCAGTCCACCACTGCATTACGCACCTACGACGGTCGTTCGGCTTAGCCCCAAAGTCTCCTAGCCAATGTCCCCGTCCAGTTAGGTGGTAAAACCATCCTCATCGATATCGAGGTTATCAACGCCCAGCTTGATTACAACCTCTTACTTCATCACAGCTACATCTATGCTATGCGGGCGGTTTCTTCCTTTGTCTTTCGTACCATGATGTTCCCCCATGACGGACGCGTGGTTAAAATCGACCAACTCACTTACTATGATCCAAATGCCCCCGCTGCACCCGAAAATGTTCTCCCCATGGTTGAACAACCTGTTAATGGTGCCGCTACCTCATTTGTTTCCTCCTTGGGACCCGGAGTTTACTTAGACCCGTCGATGACATCCACCTTCCAATCCATTCCTCCCTCGTCATCTATGCCCGAAGTGTCTGACTTATGTACCCTGTCCCACGATAACCAAACACCTAACAATCAACCACCCTTGTTTCCTAAACCACCATTGGTACCTAGCCACATTGGTGTTACACCTATCCATACGATCCCCTTCCTAGTCCCTCCATCGGGAGTAGTAAGCGCCCCGGTTATGGCTACCCTTAGCCTCCCTGGGTTAACCTTGGGATTACCCATCTGGTACCTTTCGCCTCCCGTTCCCCCGCCGACACTTAGCGTCGTCCTCCAACCGATGCAACCCATGGCTACTACCACTCAGCCACCCCCCGGTGTCGCTACCCCTTCATCCTCCACGAATCCCCCTCCTCCTCCCAAATCCACTAGGGGCAGAGGCCCTCAACCTTACACTGCTGTACCACCTCCCAAGACAGTAAAAAACCCCCCCATGTTTCGTGCTCCTCCCAAATGCTCGTTGTGCGATGAGTTAGGCCATGTGACTCACCAATGTCCACAGTTACCTGCATTACATGAACACATGCAGATGCTTGACGATGACCCCAGTTTCCCGGTTGTCAAACTAGATCCGACCCCTAAGCCTCGTGACAAATCACTACGCACTAACCACCCCTGTGCCATATGCGGTATTTACGGGAATTACTCACATCACTGTCTCGATCTCCTCGATTACAGAGCAACTCTCTATGAGATGAAAAATCTGGATCTTGAGACGGCACCAACCACCATTGAAGAGATTCACCCCCCGATATCACCCCCATCAGGGGAGGTCAACACCATTTACATGATCTCTTCAACTACCATTCCCTCGTCAACCGATTTGATGACCCAAACTTTCCGTACTGATGAGGAGATTCTTGAGGCACTCACTTCCCCGGAGTATCCCTGGGATGACATGCACCATCGTTCGTATTTCCTCCCAGAAGCATCTTCCTCTAGCACCGCTACCCAATTTGCGGTTGAATCCAAAGACTTTCTTCCTACCAAGGTCGACTGGTTTAAGGACCCTATTCCTGCTCCGGATGCCTTTGAGGAAGGTAACATGGCCAACATTCCTCCTGTTATCCACATAGATATCTCTGCCCCCAGAGTTGCCCCTGAACTCCTCACTTTAGGAGCCTCCTGCAGTGAGTCTGAGATTCAGGAGTACAAAAAACTCTTCCAAGAATTCTGTGATGTCTTTGCCTGGTCCTATACCGAAGTGCCCGGTCTTGACCCCTCCATCATAGATCACCACCTTGACACCTCTGAGTCAAGGGGCATAATAAATTACCTCGACCCTGGGATATGGGGGATGATCAATCATTTTGAACCTTCCTCATCACATCTATCTCAGTACGTCAATGATCCCACTGTTCAAACCAACACTTATGCGATCCACAATCACAAACCCTATGCACATAGCATGGGGGCAGGTCATTAACCCTGCTCACTTTTTCACATTTGTGATCTCAACCATTTTTGAGGTCACATGTCACTTGTATGTTTGATTTGATTTGATACGCATAGTTCTTTCCTTTGACCATTCCGGAGTCCTTATGACCTCCGTTTTTTGCACCATTTGCACTGTCGGATTCATTTTTCCGCGCCGGTGATGATGCTTGAGATCATTTCTCTCTCTCACCCCCAGATTTTTTGGGTCTTTATTCCAAAACGCCTCCCATCATCTCGGTCTGCGTGCCACATTGGCCGTTATCCGTGTTTGACACTCTTTATATCGTCGGATTCATTTTTTCGAGCTTGTGATGATGCTTGAGATCATTTCTCGCTCTCACCTGGTACAGTTCCAACATTATGTCCCGACACCTTGTTGCCTCGATTTGCGTGCCACATCGACCGCCATTGGATTGTTCCACACTTTTACATGAGCCATTCACTCCTGTCATACTACAAATGTTTCGTTATTTTTCCACCATTTCATTTACGTCGCAAGGAGTCCCACCAGTGTTCCCCCCCACCCTCATTCTTGGTCATTATAAATGTCCCTTGATTGAGAACTTCCTCCTTGCCTGACCATTCCTTTTGTTCGGTATAATTTTATCCCTTTTTCGGGCCAGACAAGTCCTTTACGAAAAAGGCACTTAGGGAGTTTCGGTTAAGCTCTTTTCTGACTCCTAAAACAATGAAACGATCACCGAGCAATCTTGCTTCCTTTCATGCTCGTTAAAGTAACTGAAAGGGTGTCTATCTGGTATAAGTTTAACCCTTTTCTGGACCTGGTAGACTAATTACGAAAAAGGAATACTCTAGTCACACCGGCTATAAGAGTTCTTCATTGCATCCTTTTATGCGTCTTTGGGCCTTGGAGACTAACACACGAAAAAGCAACCCCCTGGAGTCTTCTTATCGCTTTCAGACTCTCTAAAATTGAAAGCAACCACGAGCATGAACTGTCCTGGGCTCGTAAAATCCACACGACAGTACCATTCCATTATTTCAGAGTCTTCTTATCGCTTTCAGACTCCTTAAAATTGAAAGCAATCACGAGAATGAACTGTCCTGGGCTCGTATAAATCCACACGATAGAACCATTTTTACACTCACTTCTTCTAGTTCCTTAACCCATGAAGAAGTCATCCCATGCCTCTAGGCATTATGATCGATCATCTCGGAAGCACCCCCCATCAGGTCACCTTTGTTCAGAGTATTCTGCAGTCTCCTGCCATTTTACCCCAGCTTGAGTCTCCCTCAGCCGAGTCCCCCTCCCCGATCCAATACAGCTATGATCCCTTTCCCCTCAAACAGTTTCATATGTTGCCCGATCATCCCCGTTATCATACTCTGAACAAAGGAAGTTTGAGTCCACCCACTCTACTTGCCCAGTTATTACCCCCAGTTTGTCAGTCGTGTCATCAGTACTATAAAATTTTGGCTCTCTACCTTGCACTCCTGTCAAGGAAACATCATTGCCTTGATAGTTGCAGGTCTCCCTCTGTCGACGACAGCCCCTCTATTCTAGAGGATAGACCCAGAGGCCCCTGCGCCTTGGACCCATCACCATCTGTGGTGCGTGCCTATGGATCATTTTGAGAGGAGTCATCATTGCCTCTCCAAATGGTTGTTTCTCACATACTCGACTTCAGCACCTTGATCGCATCGTTGAGAATCGCGCAGGGTTTATATTCCTTCCATTTTTAGTCGAAGACCCTGGATTTCCCCCGACTCTAGCACATTGGTGAGTCACTTCGGAACAACTAGTTATATGTTCCCGTGGATGTCCGAGCTTCTTTGGTGATTGTATTCGGAATCCATCCAGTTATCTACTTCCTTGAGTACCCAGTTCAGTCCTAGATCAGTTCCAGTTCAGTGTACCATTTCGAGTGTACCCCTTGTCACTCTGATCCAGCAGCTCATCAGTTCCTTTGGTACCACACTCAGTAGCACTGTTGATTGTTCCAGTGTATCAGTTCTTCAGCTCAGACATAGTCATCCCACTAGTATGTCCCAGATTTGTGTCCCCTCTGGACCCTTATGATGTACACAGTGGTTCTCTATGTATCTTACAGGTCCCTCTTTTCGGGTCTCACAGTTCTTTTTATGTATCTTGATACGAGCATGGGTATGCCTACCTCGTCCATATATTGAGATTCTTCGTCATTCAGTATTTGAGGTCATGTATATGTCAGGTCCCCATTTTTTGGACCCCATTGTTATTATTATGTTATATTCTGATACGAGCATGGGAATGCCTGCCTCGTCCATATGATCAGATGATTCCTCATCCATTATTGAGGTTATGTACTTTTAGTTCTTGCAGTTTGTTCAGGATCATTGTTCCGGGCTTCAGTTTGTTTCTTCTCTTCTCCATACCCCAGGAGAACCATATATGACTTATGATGTCCATCAGCCCTACGATGAGCTCCTGCCCTCACACATTAGGGGGCAATCTCTTAACACCCAAAAAGTGTTCACTACCTCATCTACCTCATTACATGGCTCATTTGTCCATTTTCCTACCATATTTCCCTTAAAAACCCTAAAACTCCCACTAAAAAGCCTCCAAAAGGCCACAAAACCATAAAAAAAGCCTCAAAAAGGCTAAAAAACCCCTTTTTCCTCCAAAAATATCCAAAATTCCTCTAAAATAGCAAAATCCCTCTAAAAAGGGAATAAAAAATATAAAATAATGAGAAAATGGAGGAAAAAACCCTATACAGCTGCCCTAAACCATATGGTTCCCAAAACCATGGGCCAGCACTCCACCACCAAAAAGCTATAAATAGGTGATGGAGATTCCTCATTTCATATCCACAATCAAGTATACCCTTACTCTGCCAAAATCTCTCTTGAAACCCTATCTCACCCTTGAGCTACTTTCACCTTGAGAGCCCCTTTTGGCCCATTCCCACCATTGGAGAAAGAGAAGGAGCAAGTTGGAGCTTGGAGCAACCCTCTTGGACATTGCAAGAGCTTCACCAGCCTTCACATTGGAGGTAAAAATTAATACAAAATCCATTCTTTACATCTTATTTGTTATGTTTCATGCACATGTTTAGAGTAGTTTTAATTTCTGTTTTAGCATAATAATTTACATTTACTGAACTGCTACTAAGGAGTCCATACTCCTTAGTAGGTGCTCATTTGCACAAGCTAGGGGTAAAACCCTATCTACAAAAGGCAAATGGGAAAACAGAGAGTCCAGAGGCTTAGAAAAAGCAAGTTTTCTACAGTGTATCTTAACGGCCAATCAGTGACATAGAGCTTCGATAAACAGCAACTCTAATTATGGACTAATGCACACAAATTTCCCAAACATGGATGTTTTCCCTAGCAAAGTCGCCATTCTTGTATTGGAGAAAACTCACTATGGCTTGGGAATACCACAACAGATAGATGACTACTAGAAATCCACTCAATTCTCAAAGCAATGCTATTATAAATGACAATGTTAAGATAATGAAGAAATGTAACCAACCTCGATCCAACGTTTGATGTAGATCCCCGTTGGAGCTTTCAATCCACACAGTTGTAATCTGCAAATTAGTCTTGACAACCAATATCCAACAAGTACATATAATATATAATTGACATTAACATTATCAATAACAATGGTCCATAATATCATAAGCAAATGTAACCCAATGTATAATAAATGACATTCACACCATGAATGGATGATAATATGAGTATTTTTATTAATGAACAAGAAGAAATACAAAGTGATATGACCTCTTGCCAACAACCAATCTGAACCTAGATCTAGATCAATCCACTTGCGCCTCCACCACTTCAATCCTCCATGAATGGAAAACTCAAACTAGAAGGAGTTTGGAAGGTGAATATATGAGGTTCACAACTACAAGGATCAATGAGTGCAGACTCAAGATAAGGAAAAAATCCACTAGAGTTCCTTTACTATTCTCTTCTTCCTCCCTTCCATAAGCCATATGTGCTCAATATATAGTCCTCTCAAAGGTAGGTGAAAGGACTCATCGAGACGTTACCTGCGCAGATGGAGAGCCAAAGGTCACCCGATGACCTCTTTTTGGGAGTAAAAAGTGATAAAATAGTGGTTTTTACCATTTTACTTGACACCCGCGGGCTATAGGGATGCAACTCGTGGGTACGCATGCTATAGTGATGCAACATGCAGGTAGGAATAAAAATAGGGCAAACTGGTATCACTGAAGGATAAAAATGGATCTGAGTCACTGAAATGGATCCTACAGGCCAAAGAATGCTGATGCTCGCAGGGTGGAATATTTCTGTGTAACATACTTCAAAGAGAGGCTTGGTGTTCTTCATATTGACGACACTTTGAGGAAGAAGTGATGGACACATTTTCTAGAGCCATTCCAAGCATGATGAGAGGAGGATCCTTCACATGGCTGTGGATATAAGCACTGGATGATGAGCATCAGGATGATGCTCTAGTTACTGCTCTTTATATGCATCATGTTGGATGCTTATATGTATATGCATCATGTTGGATGCTTGCTATGATCAGTTGGATCATGTATATGTATATGCATCATGTTGGATGCTTGTATCATGTATATGTATCAGGTGGATATGTTGTATGATCAGATGGATCATATATTTGTATATGTATCAGGTGGATACATTGTATGATCAGGTAGATAATGCATTATGATATGTATCAGGCAGATACTGTGTATGCATCAGGTGGATGCATTGTATGATCAAGATGATCAGGATGATAATGTGTGATGAGTATCAGGATGCTACTCTAGATGATATGCATTAGGATGATGCTATGATCATGATCAGGATGATCATATGTGATGACATGTATCAGGTGGATACATTACATAATCAGTTGGATTACGTGTGATGAGTTCCAAAGACACAGATGCACATGAGCTTTTCGGACATGGTTGTAGATGTGTTCTCCCATGGTCACGATGTAATTGTTGGGATTTTTCGACATGGTGGCAGATGTGTTCTCCCATGGTCGTGATGTAATTTCCAGGGCCATTCAAGCATGGTTGTAGATGTGTTCTCCCATGGCTGCGATATAAGTGCTGGGGCCATTCGAGCATGGTTGTAGATGTGTTCTCCCATGGATGCGATGTAAGTGTTGGGGCCATTTGAGAATGGTTGTAGATGTGCTCTCCCATGGCTGTGATATAAGTGTTGGGAAATTTGAGCATGGTTGTATATGTGTTCTCCCATGGCTGCAATATAAATGTTGTGCCATTCTTGCATGGTTGTAGATGTGTTCTCCCATGGCGTACATGTAAATGTTGTGAGATGTGCATCTGGTTTGTGCTTCATGAAAGATGTTATGATCAGTATGATCATGAGTATCACGATGATACTCTGTGGTTGTGGATAGGTTGTACAGTGGTATGTAAAAGATCCTGGGAGATCCGATAGGTTGAGTTTGTAAAATTAGCCACAGCAGATCTAATGAACAAGTAAATCAATCACAATAGATGAAACTTAGAAAAATGGTGTAAAACTATGCAAAACATGCATCAGTACTCAATATCCCAATAAGGGTGAATAATTACAATACAATACAGTAACAATGACCAAGCAATTCGAATTGACTAAGGAGGTCATTCGAATCACTGAATGGAGTAGCTTGAATCCAACTAGGAGTCCTCATCATCAATCAGTGGTGGTCATCAATGCACAAGAACCAGTCATCTAGGTGTCAATCTTAGTCTAATTGAGTGTAACAGGTGTAACTGAAGTGTGTAGCACTGATTAAGGGAAGGAGGCTCAGTGGAGGGCACATGAGAGGCTTAATTGAAGTCAGAACAAGTCATCTAATCAATCTGGAGGTCCAATGGAGTGAAATAGTCAATTAAGAGTGAAACTAGCCTCAAATCAGGGAGAATCGGAGCTAACTGAGTGTAACTGAAGTGGTAGGTGAAGAAGTGCACCCTTCTTTGGCAGTAGGTGAGAAGTGGGCACCTTCATGACTAGGAGGGATAAAGAACTAATGTAAGAAGCTCCCTGGTGCTAGAATAAGGTGGGTAAGGTGCCGGAGGCATCAACCTAGTGACTGGGATGCATGCAAACCCTGGAGTTTGCATGCAAAACCTAATTGCATGCAAGGTCCTGAAAATGATGATGTGGATATCCGAACAGCCCCCCTCAAGCTAGACTATGATGTGCAAAAAATAATGTAGGGCCCTGGTAACTAAGACCAAAGGTCACCCCAATACAATAATAATCCAAACTAATAACAGTCAATAAACTAAGGAAATGGGGAAAACCTCATGGGAAAAGTACCCCCCCTCAAAAATAGACTGTAGCACACCAAAAGATTTAACTGCTCCAAAATCAAGTAGATATGTCTGGAGGTATCTTACTCTTGGGATTAAATGGATCATGCTTCAAAAACATGTGCTTGAATTCTCCATCAGTGGATGCAAGTGAATGTGGAGACTTTATGAACTTGCTCTTCATACCGAAAATGGTGAGAACAAATCTGAAAATATAAGGAGGATCCTGGAACCTGTGATTCAAACCAAATGAGGTAGGATAAGCTCCAATAAGATCAAATAGCTCTTGAAACTTGAACTTCTTATCAATAGAAGTTAAATCAGCTCCAAAAATAGATGAATGGTTTCTTGAGATCTCCTTTGAACCAACAAGGGTGAGATCAAAACCAAAATCAGCAAAAAGTGCATAAGAATTGAACTCAAGCAAATGGTAGTGCTCTTCATCTTCATTAAAAATCTGAGAAACTTTGCAAATGATAGAACATAAGTTTATAGAAGGCATGCAATCAAGGAGGATGAATGCTTCACCTCCAAAATCAGATTTTACCTCCAAAACATCAAGTAGATCATTATTCTGCATGCCAGCAAACTCATGTGAAAGAGAGGATTCAAGAACCTCTTCAGAATGTAGAGTATGAGCTGGTTTGTCTTGCTCAGAATTCAAAATAGAAGATTTTGAGAGAATCGGTGTTGAATCTATAGTTTCTTCTTCATATTGAACAATGGATGAGGCCAAGACATGATCGGAAAGAACACATAAGGAGATCTCACTGGGCTTGTTCTCCAAAAGGCTAGCATGATCCTCTTCTTCCTGCTTTCCGAATTCTCTATTGAGTTGGGCCCATAGATCTCTTGGATTTTCAGTAGTAGTACTGAGGTAGCGCATACAAGGAGACATATCAAGACACATTGTCCCAAAAGTTCTATCACAATCATTAAGCCAATCATTCTCCTCTCCATCGGAATCAAAAAATCTTGTAATACCAATGCACACATCAAAAAGACATTGTCTCTTCAAACATGCAATCATCTTTGGTTTCCATTCATCATAGTTGAAGGGATTAAGAAGATTTTGTGAAGAAGAAGTCTCCATCTCTGCATTAACGAATGCAAATGGAGGAAGTAAGAAACCTGTAAATCACACACAAACAAACACTATGTTTTCAGCCTTGCACGCACATGAGTGAATGCACATGAGATTTTGCATGCCGCTGGTGAAATATCTTGGTGAGCAATTCACTCAATATTCATGTAGAACACCTACAGAAAATAAATCTTGTCCCTTCCATGGCTCTGATACCATGTAAAATTAGTCACAATAGATCTAATGAATAAGTAAATCAATCACAATAGATGGAACTCAGAAAAATGGTGTAAAACTGTGCAAAACATGCATCAGTGCTCAATATCCCAATAAGGGTGAATAATTACAATACAATACAGTAACAATGACTGAGCAATTCGAATTGACTAAATATGTCATTCAAATCACTGAATGGAGTAGCTTGAATCCAACTAGGATTCCTCATCATCAATCAGTGGTGGTCATCAATGCACAAGAACCAGTCATCCAGGTGTCAATTTGAGTCTAACTGAGTGTAACAGGTGTAACTGAAGTGTGTAGCACTGATTAAGGGAAGGAGGCTCCGTGGAGGGTGCATGGGAGCCTTAAGTGAAGTCAGAACAAGTCATCTAGTCAATCTAGAGGTCCAATGGAGTGAAACAGTCAGTCGGGAGTGAAACTAGCCTCAAATCAGGGAGAATCGAAGCTAACTGAGTGTAACTGAAGTGGTAGGTGAAGAAGTACACCCTTCTCTGGCAGTAGGTGAGAAGTGGGCGCCTTCATGACTAGGAGGGCTAAAGAACTGATGTAAGAAGCTCTCGGGTGCTAGAATAAGGTGGGTAAGGTGCTGGAGGCATCAACTTGGTGACTGGGATGCATGCAAACCCTGGAGTTTGCATGCAAACCCTAATTGCATGCAAGGTCCTGAAAATGATGATGTGGATATCCGAACAGAGTTGTGTGCTCGTAATCAGTCCTGGGATGCTCTTTCAAGGTTTTGATGACTCACGTAATAAGTCCTGAGGATTCCATAGTATGGCCAGTGATGATGAAGACTTGCAGGTGGTGGGCCTACATCCAGTATGAAAAAGGACTGGCTCTGTAGAACTTCCTATAACGAGTAGATCAGAGATTGATTGAGATAGCAGCAGTAGTTTCGATGACGATGATCCAATGATGATGATTCGGAAAAGAAGACTTGTGCTAGCATATCTGTGTTGAGAAATACCTTCCCAGTTAAGAGGGAGTGTTGATGTATATGTAACTTCAGAATGTATTTTACCCATGTATATTGTATTCCTATAGAGATGTTATTATTCCTCTATACGGAAGTGTCATCATTTATACTGTAAGTGTCATAACTTATACTTGATGGGTTATTAGACCACCTTGATGGGGTCGGCCCTGTATGAGTCATGTGGGTAAATGGGTTATTAGGCCACCAAGTGTGGGGTCGGCTTGGATTAATGTAGCCATGGCTTATTAGACTGAGCTAGACAAGTCGGCCCTGTTAGTTTATTGGGTAGGTCAGGACAAGTATAAATAGAGATTAGGAGATCCCTATTTGATCATCTCTTTCCTCACTCTTCCATCACTCGGAAAGTGTCACACATGTGAGGAGGAGGATCAACTGCTAGGAGAAGACTATCTCTCGTACTTTGGTTGTATCATTGCTCTTTTTATCTTTGAGGAAGTTGTGGGGTTTTTCACCTTCTTGGTTTTCCCTAGTGAAACTCTATGTCTCTTATGTGCTTGCATTATTGTGTCCATGATTGATATGATGTATATATGCTATACATGTTATTCTCTCAGTTAAGATCTTAGATCAGATTGAAAATTCTGAAAAACTAACAGTTTTCTGAAATGAAAGGAATTTTGGGCGACTTGGGGGTTATGAAGATACCTCTCAAGCTAGGCGCGAATCCTGTTAAGCAAAGGCCCTATAGATTGAATCCTAGATGTAAATAAAGAGTGAAGGCAGAACTTGAAAATATGCTCGATGTGGGGATCATTGAGTCGGTTGAGGAATCAGAGTGGATAAGCCCTATGGTTATCCAAGACAAGAAGACTAAAGGTGAAATCAGGATCTGTGTAGATCTCATAAAGATGAATGATGCTTCACTGCATGACCCATTTCCTACCCCTTTACAGATGAAATGCTAGGCAATGTGGAAGTAAATGAGGCATACTCATTGACTGATGGATTCTTTGGATATCATCAGATAAGGATCGATCTAGTAGACATACACAAGACAACTTTTGCTACTGAATGGGATTTTTTTTAGTATACAATGATGCCCTTTGGTTTGAAGAATGCACATGCCATTTTTTCCAAAGTTGTTGTTGTAGCATTTAAAGACTTTATGCACAAATGTTTAGAAGCATATTTTGATGATTGGACTGTCTTTGGTTTACTGAAAGCCCATTGTGAAAACCTGAGAATGATGTTAGCTAAGTGCAGGAAACATCAAATTTCATTAAATTTAAAGAAGTGTATTTTATGTCTTCCTTATGGTATTCTCTTAGGACACATTGTGTGCAGACAAGGTCTGATGGTTGATCCTACGAAGATCACAGTGATTGTGAATCTACCTGCACCAAACTCAGTGAAGCAGCTTTGCACCTTGTTGGGGCATACAGGTTATTACATAAAGTTCATCGAGGGTTATGTGCAGAACTGTGCCAATGGAGAGAAATTACTGAAGAAAGAAGCGTAGTTGATATGGAATGCATAATGTGAGTAGGGATTTGACACACTAAAAGAGAAAATGGTAACTGCGTCGATCCTAGTTTTTCCAGATTGGGAGAAGTCGTTCCGTGTACATGTTGATGCTTCATGTATAGCATTGGGCATTGTGCTTTCTCAAATAGGTGAATGGGGCATTGATCACCCCATTGCATTTTCGAGCAGGAAGCTCTCATCCACCGAAAATAATTATATGACCGCTAAAAGAGAGGGTCTAGCTATGGTATACACATTGCATAAATTCAATCACTATTTGTTGGGTGTGCACTTCTCCATGTACATTGACCATTTAGGTCTGAAATAATTGGTCAATAAGCCAGTGTTAGGGGGGAGAATCCGCAGATGGTTGTTACTCTTTTAGGAGTATGACTTTGAAATCGTGGTTAAGCCAGGAAGATTGAACTTAGGACCTGACCATCTCTCAAGGATTGAGTCAGATGAGGATCCTACCAACCTGGAAGATAGTCTTCCTAACGCGCAGTTATTTGCTATACATATCGCAGATGACTACTATAAATACATTGTCGATTTCTTGACTACTGGATTGGCACCGACAGATTTTACTACGCACCAGAAGAAGCAACTGGTAGTAAGAGCAGCAGACTTCACCATAATCGCGGGACTACTATACAAATTGGGACCGGATGAAGTGCTGCATAGATGTTTATTAGAGCATGAAAAGCCATTTATATTGGCTGATGCACATTCAAGTGTATCCAGAGGTCACTACGCAGGAAGAGCCACTGCGCAGAAGATACTGCGAGTAGGGCTGTGGTGGCCTACTATTCACAAAGACTCAAAGGAACATTTCCAGAGCTACAATGTCTGTAAGAGGACAAGAAGACCATCGCGAAGAGATGAAATGCCACTGAATCCAAAGTTGACACTTCAGGCATTTTAGAAATGGGCTATTGATTTCCTGGGACCCATTAACCCATTGGGAAAAAGGACTGGTGCGAGATATATTATCACTACAACTGATTATCTCACTAGAAGGGAAGAAGCGAAGACAGTGAAGGACTATAGCGCAATTACTACCGCGTAGTTCATTTTTGAGAACATCCTTACTAGGTTTGGATGCTCGGAGATTTTGATGAGTGATCAAGGCACTCATTTTCTGAATAGAACTATTGAGGCACCGACTGAAGAGTTCCACATTCATCATCAGAGGAGTACGCCATGTCATCCGCAAGAAAACATAATTGTTGAGGCTTTCAAAAACAATTTAGAGAATGTGCTAGCAAAGGTATGCAATGTCAATCGGGATGATTGGGATCTACGCATTCCAACTGTATTATCGACATAAAAGACTAATTCCAAGAAATTGACTTCCTTACACCTTTTAGGTTGGCATATGGGAAGGAAGCAGTGATGCCTATGGAGTAAATTGTACCCATCTTGAGAATAGCTTCATTCACAAGCATGGAAGATCAAGAGGCACTAGAAGAAAGGCATCTACACTTTGTTGGGTTGGAGAAAGATCACTTCATTGAAGTCTTTCACCAACAAGCACAGAAAGACAAAGAAAATAATGGCATGATTGCCATATCAAGAAAAAGTCCTATCAGGTAGGTGATCTAGTCCTCCTATACGATAGCAAGTTTATGAAATTTCTTGGAAAGTTTAAGATGCATTGGCTTGGTCCATATAATGTTGTACATGTTACTAATGGTGGCGAAGTTTAGTTAGCCACGTTAGTTGGAGACAATCTACCTGGATTAGTCAATCGAATTAGGCTAAAACCCTATCGGGATAGCCTTACTTCGCAGAACCCTCAATAGTGTGAAGCCACGAAAAAAAAAGAACATGAAAAAGAAAAGAAGAACCGCGCAACACGAAGCTTAAAAAGGAAGCTGTGCATATCAAATGAAGCACAGAAGATGCAAAATTCAGAACCAAAAAGCAAGGCACTGTGAAGTAACTGCGTTGGAGTAGTGATGACTTGCCGCGTAGTTCAATGCAACACTATAGAAAACTAGTTGTTAGTATGTTGGCCAGAAAACTAGCCGTTACACAGTGATTTTGCCGACGACCGATTGAGCATTTAACGCGGAAATAGCTGTTTTGAAGGAGTTAATGAAATAAAGGACCGAAATATTCACCGGATTTGGCCAACAACCATAACATTTAATGCTTACCTAGCTGTTGAGGGGCGCGGATGAGCCTAACGGCGCGTATAAATACCGCTTTATTTGGACTCGCGGGCTTTACCGAGACTCTGAAAATTTTCTTGCGAGCCATACTTTGAATTTTTTTACAGTGAATGATCAGTAATCCCGTCATTCTGTCAATAACATCCAGTGAATGTCTGAAGATTCTACGATTGAGCAAGAATTCATAGTTGCGCAGACTGTGAAGCTATTTCAATACGGAGGGATTGAAGGGTTGATGAGAACCCCCTCTAAGAAGGTTATTACAGAGAAAGGACAGGGTTCATGACGATCGCCAAGACACTCTACAACTATGCAATAAAAGGGAAAAGAACCAGTGGTGGAGAAGATGAGGCCAAAGGTGATGAGCTCCACAGTGTCGGAAGTTCCATTGGGCGACAAAGAAATACCACTTAATTTGACCCATGAGTATATATCACCGCATGCAAAGGATGCATTGTCCATTGAATCTTTAAGGAATGCGAAGTATGAGATTCCGCTTCCACCTATCTTGAAGCTTGTCAAAGTGGAACAAAATTTGTTGGGGAAAATTGCAGAGTGTAAGTTCGAAGACTTCGACCTACTTCAGATGTAGAAGGACCTGGCTGAACCAAAGTACCATAAATTTTAGCCAGATCAGTATATATGCTGGAGGAAGGACATGAAAGGCAATTTTGTGTTGCTCACATAGAATTGGTTATCTGGAGTAGTCAAATCGGGATTGCTCAACCTATTGAGGCTCCCGCACTTCAACCAAACACCAGAACTGAATGCGGTGGTGCGCACTCTTATGTCGCGCACTCACCAAGGATATCTATGGTTGGATCGGAACGTCGAACTGAACATCGACCTGATCCATCGCATCAAAGGGTTAAGCAAGCAAGGCGAGGACCTCGAGCAATTCTTTCTAGGAAAGAACAGAGATAAGGAGGTCACTACCAAGATGAAGAAAACACACACCATCGTCAAAGGAAAGAGAGGCTTCATCACGGATGACATAAACGATGATGCTACGTGGTTCATAACACAACTGCTAGTAGGGAAAGTTATGCGAAAATCAAGACCTAATGAAGTACCTGCTAGAGCAATGCTCCTTGGGGAAAAGGTCGTGAGAGGAGGAATATTTAACTAGTGTCAGTATTTGTTGAACGAGTGTCCAGAAGAATTGAGCGATATACACAGATAGATGACAACAACTTTCACTATACCTGGTTGATGGTATTGATTGTATTTGTAGGATGGAAGGACCCAAAACATTATGTTGGCCTCATCACTGACAACAATGTTTGTAGGGGAGCTAGATATGAAAACCTCTAGGTGAATTTGATGCCAGAAAGACAACATGCGTCAGCTGAAGTTTTCTACACATACTACGAGCAACTGCACGATGTCTTTATTCGCACATCGTGCATAGCCAAGCAGGTACTAGCTAAATATATTTGCACTGTCAACTTTTTCACTGACATGCATTATATATACATTTGAACAAAGGCACAGAAGAAGAACCCATAATGGTTGCAAGGGAACTATCACATGGGAGAAGAAGATATCGATGGCATTATAAAGGAATGGATACTTGAATATAAAGTCGAAGGACCTATGATCATCGATAGTGACTCCGAAGAGAGTTATCCCATTCAAAAAGCAATTGTTGAAGAGTCACCATCAGGAAAAAGGAAGGAGCCAGGAAGCTCCACACCGAAAATAGTCCAGAAAAAGAAGCAGAAAGCTGTAAAGGGCCAGTCAGAAGCGATGCTCCATGATGATGATTACGAGATGATCGCATCCACAGTCACTGTGCAGATGGAATACCTACTGGCCGTCAAAGATAAAAAGGATGAGGCAATCCAGGAAAGTTTACAGAAGAATCTCACCACACTGCAAGGCATAACAGAAAAGTTTGAGCAAGTCTAGTGCAAATTCCCTTGCCGCGAAACTCAGAATCGGAAGGAAGGTTAGGGGACACTTCACAGCCAAAGACAATGCCTCTAGCCATGAACTTCCCACCAAAGTCTCACATAGTCCAACTTGACCCACTAAGCATAAGGTTACCACGTGAACAGTTAAATTCGGACGCAAAGGACATAGAGCATGTGGACATCGAAAATGCGATGTTGCCAATACTAGAGGTCCTACACAATCTACACTTGTAGGTTATCGAAGAGATCCATGATTGAAGTGTGATTGCTCTGACCCAACACCATCGATTGCAGGAAAATTATAAGCAGCTGCAAGACGCAAGTTTAAAGAGGACCATGGAACTTCAAGATGAGCAGGACCGACGAAGGAGAATAGAGCATACTGTCGCTTCAGTAGTAGCGGAGATACCAGAATGCGACGATTAGCCAGTGCCTGTGGATACTATCCTTAAGATCGACTCGGTGGTTAGCGATCTTAAGGATGAGATGAAATATATGGATACCGATTACCAAGAAAATATTGCCGCCTTGGAAGCGCAGAGTCAGCCGAAGACACCACCTGATCAGCAACAACTCAGAGCAAAGGAAGTGAAAGCTGCAACAGAGAGTATAGCCAGTGAAGTGGCTAAGAGCCTAACTTTGCTGGATGAGGCAACAAGAACGTTTATTGTGCTAGAAGAGGACCCATAGCTGCTGGAAATCCAAACTACTTTGAAGGAAAAGAAGGTAGCATTAGAAATCCTGGACGTGGAGGTCAATACCTTGCCGGCAAGAGACGAAATTTGCAGATTTCCAGAAGTTCGAGAAATGAAAAGAACACTGCAAGTGTTGAGAGATAGGGAGGATGAATTCAAAGATAAATTGCAGCCCCTGTAGGAGGAATCCCATGAACTGACGCAGGAGATTGAAGAAAAATTGAGGGAGCTACGTGAAGGACAAGAATCAGTGCAAGAGCAAGCTGAGGATGATATAACACCTAATGTGTTAGAAACCGTAAGGCAGATTGAGTAGGACACTAAGGAAATGGTTACAAAGCTGAGTGCAACCTATCAAGAGTTCATTGCTAAGCTAGCTCTGTAGGAGGACGAGCAGCTAGGAGAACCGAAAGTTGAAAGTGGCTCGGGGATGAGCCACATGTAAGTGTTAGGGATATGTTGGGCCTGGTCGAAGTAAGGAATTTTTGACAAAATAGTTTTGGAACTGTGAAGTTGAGAGAAGTTTGGTTGAATAATTTTTGGCAAAGACAGTTTTGGGAGCTGTGAAGTTGAGTGCAGCATTGACAAAGTAAGGAAGCTAGCACCGCGAAGAGATAGCGCTGCGAAGAGCCTGATCCGCGGGGATCCAGCAATGCAAAATGTTGGAAGGAAAATAGTACATATTTTGATAATACCATCAGTGGTCTATTTTTGGTTAAGATACTCCATGATTACCAAGCAAGCAGGTAAGGACTAAGGCGGAAGGAAAGCGACCAGTCACAAAAGAAAGGGAGCACTACATGAACCGGCCGCATGAAGCCATTAGAGAAGGAACGGCTAGGTGAAAGCGACTTATCAGCATGTGCTCGGGAGGGGGGCTAAAAGCGACGTGACCACGTGCAAAGGATGGCCACGACGGATGAGTTGCTATTAGAGCCTAACAGTCCAGTTAGTGGAAAACCGCGACAATTTTGGGAAACCTTAGGGTTTTTTCCTATGCATTGTAAAGACATGACCGACGGGCATGATCTATAAAAGGGCACATTTTGTAAGGGAAAGGGTTAATCTTCTATTTGGGAATTGTTAATATTTGTTTTTGAACATTGATCTCTGTTAAGAGAAGATTGTAAAGGCTCTGCAACTAAGTGTGTAGAGACCTATTGAGAGAGAAGAGAGTTTGCAGTTGAGTGCGCAGACTGGAATTGTTGTACCCTTCCCATGAAAATATAACAACAGTTCTTGTGGACGTAGCTCCCATCCTGGGGGTGAACCACATTAAATTCTGTGTTGTGTGACTATTTTCATGTTTGAATCTGCATACTTTCTTACAATGAATGCTTAAGATCTTGTTTATCAGTTTATATGTTCTTACTTTTATATGTATTCGCCATAAAGAATGAAGATGGGAATAATATGTTAAGTATCACATATGTGGATGAATGTTAGATGTGCAAGTATTTCTAAGTCTGAATGAATACATGAGTGGATTGAGTAAACACTAGAATCAGTGGAGTCGCACCTGTTGGCCCGGTTTTGTAACCAGGATTAGTGCTATGGGCACCTGCTAACTAGTAGTAGCAGTTTCAATAGAATTAAACAAGAAACTAATCTAAACAAAACTAATCATGGATCTATGCAAGAATATAAGCAAATAATGGAAACATTTAAAAAAAACAAGAACAAGAAAATATTAAAGAATGAATTTGTATTAAAAAATGGGGGGCAAGCAAGTGCTTGCGATAATACCTTCAATGGTGAAGGTTGATGTTGAGCAACTCCCAAGATGAGTAGCTCCAAGCTCCAAGAGGTCTCCTTCTCCAACGTTGCTTACAATGGCCAAAATGATCAAGGAAGATTTCGGCAGCATGAGGATGAGATAATGGATGGATGTGAAATGAGGAGCCCCTACCACCTTTTTATAGGTTTTGGTGGTGGGGAATACCATTTGTGGTTTTGTGGAAACCAAATGGTATTGACCAACATGGTTTAGGTACTTTTCCCTCCTTTTTCCTTTTTTGAATAAAATTAATATTTTTATTCCCTTTTTAATATTTTTGGGAATTTGGACCCTTTTTGAGGGTTTTTTATGCTTTTCAGGAAAAATAATATTTTTGAGTGGGAAAAAGGGGTGTACTAAGGTCTTTTGGTGACCTTTTGTTGGTTTCAGAGGCTCAGATGGTGGAAAAGTGGACAAATGGGTCATGTGAATAAGGGAATGAGCTAGTGAGCACTTTTTAGGTGTTAATAGATTGCCCCCTGATGTGTGAGGGCAGGAGCTCATCGTATGGCCGATAGACATCATAGTTCATTTGTCTTTTTCTGGGGTTTTAGGGGAGATAAGAGACCGGTTGGAGACTGGAGCCACGGCCCTTGGAAGCTGCAAAAACAAAACATATTACATGGCCTCAATATGAATGAGGTATAATCTCTGATAATGGATGAGGCGGGCATTCCCATGCTCGTATCAAGACATATACATAACAATTAGTCCCAAGAAGGGGGATCTAATACATAAAGAATCTACTGGTACATCATAATGGTCCAGGGGGGACATTATTTTGGGATATACTCTTGATCATAACTGATCTTGATAACTGATACACTGGAATAACTGGTGAACTGCTGAAACTGAAGGTGTCAACATCTGTAGGGACTCAAAGATTATGAGTCATCTCTGAGAATTAATGTAACTGTGTACTCAAGGGAGTATGAAACTGGGGTACATCTGAATACTGTCGCCATGCGCAACCCGGATATCTATAGAAAAAGTGTAACTAGTTGTATCCATAGGAAGATTCTCAAATGTGGAGGATTCAGGAGGTATCCGAGGTCTTCGACTAATAACTGAAAGGATCAATGTCCTGTGCGAGTCTCAACGATGCGATCAAGGTGTTGAAGTTGAGCATGTGAGAAACAACCATTTGGAGAGGCAATGAGGATTCCTCTTGAAATGATTCGTAGGCACTCATCATAAATGGTAATGAGTCCAAGACACAGGGACTTCTAGGTCTATCCTTTGGAATAAATGTGGTTGTCGTCGACAGAGGGAGATCAGCAACTAACAAGGCAATGATTTTTGCTGGATAGGAGCACGAGGTATAGAACTGAAGTGTTGTAGTACTGATGGTAGGACTGACATACTGTTGGGGATGGAAAATAACTGGGTCAAAAAAGTGGGTAGACTCAAACTTCCTTTGTTCAGAGCATGATGACATGGTTGACCTGGCAGCGTAGGGAACTGACTTGTAGGTGTGGGCATCATTGCTTTGACTGAATGTTATATATTGACTCTGGGGGGAAGGACGAGCTAATAGGTGCTGTCGAGGGATTTTCAAGGTAACATACTGCAGAATACTCTAAACAAAGGCGACCAAAATGGGGAAGCTTCCATATGATTAGATGTGATCTGTCATGGCGCCAAGAGGCACCATTGATTCCTTCTTCGTAGTTTTAATGAGCTCCAAGAAGGGATAAAAGTGTGCTCTGAAATGGTACGGTCCTGTGGATTTTGTGAGCCCAGGACGGCTCATGCTCATGGTTGCTTTCATGTTTAGAGAGTCTGAAAACGGTAAGTGGACTCTATTGGTGTTTCTTTTTCGTAAGTTTAGTCTCCAAGGCCCGAAAAAGCATAAAATGATGCGGATGGAGAACTCTTCTAGCCGATGTGACTAGAGTATACCTTTTCCGTAATTAGTCTACGAGGTCCGGAAAAGGGGTAAACTTATACCAAGTAGACGCCCTTTCAGATACGTTTAGCGAGCATGAAAGGAAGCAAGATTGCTCAGCGATCTTTTCATTGTTTTAGGAGTCAGAAAAGAGCTTAACAGAAACTCCCTAAGTGCCTTTTTCGTAAAAGGGGTTGCTCGGCCTGAAAAAGGGATAAAATTATACCGAACAAAAATGGATAGATGGGAGCGAGAAAATGTCTCAAGTTTCATCATGTGTGCGGGATACTGGATCCGGTGACATAAAGATTGTCACAAAGGGGGCTGCGGCCGTTGTGGCACGCAAACAGAGGCTATGAAAGGGCATTTTGAAAAAATGGCCAAAAAAGATGGGCATGAGAGCGAGAAATGATCTCAAGCATCATCAGAAGCATGGAAAACTGAATCCGGCGATATAAGACTTGTCCAAAACGGAGAACGGCCAATGTGGCACACAAACTGAGGTGCCGATGTGGCACGCAAACTGAGGTGATGAGGGGGCATGGGAAAAATGCCCGAAAAATCTAAAGGTGAGTTCGATAAATGATCTCAAGCATCATTACGAGCGCGGAAAACTGAATCCGGCGGTATAAGGCATGTCGAAAATGGAGAACGACCGATGTGGCATGCAAACCGAGGCGACGTGGGGGCATGAAAAAATGCCCGAAAATCAGGACATGACAGCGAGAAATGATCTCAAGCATCATCACGAGCATGGAAAACTGAATCCGGTGATATATGACACGTCCAAAACGGAGAACGGCCGATGTGGCACGCAAACCAAGGCCACGAGAGAGGCCAAAAAATGGTCAAAAAATAGACCCCGTGAAAATGGGAAAAGGAAAGAACCTGCATGAAGTTCTCGCTGTGCTGATTCCAATGGTACCAACGGTTTGAAAAATGGACTTTGTATGATACCGCAATGGTTGTTTGAAAAATGGTGGAATTTCTATAAATAGGGCGTGGGGCCCAAATGACATGTCATTATTACGTGCGAGTTTGGCAGAGCAATCAGAGCTATTTTTCGATTTCCGGGAGATTTCACCATTGGTTTTCGATTCTGCGAGTTTCAGGTAACTCTATTTGCTTTAGCCTTTTCAATTATGTCTTTTTTGTTTGGCGGCGGGCCCCCGAAGGCCACGAAATTCCATGTTGACCCTCCAACGTGGAATATCGCGGGTTTCGGGTCTTTTCCAGCGATGAACCACGTGGGTTTCAGGCTGACAGTCGCGATGTTCATCGCGAGTTCATGGGGGATAGTCGCAATGTTCATCGCGTTTGTCCGGCCAAAACCCGCGATGTTCATCGCGGTTTCTAGGATGGAGGCCGCGATGATCATCGCGGATTTTGGGATGGAGGCCGCGATGGTCATCGCGGCTTTTGGTGAAAAGGCCATCGCGGCTTTTGGTGAAAAGGCCGTGATGGTCATCGTGGATTTTGGTGAAAAGGCCGCGATGGTCATCGTGGCTTTTGGTGGAAAAGCCGCGATGGGATTTTTTTTTCAAAAATTTTTGTGCTGGGGCGAAAAATTTCTTCTGTTTTCTGGCAGGATGTTGAGGAGACCATTGTCCTCATGGCGAGAACAGGAGCTCGATGATGATCTGATGGAGAAGATTCAGACTGATCCGGGGGTGCGACAGACTCTGGCTGTGAGCAGACTTTTGAAGTTCGCTCAGATCCCACCCATTCGTTCAGTGAGACGGCTCCTGAACAAGCTGGTGAGTTGGTGGGTGCCGGCGGAGGGTGCATTTATTATTGGGGGTGAGAGGTTGGAGATCACCCTCACGGATGTCTATTTTTTTGACTGGGTTTCCTCGTTTGGGTGAGGTGGGCGATCTCTTGCCGAGGATCCTGCCGGGTGTAGATATGGAGGACTTGTTACAGACTTTTTGTGTTGGTGATGCCATTTTGTAGAACAACTCTATTAGTCTGCGATCCCTGCGTGAGTGGGATATGCGAGCTGATGGGGCATGTGTTCTATGGATATTGGGTGCTGCTGCGCCACATCGTTTGTCTGGGGGACAAATGATGTTAGTGGATTCTATTCTACGGGGGACTTACTATGCCTGGGGGCAGATGTTTCTAGCTGGTGTCCGGAGAGATCTGGACAAGGCCAGTCGAGAGGGAGGAGAGTTTTGTTATGCCTCCTTTCTATGCTGTTTTTTCTTTGAGCGGGTGCCGACCTTGCGGCCACGGGTACCCATTCGTGCTAGTCTGGTGAGTGAGCCTCGCATGATGCGGTGGGGGTAGATGATGCCTCATGGCGGTGGTGGTGTCCGTGGTTTCTTCACTGAGGATTTTTATGAGCAGTGGGAGCAGATGCCCCTGCTGATTGAGGACTACCCTTATGCCGGCATGGACTATCGAGGCGACCCCGAGATGCCTCGTGCCCCAGGACAGGCCTGGATTTTAGATGGTATGTTTTGTGTTTTATTTTATACTATATCATGTGTTGTTTGATTATCAGTCTATGATTATAGTTGCATATGATGGTTTATTTGCATTGTGCAGATGTTGGGCCTGTACCACCGGCCGACTACGTGGCTCGTCAGGGGCGGGCGATGGTGGTCGCTCATCCACCTACAGCAGTACCACCTCCGTGTGGTGGAGGATTTGCAGCTTGTGGGAGAGGGGTTGGCCCTCGAGATGACACCATAGAGGGTGTCAGACAGACCTTCGACTGGATCCTAGCTGGAATCCTCGAGGATGGTTGGAGAGACCTGGATCGGGATATTTTGGAGGGTTGCTTCGGTGCACTGCCTGAGTGGCGGTCGCTCTTGTTAAGGACAGCGGTGTTTGTGGCAGAGCACAGGGGTGGTGCTCAGGATGTCTCGGCAGAGCCGGCTCAGATGAGGATCCATCTACGGGATGACCCAGCGGGGCCAGCGGAGGAGGCGCCAGAGGAGCGCAGAGTTCGGGCTCTCCATGACCTGGCGGGGCCAGCGGAGGAGGAGCTGGAGGAGCCTAGGGATCCTAATGAGTAGATGATATTGTATCTGCCCCCAAATGCTGATGAGCATATGGGGAAGCATTTTTTGTACGATTGATGTATTTTTTGTATATCGGGTGCTGAGGGCACCTATGACATGTTCTGACTATACGATATATATATATATATATTCGATGCTGGTATATAGTCGTGTATGCACATGGATGCACTTGTTTGTCTTTTATGTTTGCCCGTGGAGGCATGTTTGAGTTTCTGTATGCCCGTGGAGGCACCTGTTATGCACGTGGATGCACATTTGGTTTTTTGTATATGCCCATGGAGGCACATGTTATGCATGTGGATGCACCTTTTGTTTTGGTATATGCCCGTGGAGGCACATGTTATGCACGTGGATGCATTTTGTTTATGGATATGCCCATGGAGGCACATGTTATGCACGTGGATGCACATTTTGGTTATGACATGATGCGATTGGTGTGCCAGTCGAGGACATTGTTGGCCATATGGTCTGCTACACTATTGAGGTGTCTTGGGACATGTGTGAACGAAATGGATTCAAATTGTCTAACCATTTGTTTAATGCGCAGGAATTTTCTGAAAAGACAGGGATCGCGTACCTGGTAATCATTGTTGAGTTGGGAAACTAGGAGCTGTGAGTCCAAGAAAACGTTGAGGTGACGGATGCTCATTTGGAGAGCTGCGGCCAGGAGACCGGTCACGGCATCGTATTCAGCTTGGTTATTGGTGGCGGCACCTAAACATACTCCGTCAATGTGAATTAACTCATGTGAAGGGGAGTATATTACCCAAGCTGCGGAGGCGACATTGGGAGACCAACGGCTTGCACCATCAGCGAAACCGACATAGCAGAGTGGAAGAGGATCCATCTGTGGTCATGCAGAGAAAAACAAATATTTAGGTTTTTGAATTTTTTGTGAGAAAAGAAAGTAAGCCTATACTAGAATGGACGGTGGTGTTTATCAGATTTTCTATGGGTAAAATCGTTTAAGGTACAACCTGTTGCGTGGGTTGCATAGGGGATTGCCTTCTGAATCGGTCAGAATGTATGCCCCCTGCCCGAGGAAAGTGTGTACGATGTAAGGGCCTTGCCACATAGATACAAACTTTCCCTTTCCGGTTTTATCATGAGCTTGATCGTAAGCGAGGACAAGGTCTCCCTCAGAAAAGGTTCTTGGGTGGATGTGTTTGTCGTAACTTAGTTTTGATCGTTGTTTGGCTGCTTCCATGTTTTGAATGGCTGTGTGCCGATCTTCATCGGCCTGCTCTAGGAGTAGTAATCATTGCTCAATCGGGGAAGTGTCCGGTAGGAGTTCAATGGCGATATGTAAGGCTGGAATCTGGCACTCAATAGGGAGGACGGATTTGACACCGTGAACTAAATGGAAAGGGGTAAAACCGGTGGCGGTTTTGGTTGAGGTGCAGTAAGCCCATAGTGTCGGGAAAAGCATGTGGTGCCAATTGGATTTGTGTTTGTCTACCATACGTTGGAGGATGGTCTTCAAGATTTTATTGATCGCTTCGACTTGGCCGTTTCCTTGGGGATAGTAGGCGGAAGAGAAATGGTGTTCAAATTTCAACATGGTTGATAATTCTTTCCAGATGGCATCTTCGAAGTGAGAGCCGTGGTCAGAGACTAGTTGCTTCGACACTCCGAAACGAGTGATAACATGGTTGAAGAAGAACCGTGCTGCAGTGTCGGCCTTGCAATTGTAAGTCGGCATGGCTTCTGCCCACTTGGTGAAATAATCTACGGCCACAACGATGTGTTTGTGACCGCCGGCTGACGTGGGGTTGCAGTCGAGGAAGTCGATGGCCCATTTGCAGAATGGTCCAGCAGTGATGACTAGATGAAGGGGGGCAGGGGGGGGTTCTTGCTTTGGGGGCAAAGAGTTGACAGTTCTGGCAATGCTTGACTGCGGTGATGCAATCAGTAAACAATGATGGCCAAAAGTAACCTGCCTGAATGATCTTCTGGGCGGTGGCCATGCCAGAGAAATGGCCTCCGCAAGAACCGCTATGACAATCATTGAGGACTTGTTCTGCCTCACTATGGGATAGGCATCGGTGTAGGATGGTATCAATGCCGCGTTGATAAAGTACATCCCCTATTAAGAGGTATCGGGGGGCATGGTGTCGTATCCGACGGCGTCCGTCACGATCGATGTGTGGTCGAAATTTTTGTGTGCGGAGGTAAATCAAAATGTCTCCGTACCATGGGTTGTCAGACGAAATGATGAAGATTTGTTCGTCAATCAGATCTGTTTGGATAGCGGGTGATGACGAAGAGGATGGGAGGTCAGTGATGAGGTGAGCAAGCGCGAGGGATTTGGTGCTTTTAGGAGTTCTGAAAGTAAGGTCATATTCCTAGAGGATAATGACCCATTTAGCAACACGACCTTGTAGGAGCCGCCGGGTTAGGAGATAGACCATAGGGTTGGAGTCGGCCACAACCGTGGTATGACTGAGTAGAATGTAGTGTCACAATTTTTGTACGGAAAAGACTACAGCTAGGGCTAATCTTTCCTCATATGGGTAACGTAGGGGTGGGCCAGACAAGGTCTGGCTGACGTAATAAATTACATGCTCTTGGTGAGAGGCATCTTCTTGGACCAAAACTCCGGACACAGCATATTCAGATGCCGAGACATAAAGGGTGAAGTCTTGAGAGAAATCTGGTGGGGATACCAAGGGGGCTTGTGTGAGAGATTTCTTGAGGGCTTAGAATGCCGTGTCTGCTCATCCCAAACAAAGGGTATGTGGGTACGAAGTAAGCGTAAGAATCCGTGGACTTTGGTGGCGTAATCAGGAACGAAGCGCCTAAGGAAATTGGACCGCCCTTGTAGACTCTGGAGCTGCGGAAGCATGCGAGGAGGGGGGATTTCTAAGATGGCTTTGAACTTCAAGGGATAAACAGTAATTCTGTCTTGGGAAACAATGAAACCCAACAACCGTCCTGCCGGAACGCAAAACACACACTTGTGTGGGTTCAAGCAGATTTTACATTTGCGACAACGCAGGAAAACTTGCTGGAGGTCGTTAATTTGGTCTGATCATTTTCGGGAACGGGCTGTAAGGTCGTCAAGATAGACTCGCAGGATATGGACCAAGTCGTGAAAGCAATAGGTCATGGCTCGCTGGAAAGTGGCACCAGCATTTTTAAGGCCGAATGGCATGACGCGATAGGAAACGATACCCCATGGGGTGGTGAAGACAGTCTTGTACTGATCCTCCTTACGGATGTGAATCTAGTTGTATCTGGAAAACCCGTCCATGAAAGAAAGGACTTCATGGCCCGCACACTCATCAATGAGTTGGTCAATGAATGGCGTGGAGAAATTGTTTTTTGGACAAGCGTGGTTTAAATCACGGAAGTCAGTGCATACTCTAAGGGTGCCTTGCTTTTTGTTGACAGGAACGGGGTTCGACACCCAGGTGGTGTACGAAATAGGATAAATGAATCCTGCTTTGCGAAGTTTCTCGACCTCAACTTTAACAGCGGGGAGTTTGGAAGGATGAATGGGTCGCTGTTTCTAACGAATAGGGGGTACCTCAGGCCATGTATCAATGTGGTGCTCTATAATGGCGGGGTCAAGACCAGGCATTTCGGTATAGGACCAGGAAAAAACATCCCGAAATTCTTGAAAAAGCTTCTTATACGCCTGAGTTTCTGCTTGAGTGCAAGATGCGCCCAGCGAGATGAGCTCAGGTTTCCCTGGTGTTGTGGAAATATCGATTTGTATAATGGGGGAAATGTTGGACATGTTCCCTTCTTCAAAGGCATCCGGTGCTAGGATGGGGTCTTTTAACCAATCGACCTTAGTGGGTATGAAATATTTCGATTCGACCGATAGCTGGTTAGATGCGGTGTGTTAAGTCAGTAAATTTTTCTGCATTTTTAGTTTTTCCTCTCCAAATTTTAATTTGATTTTTGAGTTTATCTTAGTTAATTGTTGGTCTTCAGTTTTGGTTTTCTGCCTTCTTAAGAATCTTGTGAATGCTTGAATAAATTTTTAGCCCAGTCTTCACATTTCATTTGATTTTGGTCATTTTTATGTTGGAAGTGGGTCAATATGAGTTATATATTCAAAAGAAGAATCAATTTTGACTTTTAGAGAGAAGCTAAACTAGCGGCCTAAACCAAAAAGCTGCTAAAATCTCCGATAAATTTGGCAAAAGTTAGAAAATCTGCTAAAATTTGGTTTAAAGATATTCTTGTAGCGCTACACCAAAGTTTAACACAGAGTGCGCTACAGGAATATCGTGGCATGAGTTTTTCGTAAAATCTTGATCTGATTTCAATCATCATGAAGAGTGTGAGAGTCTAATCGCATTTTGTGAAGTGTCTAACACGTGTATGCAGCATTTTAGCATGATGTTTGTGGTTTGATAATCACGAAGAGAAGCAAGGCCATCATTACAGGTAATGCGGGTTTCAGTTGCACAGATACCAGCCAGTTCCGGGTTTCGCTGTCAAATCTCCCTCGTCACACGCATAATCACTAAGGATTTAGTGTTTGAAGAGGAGTCTTCATCGTTCAACATTGGATTACGTTGCTGTGGAAGGAGACACCTGTGATTCCGGCGCCAGCAGAAATTAGGGCTTTGAATTCGTTTCACCTGCAGCCAAGAAAACGTTAGGAGGACACCTGTGCTCAAAGAGGAACGTTATTGACACCTCAATTTGAAGACATCACGCCACGATGCAGGAGTAATTGACAGGTATTACGTAAACCCTCATAACCGAAGAATTTGGGGTTTTTGCTGCTGCATGTCCTTCTGAAAAAATTGGTCGCTGAGAAAGGTGTAATAGAATGAAAGGATGAAGAATTCATCATTGAAATGGTTAGCTGAAGCATGATAGCAGGAATTAGCATGACTGTTCCTTTTATGACCGAATCTGAATAGGGCGTTAAAAAACTCACAGAATTTCCTGTAGAATTCAGTTTGTTTAAACAGAGGGAAGTCTGCTAGTTTGATATGGGTGTTACACAGGGAGGTTTGTAGATTTATACATGGGTTAAATTGTTATAACCTGCAGTACTATTTGCCCAGAAAGCAGCTTATAAAACCATTCTGAAACCTAAAACTATACTGTTCCAGTTCCTTGACAAGAAAGAGATGGGAAAAAACAGTAAAAGTGGTAAGATTAATAGGGTTGAACCCATAGACTTGACATGGATCCAAAAGCTTCCAGATTGTGTAGAGCTGTTCCAACAGGCAGGATGGTTGAAATTCTTCAAGAAGATAGATGGTTTTAATGCCCAAGTATCATGCAATTTTGCCAAAGGACTTAAGAATGAGATGATCATAATAGGTCCTTTAAAATTCAAATTGACTGTTGATTTAATTTCAGAAGCCACTGAAATTGATAATGAAGGCGAGCTTTGGTTTAAGAAATCTCCTTTTGAGTTTGACCCTCAAAGATACTTATTGCCCAATGTTGTTCCTGGCTGGAACAAAGGTATCATCATTCATAATTTCAAAAGGGAATGGATTGAACCTTTAAGAATTCTTCAGAGCTATATAACTTGTGAAGGGAGGTACTCATTAGTTTTCAAATACCATCTCAGGTTCTTGCAGCATATGGTAGGGGTGTCAAAAATGAATTTGCCATTCTTTTTCTTCAAAAGCTTGCAGAAGATGTCTAGCAAAATTAAACAGCAGGATGATCATACCTCCCAATCATTGTTTCATCATGGTCTCATCAAGTTGATCATCTCTACAGTGTTGCAGAAGGAAGAAAAAACTTGGGACTTTTTTCTATTTTGGTCAGGGATTCATTCCAAAGGAGAAGAACAGCAACCCAAAAGGAAAACTGATAAGGGAAGAGTAATGGTACAAAAATTGGGTTATTCAGCTAAACCTGCAAACAAACATGGCATTAAAATTAAAAAGGAAACAAAGCAGGTGGCAGATGAAGGAGAGATTGACAGTCAGCCTCAGGAAATTCCACAGCACAGTGAAGTCAAATTTTCATTATTTGATGACAAGAAGGAAAAGGAAATTCCTGAAAATAAACCATCATCTATAACAGTGGTTCATGAAGAGAGGAAAATTGATATCAGGGTTATTCCTGTAGCAAAAGAGGAAGTCCAGAATCTGCCCAAAAGCCCTATCACAGTCCTCTCGGATGATGAGGGCTATATGTTTGAGGATGAGCAGTTCATTCCAGAAATCAAGGTTAAAGCTGAGACTAAAGAAAATCAAGCTATAGAGGATAAAACTACCAAGCCTAAGAAGAAGATAAAAAAGCTAGAAGTGGTAGAATTATCATCTGTCCAGTATCAAGGGAAGACACTAAAAATGATGGGAGAGCCAGCTTCTTTATGGAGACCTAAAACTAGGTCTAAAAACAAATTAAGATTAAATATGAAAAAGTTGTTGAATCCGAAATTGAAAACTGGTAAGGTAGACATTTCTGATGAAGAATCCATGGAGGAGCAGTCAAAGAAAAATGAATTGCAGTCAGTTAAAAAAGAGGATGTTGGGTCTGTAAATGTAACAGGTGAAGAAAGCTCTAAATCCATCATTGAAAACAATTCTGGAAAATTGTTAACAGAAGATATTAAATCAGCACAGGTAATAGGTGTTTCAAACCCCATCATTGAAGATATTGCTGTAAGACCATTGACAGAGGAATTGATGTTTAAGAAGTATAACATGTTTTGGAAACCAAATGAAGATCTGGATGCTGCAATAGAAAAGCTGGTAAATTCTGACAAGGATAATTTAAAGAAGACTGTGAAACAGTACAAGCATCAAATGAACTATATGCAAGAAGTAAACGATGGTTTAATGCTAGCAAATAGAAGATTGAGGGAAGACCTTCAGGACACTCATGACAATTTTCAGGAGCTGGTGATTGATGCAAAGGAGGCACTCAGGAGGAAAAGGATGGCTGACAGGAATTGCTCAGAATTAGAAAGGACAGTTCAGACCTTGCAGCATGAAAATGAACACCTACACAGAAGGATAGCTGAGCTGGAGCAAAGGCACAAAAAGGTGAAGAAAAGATCCTCAAGTCCAGATGGCATAGCTTTGCTAGTGGAGGCATCGAAAGAGATCTAGGGCAGTTAGGTTCATTTAAAGCTTTTTGTTAAGGATTTGCTATTTTTTAGCAAAATTGTAATTTGTAAAAATGTAAATGTTATTTTGCCTAATCTAGCCATTCGATGGAGGATTAATAGGAGAAACCCTAACTGTTTTGAGGGGGATGAAAAACTATTTAGAGAGGTAAAAAAGACATTGTAGAGGTTCGAACTTTTGGAGCTAGAGGAGGTCTGCATACTGTACTTTCATCCAGACTTGTTCACTGCTAAGTATTGCAAACTCTCATATTGCATTTTTGATGAAACTATGATATATGACTCCTTATTCCACTTCTGATATGTGTTGGCTTCATTTTAAAATTATGGTTTCTTGATTGACAATTTCATTTCTGGTTTTATGTATGATTTCCAGTAAGTGCTTGTCTTTTATTGAATGAATTTCAGTGCAATCTTTTGGTGAATTTCTGAGTTATATATGCATCTTCATGGATATATGTATGTGAATTAGTTTTTGCTTATTGGTTGAATGTATTCCCTTATGCTCTTGAAGTTTTCTTACCAAAACCTACAAAACAAAACCCTAAAAACCTAGTTTGGATTGATTTTTATTTTGAGATTGTGTTGGCTTGTTACCTTAGCCTTAGTAACAATTTCTGACACAAACACGGTGGATGTGGATGGTTCTGGGAGGAAATACGAGCGATGATGCATATCATCCCAAGGGTAGTCGGGTGCAGTGAGTGTCTCCAAAATTTGCTCATTAGTATTGAAGTAGTCAGACCATAAATAAAGGGGTTCTGGTTTGAAAGTTGTTGAAATCATATAGATTGTATTGAATTCTTCCGACGAGGATGATGGCAAGGGGTAGATCTCCTCGATGAGGGGAGGAGATATCTCTAAATCGACGTTGTTTAACTCATACAATGCTGCTCTATAGTCAGGGAGATCAGGACAATGGTGAGAGTAGTGGTCGTAAACACTGCATATGGCACAAGGATGGTTGGTGCGCAGTGATCTGTCGCGAGGCTGAGGAGGTGGCTCTAGTCTAACTACTGGGATGCTGGTGTCATCGTCCAACATATTCATATGTTCCTGGAGTGCCGGTAACTGTGGGCATTGATGAGTGGGATGGCCTATCTCATCGCATAACGAGCATTTAGGAGGAGCTCGAAATACGGGTGGGGGTTTAACTGCCTTAAGAGGTGGTATAGCAGTGTATGGTTGTGGACCTCTGCCCCCAGTGGGCTTGACAAGAGGAGGAGGATTCGTTGACGATGAAGGGATATTGAGACTAGGAGGAGGTTTCGTTGACGACGAAGGGATTGTGACACCAAGAGGAGGTTGAGTAGTGGTAACAATAGGTTGTACCGGTTGGAGGATGACATTTGGTGTCAGCGGTGGAGCGGGAGGTGAAATATACCACAAGGGTAATCCCAATGTTAACCCGGGTAGACTAAGGGTAGCCATAACCGGGGCACTTACTATACCCGAAGGAGGAAATAGAAAGGGGATGGTGTGGATGGGTGTAACACCGATGTGACTAGGGACCAATGGTGTTTGACTACCGGGTGCTTGTGTATTCTGTGAAAGAGTACAGAGGTTTGCGACGTGGGTCTCCGGTGACGGTGGTGGAATGGCCTGGAATGTAGAGGTCATTGGTGTATCTGAGTAAAGTCCGGGTCCCACAGAAGAAACAAAGGAGGTAGTTGCACTAGAAGCGGGTTGTTCAATCATGGGGAGAACATTTTCGGGTGCTACAGGGGCATTGGGATAACAGTAGGTGAGTTGGTCGATTTTGACCACGCGTCCCTCGTGGGGGAACATCATGGTACGAAAAACGGATGAGGCAACCGCTTTCATGGCGTACATGTAACTGCGGCCAAGTAAAAGGTTATAATTGAGTTGGGCATTAATGACCTCTATGTCAATGAGCACAGTTTTCCCACCCAATTGGACGGGGACATTGGGTAGTAGACCTTGAGGTTGAGCTGACCGGCCGTCGTAGGCCCGCAATGCAGTGGTGGATTGCTGGAGAGTAGGGGATCCCAACTTCTGCCAAACGAATGTGGACATGACGCATGTAGAGGCACCCTCGTCGATGATACATCGATGGATGACAAGATTCCGAATAGAAACAGAAACTTGGACTGCTATGGTGGAAGGCAGACGTGGTTCAGACTGGTCCAAATCAAAGGTCATCAATTTTGAATCATTTGGGTCAATCGCCTCAATGGCGGAAAGTAAAGTCTTACGCTGCGTAGGACAGTTTTTTAAGACTTCTAACGTAGACATGGCTGCGGGAGATTGAGCTAAGTCATCTACGATGTTGTAATTTGATGCAGCCCATGCATTGGGGTTGTTGTTGATACGGCAGAGTGGGAAACGAGGTGCTTCAGAGGTGCCATCGAGTGGAAGCAGTGGTATACGTAACGTCTGATCAGTGGGATGAACATTAGTATCCTTATCAGCGAGGGGGGCTTCGGAGGTAGGGCCATACTGGTTCCAACGTGTCTGGATGTTGACATCGGCAGTGGACATCATCAATAAGTGGTGAGTGTCTGAATCAAACATTGGTTGATCAGGAGCGGCGTAAGTGATTTGTTGTGGTGGCACGTTGCCCTATGGGGGAGCTAACGGCTGAGTGTTCACCACTCCTTGTGTTGGAAAAGGGTTTTGTAGCACCAAAGGTTGTTGTTGAGGTGGTGGAGGGTTGGGTGGCGGCTGAGGAGCCGCCTGCCCTTGACGATGGGAGTCATCTGTCCATAGTTGCCGAGCTCGCTCCAGATGTGGGCAAGCGTGGGTATAGTGGCCATAGACCCCGCAAATAGAACAAGGATGGTTTGTTCGTAAATTAGCATTTTTGGCTTGCTTAGGTGGCCGATCAGGATTCTGATGAGCAGGCGCCGCGTTATTATTTTGGGGAGGTTGTGGACCTTGGTTATTGTGTTGATTGTTACCGCGGTTACGTCCTCTTCCACGGTTTGATTGCCCACCCTGGTTACGTTGGTTATTTTGGTATTGGGGCTGTTGTTGTTGTGCGTACACATGCCCTTGAGCATTGGGGGGATTCTGGGGAGCCACAGGTGCAGGAGCAGGTTGTGGTGGGTAATATGCAGGTGGAGCTGGCGGTGGTCCAGTTGCTTGTTGGGGTTGTTGGTACCCCTGAGCTATTGGATGTGTTGGATTAGCTGGTGCAGCTTGCTGTGTGTACTGCATCGGTTGTTGCTGGAACTGAATGGAGTTCTGTGTAGCAGGTTGGTTATAATATGTAGGAGGTACATATGCTAATGGCGCTTGCCCATAGCAATGTTGTGGACAAGAGGGTCCATGAATGTGATGTGTCTGGTTTGTTGGAGCGTAAGAAGTTGTCGCTCCGGAACTGGATGTAGCCCTAGAGAGGTCTGGGGAAGGCATGGTGCTCACCATGCTGAAAGCTTTAGCTTGCGGTGTGATTTGGCCAATAATGCCATCAGCGGCATGTGATGCCCCCGGTGTGTCACCGTGTGAAGAGTCACCGCGTGGGGCGTCTGGTATGATTGTGTATAGATAACCCGACTGGGCGTAAATGAGATCAAACTGTTGGGCTTTGAGGATGGCCTCTTCCTCAAACTGGGGTCTTTCGGATGCCACATCCTTCGCAATGAGAGGGAGAAGGGATTTTAGAAACCAATCTAGGAAGATACGGTCATCTAATTTGATTTTGCAGAGGCTTCGGCATCGACGCCACTCATGAATGTGGTCAGTGATGTGGGTGGCCGTGTTCTGTCTGCAAGACAGTAGGATCTCGACGCCCACATCATAGCGGACAGGTAACTGAAAGAACTGCAGGAAGGTCGAGGCAAGGGAGGTAAAGGTGGCATGCATCCCATGGGGCTGCTCGATATACCACTTGGCTGCAGAGCCAGTGAAGGTGCGCTGTAACAGACGGAGGCGGACAGATTCATCCACTATGGAGTTGGAGGAACACCATAGATGGAAGGACATGATATGGTTCTGGGGGTCCTCACCTGCCTTACCCTCAAACTTAGGGATGTCGGAGGGGAGTTTGGTGGGCATGCGAGGCCACGTAGGATCGTGTCTGATAGGGTCATTGGTGAGCCTGGCTAAATCTGGCAAGTTCAGACTTGCCATATACGGTAAGCTAGCAGATGTAGTGACTAGGACTGGGACATGCCTAGTGATGGTGGTATGGGGTCTAGTAGCACCTAAAGGTATGCTAGGTATTGAAGGTATATGTCCTCCAATAGGTGTGGTCTGGTAAGGTCCAGTGCTTCCTAGTGCAACATGGGTTACACCAGGGTTAGGAATAGTAGTGGTGATTCCTAGGATAGGGTTTGTGGAAACCAGATGGGGTGTGACCCCTATGTTGGGCATACCCATAACAGGTGGTGGCCCTGTGTTGGGAATTCCTATAATAGGAGGTGGCCCTGTGTTGGGCATTCCTAAATGTGGAGTGTTGCCCATATTGGGCATAACCAGGGGGGTGGTTGTTGCCATGGATGGTACTGCAGTAGAAGGGTCTGTAGACGTCTCTCCTATGGTGCTGGTAAAGAGTGGATAAAATGGTGTTCCAGACATAATGTTGGTTGGGAATAACGCAGTGAAATTTTCGGGTTCTGCCTTAGAATCAGAAGTGAAGTGAGGCGTGTCAGAATCGGATGACTGTCTAGTTGACCGACGATGTGTCAAGTCAAGGGATAAGGCTCGATGTCGGTGACGTGGCGAGCCAAGTAGACTGAACTCTGGGAGTTCTCCTTGTAGACGATGAGAGCGTCTAAAATTCTCAATGGTGAGAAAATAAGTTTTTGTGGAAAAATTTGTATGTGTAAAATGGTAATGTATAAAAAACTCAAAACCCTAATGCAACCAAGGGTGCAAGAAGGGGAGTGAAAAATGAAGGCTCTTAGGCCAAAAAATCAACCTCAAAAAAGGCACTTATTCTAGCAGCTGTGCTACAATAAGTGGAGGGATGCAACAAATGGTCAGAGTACCAACATGCAAACAGCTTCTAGAAAAATAGGTGTAACTAGAACAAAGGTGGGTTGAATCATGCAAACACCTAACTAAAAGTATTGTGAATCAACAAACGATATCCTCTGCAAGGTGATGAAATCCAAGTCAGACAATATGAGTGTTGAGACAACGGCTAGATATCCCCCTACCGGGAGGGGCACCGGGTAATCAATCCTAAAGAAAGGCTACTAGGATACTCCGTTCATGACGCGTCGAGAAAAGGTAAATCTGCCATTTGGTCCTTGATCGCAATATCCCAATACAGGGATATCTTGAGAACTACGAATGGTAGCCCTTCGGTTACTGAATGGATTTCGGTATTCCACTCAGGCTTTCAGAACCATCCTCGCGACTTCAACCCTCCTAGTGGAGAGGCCTTCCCACAAACTGGTTGTGACCGCGCCAATAAATACTAAGAGATTTTAGCTCCCTAAATGGACAACTTCTATGTCTCAGATGTAATAATTGAGGGGTGTTATTAGAACACCTATCCCCCCAATACTACCTAGCTACAAAGTTCTTTTAGTGTTCCTCAAGTGAGGTTAAAAGTGTGTTGAAATTAGGGTAAGTTTTAAAGCTCAGTTCAATTAAGCGTTTGAGTGGGTGCACGTGTAGTATTGTAAACTAAACTTGAAAGAAGTAAATGCTTTATAGGAAATTTTCAAAAAATAAAGGATCTTTCAAAAATAAAAAAGCAAATATTTATGACTTCTTTCAATAAATGGAAACTAAATGCTTTGCAAAATTAACTCAAAAAACAAAGGATCTTTGGAATCATGAAAGCAAATAATAGACTTCTTTAAAGAAATAAATGGTTTTCTTTTCAAGGAAATTGCTAAGGGCAAGATTTTTAAAGAAGTAAACAGGAAATTTTTTTAACCTAGATAAACTGCCAAAATAAGTCTTTCTTTCACTTTCTTGAAAATTTTTAAAAAGACTTCTAGATGTGCATTTAAATAATAAAAATTTTTCTATGGCTGTAAAATATGGAGAATTTAATACTGTAAAAATGTGCTATGTGGGCAGAAAATACAGTAAAAAATAACTTTTTGAATCGGAATGGCCGAATGAAAAAATTGGCAGCGCGGGTTTTGACTGAAAAGCCGTGATGGACCGCGCGGGTTTCTGCCGCACAGCCGCGATGGACCGCGCGGGATTTCGGCGCACTGTCACGATGTGCAGCACGGAAAATGTCCGCGAAGCCGCGATGTGCAGCGCGCAAATAGGCCGCGAAGCCGCGGGGAACCGTGAGGAAAAGGGGCGCGCAGTCGCAATGTGCAACATGGTAAATGACCGCGAAGCCGCGATGTGCAGCGCGGAAACAGGCCGCGAAGCCGCGGTGAACCATGCGGAAAAAAGCCGAAAAGTCACGATGGACCGCGCGACTGTCAGGCTAAAAACCACGAGGCGAAAGCCGTGCACGGAAGCCGAAAAACGAACCCGAAAATTGAGAATTACGGGCTGTTAATGGCAATAGATGGGGCCAAAAACTAGAGCAGCAATGGATCTGCTGTCTAGGATGGCAGATCTATGGATCTAAAGGCTAAAAACTAATAAAAAACTAAAATTTAAAAGCAAAATTTGAGATCTATTGTTCAAAGCCAGTGGAGTCGCCAAAAACTGTTGGCCCGGTTTTGCAACCAGGCTTAGTGCTATGGGCACCTGCTAACTAGTAGCAGCAGTTTCAATAGAATTAAACAAGAAACTAATCTAAACAAAACTAATCATGGATCTATGCAAGAATATAAGCAAATAATGGAAACATTTAAAAAAAACAAGAACAAGAAAATATTAAAGAATGAATTTGTATTAAAAAATGGGGGACAAGCAAGTGCTTGCGATAATACCTTCAATGGTGAAGGTTGATGTTGAGCAACTCCCAAGATGAGTAGCTCCAAGCTCCAAGAGGTCTCCTTCTCCAAGGTTGCTTACAATGGCCAAAATGCTCAAGGAAGATTTCGGCAGCATGAGGATGAGATAATGGATGGATGTGAAATGAGGAGCCCCTACCACCTTTTTATAGGTTTTGGTGGTGGGGAATACCATTTGTGGTTTTGTGGAAACCAAATGGTATTGACCAACATGGTTTAGGTACTTTTCCCTCCTTTTTCCTTTTTTGAATAAAATTAATATTTTTATTCCCTTTTTAATATTTTTGGGAATTTGGACCCTTTTTGAGGGTTTTTTATGCTTCTCAGGAAAAATAATATTTTTGAGTGGGAAAAAGGGGTGTACTAAGGTCTTTTGGTGACTTTTTGTTGGTTTCAGAGGCTCAGATGGTGGAAAAGTGGACAAATGGGTCATGTGAATAAGGGAATGAGCTATTGATCACTTTTTAGGTGTTAACAGCACCGTGCGATTCCCTCATCGCAGCACCGGAAGTGCGCAACACATTGTGTTTTGTCATATTGCATAAGTAATAAGATAAATAACCTAAGGCAATTGGTGAATGGATAAAACACTAAATAGATTTTGTTGAAGTTGGTTAAGTCTAAAGAGGAAGTGCATTTATCAGTTGTGCTATCCTGTTGTCGAATACCCTCCGAATCGTGTATTCCTTGGATGCGTGAGTTGTGCAAGCATCCTAGCTTGTAGTAGTATTAGCCGCGAAGAAGGTGAACTTCGCGCAACCCTCAGTCCACAGCGTGAGCCCCACAGTGTGCTGTTCTCTATATATGTTTACGTGCTCATCACTTGGTTGTGGAAACCTGATTCTGCAACCCCCCCATTACTTCGCCTCGGGTGAGTGCTCATTCTATTCACAGACTGTTGCCGAAACGGCCTATGAAAAGGGGTTTTGTTGGTTCTTTGAATCGTGAAGAACCTAGGTCTTTATCGTAAACCTTGAGACAGTTATATTAAGCCAACAAGGGGCTATTCAATTCTCTCAAGCATGTGAGGATTCCCAGTTGAATTTTGGATCCAATAGAGTTGTTTTGAGCCTTTAATGGGATGTATAAGTAAGTGGTCCCAATGTTTTGACATTCGTGCAAGTTTCGAGGGAAATCCTGCGTGGGTATGTGCATGTAACATAGCAATTGAGTCACGCTTAATAGAGCGGGTGTCAAGTGTTTTAAGCTGCATGATTGTCTGTGCCAATTGATTTTTGCATTTTAGGGATCAGTTTATCTTTTGGATCTAATGAGGATGTCTTTGGTGAGATAAATTCTATATTTCAATGACACCTTTCTGCAAGATTAGTTGAAATGTCACATGTATGTGAAATTTAAGCGTTAACAATTTCCCTTGATGTATGAGGTTTGGAGGGTACTATAGGGATGATAATACATCACTATTTATTTCTCTCTATGTTTTAATAAGTTATCAAGCATGTGTGGGTTAAAATACCTTCCCATAGGGGAAGGTTGTTGGTGATGATCATTGAAATTGTAAATAATATATGGTGTTTTATACAAATTAGACAAGCACACCTATCCTCGCGAAAATATGTAAGAATATATTACAAAAAGACGGGATTGAGTGGTAAACACTTGATACTGCTAATGCAAGGATGGAGGTAGATTTGATGCTTGTATGAGTAAATGAATCCTAGAAATGATGCTACTGGTGCCAAAGAATCAGAACTATTGATGACCACAAACACCCCATTGGGGTGGGGGACATGAATAATGGTGAAGTTGTTTGGATAAATGCACTATACTCGATGTGTTGCTACCATGAATCATAAATGTGAACACTACTACTACCATTGTAATGTATGACTTTCCCTAATGCGATGGAATTGTTAATGTCAAGCATAGGGGAGACCACTAAGATAGAGAGCAATAATAAATGTCCCTACTTAGTTCAAGGTGATCCCTTATATTAATGAGAAAGGACCCCAATGTGCAACTACAACTACTAGTACTCTTAGAATATGATGTTTTAATGTCAATTAGAGTTGAAGCATATGCTTGGGAGAGAGTCTTATCTTGAGAACGAAGATCATTTTGTATCCAACTGGGAAACTGAAGGACTTGACACAAGATTGGTTGATAAGTGTGGGGCTCATGACTTCCCTTGATCACTATAAATAGGGGTGAGTGACTGATGATGACATTCTTGAAGTGGTGATGTAGGGTGTAATAGAGGGAAAACATACTATAGATGAAGGGATTTATCAGAGACACAATACTAAGGAGGTAATTGTGAATTATGACATACCTAATAATGCTAGGGTTAAATGCACTCAAATACATCAATCAAGGGAAACCATAGTGTGCTGCAAAAAGAATAATGTAATGGTGTTTCCACAGTTTTCAATGGATCAGGGAACGATATATACATAACGAATTCTTGGTGTAGTTCCCACGGTTTTGAGTGGGTTGGCAAACCAATGTATATGGGATGGATTCCCACGATTTTGAGTGAATCAAGAAATTATTTTGATGATGATAGGATTTTTTTGGGGAAAACAAGAAGATGCGTGCCCAATGAATCAATGTCGTGGATAATGTTCCTGTGGGAATAAATGAGTGGGATTGGTGTCTTCATAGGGAGGGGTCCCCATTAGTGTTTTATCAAGGGTTAATGATATGAAGAGGAATGAAGATGGTATATTTATCACGAAGTTGATGAGATGTTATCTATGAATCATAATCATCACATGTGTCGAGGAATCTAAAGGGAGAGAAGAGTATAATGCAAGGAAATATTGTGTGGTTTAAACTTGAAAAACTAGGTGAGTGATAAGATTCCTCAGACTTATGGAGGTTCGA
Source organism: Larix kaempferi (assembly GCA_027924585.1). Classification (NCBI taxonomy): domain Eukaryota; kingdom Viridiplantae; phylum Streptophyta; class Pinopsida; order Pinales; family Pinaceae; genus Larix; species Larix kaempferi. The sequence continues at coordinate 2,550,552 of BSBM01000416.1, forward strand.
CATCATGGGTGCAAAAGTATGAAAGGGTTTGTAATGGTGCATGCGCACATGGGGGAATATGGTATTCTTGATGATGAAATTCATGGCATGTCATAATAAAAAATCAGGACCCTATGGTTATCAACTAGCATACTAGGTAAGTGCAATGTAAACAAAGGGAGGACATTTTCTATATGTTAGGATGAGATGATATACCTATGGTTGGTCTCCAAGCACCTTTGATGTAAAGTGACAAGTTTATTTATTGTTGATAGTATTGCACACATCACACACATACCAAAGTGAAATATAGATTATGTCGAGAGTATCAACAATGTAGAGTAATTAGAAAAAAACATAGTGCAGTTGTCGGATTGATTAAAAAGTAGGCAGGGTGAATAAGGGTGTTATCCAATGTGTGGTGGTTGTGAGAAAACCATTGTTTTTTTATGGAGACTATTGGTGTTGGAAATCAATGCAACTTATCTAGATGATATAATGTTTGCGCGTCTGTGTGGAACCTCAAGTCAATCACTTGTGGGTGATGGTTTTACATCTCCCAAAGATTTCCAATGCTCAACAGATCTCTCTTGGTGTCTAAGGATTGTTTGGTGTCTCATGGTTATCCTCCATGATCAAGGATGATTTTGGAAGTGGACTATGGTATTCCTTTGATGAGGAGAATGATGTATCATGGTGAGTAAACTTGCTAATGTTGACATGTTGATTACATAAACGTGATCATTGGTATTTCATGGGAGGACTTCTTCCTCCATAGGTCTCGTTGGTGGGTCTTCATGAGGGGGTGGAGGGTGGTCCTCAAGCCACATTTGCTCTAAAAATGAAGCTCTCTTCATGTAAAGGATGTGGAATTGAAAGACATAATGTGTTAATTGTCCACATGATCTCCATGGACAAGTGGCTTGGGAGAGGTTTATCTCATGCACAAGATCAGTGGTCGAGTGTCACAACTAGGTATGATGATGTTGGTCCTAGGTATGTTCCCACACGAAAAACACCCATGGGATTTGGCCGTTGGAAGTGGAGCCGATAGTGTTGGTACCTCTTGTGGTGGTTCCCTCAATGTTGGAGCTAATGTAGTGACCACATTAATGGAGGACGTTTCTTAACGATCAAGTGAGGGTATTTTGACAATGGAATATGTTAGATGGATAGTCTCTAATGCATATATGAATCAAGGTAGTTCGAGAAAATGATGTTTATAATGCACACACTAAGAAAAAATGGTGCATGTGTGATTAGTGCACTATTTCTTAGCCTTGGTCTTAGTATTAGGAGTGGCCAGTGCGGTTGTTGTTCCCCCTGCTAAAGTGATTGGGGAATGGGTTACATTAACAGTGGTGTTAAGAAAATTCCTCAGCTTCGATAAGATGGGGCACATGTTAGTGGAATTCCCTTGGTTCCTCCACATAGAACAAGGTGGGTTTATATGAGGTGTGGTTGTAGTACTTGGTTCTATAGGGGCTTTCAAATTTGGTTGCTTTGTGCCCCCAATGTTGGGTTTAGAGATAACTTGTGGTGGTTGAGACAAAGGTGGTACAACTGCCATAGGAGGTTTAGATGGTGTACCTGTAGGTGACATGAAGATAAAATCATAATGGGATAATGACATGAAACCCATATCCACGTAAGGTATCCACATAAGGTGGTGTGAGATACCAAAGATTTATTCCTAAAGTGATCCTGACCAATGTGATATGAACCATTACTAGGGTTCCTTGTACTCTCACAGGGGGGATACAAGAAAGGGATTTGAAATATAGGTGGCATCGAAGGGTTTAAGCTTTGATCGATGACATGACTAGTAAGTGTATTGATGATGATGTAGGGGGGATTTCGACTTATCTTCATAGGTAAAGATAGTGCAGATGCAACTGTCCATAGATGTGGGGATTTCTGATGGAGGACCCGAGTATGCCCCCAACAACTTGAAATATTTGTAAATTCTTGAACCAATATCAACATATTGGGGGGGGAATAGCTAATCCTATGGTGGAGAGGATGTTATTTTGGTTTTTGTTGGTATGTGGGTCATAGTAGTTGATTTGGTTAAGGGAGACGATGTTCCTATTGTGAGGGAACATCATGATGTGGAAAAATGATGAGGCCACTGCTTTCATGGTGTACATATAACTATGTCCCAAAAAAATGTTGTATTTGAGTTGTGCATCAACTAGCTCAATATCCAAAAGCACCATTTCATCCCCTAGCTTGATGGGGGAATTTTTGTACAAACAAAGGTTTCAATGGCCTCCCATCATAAGCACATAGAGATATAGATGAGGGTACCAGGTTTGGTGAACCTAGATGCTTCCAAACATGAGTAGGCATCGCACAAGTCAAAGCTCCTTCATCGATGATGCATCAATGAATAATAATGTTCTTTATAGTGATGGTAATTTGGAAAGCGACTGACGAGGGTAGTCACAATTTTCCTTTATTGAGGTCAAAGGTCATTAGAAGTGAATTGGAGGGATCAACAATTCCTAATGCACTAAGTAATACTTTCTTTTGGGAAGGGACATATTGAAGAAATTCTATTGTCAACATGGTGACAAGGGTTTGGGACAAATCATATATGGTAGTGTAGTTATGGGAACTTGAGTGATCTAATCACCATTTGGGAGAGGTATCTGTAGAGGCCCACTGGAGGTGGTGGGTACATATTCCCCTTGCAGGCATTCATGCATGCCATACCCTTTAGCACGAATCTGGAGTTTGGTGTCCACTGTGTTCATGTAGATATTTTTAAAGGTTACATCACCTAAGGTGCATGGATCTAGTTATTTTCTAACCACCCTTTGATTGGAAAAGGTTTGTTGCAACACAACTTGCTGGGGTTATGGTGCGTTAGGTGCTTGAGGAGGGTTGGATGTGGCCTTCTTCTTTGCTTCAAGCATTTGTTGACACTCATGTATAAATGGGAAATGGTGCATGTAGTTCCCTTACTCTCCACACATAAAGGAAGGATAATTGGTCCTAAGGTTGGAATTATTTAGTTGTTTAGGGGGATGAGTTTCCCCCTCATTCTAGTTACCAATGTTCTGGTTTTGTTGAGGATTGAACCCTTGTCCCTACTATTGGTTTTTCCTATTATTTCCTTTCCTCTTCCATGATTATTACGATTCTAGGGATTATTCATGTTTAAATACTCAAATATATAAGTTTGTTGAATGGGAGAAGGTTGTACTATATTTACCCCCATTTGAGGCATGGGGGTAGGACCAAGAGGACCAAGAAATGGAAAATACATATTATATCTAGGTGTTAGAAGATATGTGTTAATTGCTCCATATGTGTGGATGTAGGAGCATATCGTTCCATTTGAAGTGGTGGTACCAAAGGTGCTTGAATAGCATTCACGTATGTAGGACTATATGGTCTATAAGATAACTGACCAAATGGAGGAGTTGGCGCAGTTGAGAGCACCACTAATATAGGTGGTGCTTGTGGGAATTGCTCATATTGAGTGGTATAGAAGTCGAAGGTTGAGGAGAATTTCCTTGGTGAGAAATAGACTCACTAATCCTATGAGTTGATTATGATGTGCATGAGGGTGTCGGGTTTAAAGAATGATGTTGAGGGTAATTTGGAAGGATGGAATAGAGATACCCAGATTGTGAATAAATTGGAATGAAGTGTTGTTCCTTCAGAGTTGAATTTAGTTATATTCTCTTGCTTATTATGGCCTTATTATCTTCTTTCAGATATATTTAATATATAATAAAGATATAGATGCATAATGAAAAACATAAAAGACAACAATATACCCTAGGAAACCCTCAAGGGGAAGAAAACCCAGCAAACCTTTTTTTTTCCGTAATGATGCAAAATTCTATTAAACTAGGAGAAGTAAAGATACAGTAATAGTTACAATCTGAGGTGGTCTTATCATAAGTAGCCAACCTTGAAGATCTATAGAGTCATGGAGGTTCATATCAAAAATATAAAAAAATACCCTGCCTAGTACAGGGAGTCCAAGGACAGGTAGAGGAGACATAGCCATGAAGGCTTGAAAGAAAATAGTAGTCTGGTGCATATTAAAACATACAAAAAGATAGAAAGAAAGATGTTGAAAAACCTCCTTAACACGGTGCTGAAGGTGCCTTTGCATCTGAAGGAGTTTCCTCCATTATGGGGAAGCTGTAGCATGCATCGTCCTCCATGTCTCTCGCAGGTGGCAGAGTGTCTTTCACAGGTGGAAGAATGTCCTTCGCTGGAGGCTGAGTGTCTCTCGCACAGAACTTTACAGGAAAGGGCATAGTCTTTCTAGTAACAGGATCACTGCCATCTGGATCATTGTGAGTATGTTTGGATAGAATCGGGCCCAAGGTGGAGGGGATGGGGAAGGAGGATTGAACCTGCTCCTTTCCTTTCTGAGAGTCCAACACCCTGCCGCGTGGTGGGACAAAATACTCACCTATCGGGGTGTTCCAATCCTTGCCATCTGGAGTGGCCAAGTTGTCGAGTGTTACATTATTCCTGACAACTGAGGGTGTGGCACCATGAGCACTGCTTCTAGGATGAAATTCATGACGGAGGTGACAGGTGGGGGCATAGGCGTCCCAACTAAGTGTTTTCTCTAGACTGCTGAGTGTGGCTGCAATGTTTGGCAGGGTATCTCTCAGGGTTGGAGTAGCGTGTAGAGTGGTGGCCCAATTGGACAGTATATCGTCCATGAGCTCACCTAGCTTGTTTTTCACCAGCCAATAAGGATCCCAAGGATATTCTTAATTCCCTTTGGAGAGATTGTCAACAATAATCCTTTCCTCCCAATTGTTGATGAGTAGACGGACTAGAATTGAGACCTATGCACCATAACCTTCTTGGTTTTCCCCGTTTCCTAGGATTCATTATTATTTCTTCCCCTGGTTCCTTTCGGTCGACCCATGAAGTCAATTGTGACGGTAGCGCAGATGCTGGAAAATCATAGCTCAAGGAGTGCAGGAGCAAGGGGAGCTCGATACATATTGAAGGGAATGCGAATGAGCATGGATGGGGGCCAAGACAAGATGCTCTTGGAGAGACGGAATGCCATTCAGCTGGAAAACTGAACCTCACACGCCTGAGAGCCATGGGGATAGTTCACGACAGACCAGTCCAGGCTGGTTGAGGAGACATCGATGGCATGAAGATTAATGATCCCAACGACTTGACGTCGCATCTATAGTAATCCTAACCTTATCACTGCCACTTGGATGACGCTCATGTCTAGGTGTCCTATTTGGCCGAGTCCTCTTGGAATAACCCCTATCGTCACCCGCATCTAGGGAACCCAACAAACCTTTCTTACTCAGAGATTCAGTAAAAAAATACAAGTACATCATATATAGAAGTGATCTAGAACAAGAGAGGTCACATAGAAAGATGATGCCAAATAAAGAACCCCCAAAATAGTAGTCTTCTACAACCATGCAGTCTTCTTCTCTCCCTCTTGTGCACATGAGTAGCAGACTTGAGCAAATTGCTTGGTTGTCCAAATGAGGAGGATGCCACTTGTATTTATACTAGTTTTCTGGTTGAATGTTTCACTGGGGACAACTTGTCAATTTTTCCTGGGACGACTTGTCATTTGGGTGTCTGGGCCTACTTTCATGGGGCATTTCTACCCAGTTTTGGGGTAGTTTTACCATGTGTTTCTTGTGGGGACGACTTAGCTAGTGATGATACCTCATGTAGCTACAAACATCAACACTACCTATTAGATAGGGAGGCATCATCACATTGGAACACATCTAAACATCATCTGATCGTCATGGCTTGTCTCATACATCTCATCATCATAAGAAAGGTCCATACACACAACTCATTATGTTGAGAAGTGTGACCAATATAGTCCACATACGACAAGAAGTTCACACAGGACTAGGATTCCACGTAGAACACATCTCAGTCCACATAGAACCACAATACACACAAGACTAGGAGTCCACATATAACTCATCTTGGTCCACACAGAACTACAATCCACATAGGACTAGGAGTCCACAAAAAACTCTCAAGGAGTACGATCAACTCAACTTAGTCCATCAAGCAATACAATCCACTCAACTCATTCCATCGAGGAGTATGGTCAACACAATCCTTTGAGGAGTATGGTAAAATCAAATCAGTCCATCAAGGAGTACAATCAACTCAACTCATGTGATCAACTCGATTCAGTTCATTAAGGAGTATGATCACAGTTTTCCACACATGAACCATAGTCCACATAGGACTCTCGAGGAGTACGATAAACTCAACTCAGTGCATTGAGGAGTATGATCAAATCAACTCGACTCAGTCCACACATAACTCTCGAGGAGTATGATCAACTCAACTCATTCCATCGAGGAGTAAAATCAACTGAACTCACTCTCCATATAGGAGAATGTTCCACTTAGGAACCATCCCACACAGGGATATATTCCACATAGAAGTTAGGAACAAGTCTCATCTTGTACCTCATCACAACCAAACTGGTAATCAATCTCCCTTCTAGAGGAAGGGAATCTCCTCCACCCCAATATTTTCACAGATGTATGCAAGCTTCATTCCTGACAAAGGCTTGGTAAGGAAATCTGTAATCTTCTCATTGGTGAAGTTATATTGGATCTTCACTACTCCTTTCTGAACTATGTCTATGATGTAGTGATATCATATCTCAATATGTTTGGATCTATCATGGAACATAGGGTTCTCTGAGAGCTTCACACAACTCTGGTTATCATATAATATCATTGTTACATCAATCTTATGAACATACAAATTTGCAAGCCTAACAAATTCATACTACTTCCTTATAGGATGCACTGGTTGTGATGTACTTTGCCTCGGCTGAACTGAGTGCCATGGAGGTATATTTTTTGCTGATCCAAGAAACCATAACTGATCCCAAGCTAAAACAACACCCGAAGTTTCTCTTTTTGTCAACTACACTAGTATCCCAATTTGAATCAGTCAATCCTACCAGCTTCAATTCACTATCTGAGGTATATTACAGTCCATAATTAACTGTACTGCGTAGATATATCAGCACTAATGGTACATGGTCAGATCCACTAAGTCTAAAGATATGGTAGAGTCATGTAACTTCTTCAGATAAGTCTCCATAGGTTTGGCCATGGAATTACATTCCATCATACCAAATCTGTGCAAGATATCAATGGTATACTTCCTTTGTCCAAGAAGGTCTCATCCAATCCCTGCCACACCTATAATCCTAGGAAATAGTACATCAGTCCTAGGTCTTTCATATCAAACTCATGGGTTAAATCCCTCTTGTAGTTGTCAATCAGACTCTCGTCCCTTGTGAGAAAGAGATCATCATTCTTCATGATGGATTCATACTCATCCATCATAGCATCTTTCCATACCTGGTGTCCAACTTCTTCCTAAAAAATGGAAGGATATGAATCACTTATGTGACCCATCAAGGATGAATATCCTGAGTATCTGTTAGGTCTCTTGCAATTTCTGAATATACCTGGATATCACTTCAGACTCCATTGGGAACTGTGTTGCAAAATCCCTCTCCAACTCAACATCATACTCTCCCTTTGGATCTACACCTTGGCTATTCCATCATCTTATATGAGCTTTCATCCTATATTCCAACCTGGACCAAATCTTGAACACTATCTCTTCCTCCGGGACATTCACCCATTATCCAAGTCACATGGCTAATACTGGGGAAATGTCTACCCGATTCTCTGCTCATGCATATGAGCATCCTAATCCTTCAGTATCAATGGGATCTTCACATCCATCACTTGTCCTCTTGCTGAATAGCTATCCCTTGTTCTTTGGAACAAGTCTCTTATAGGTTATAACACATGTAATACCCCAATTTTGGACTTTGAAACACTATTATATTTTGCTAAGTATTATTTCAGTTTGGTTAGTTGACATTAGAAATATGATAAACTGATTTCTAATGACCATGTGGACCAACACATTAATGAGATGGGAGAAATCCCCTATGGGTTGGAGGGTAAATGCTAAATTATAATAATAATAAGAAATTATTATTGGAGAAAATGGAAAACCCTAAAGAAAATATTTGAGAGACTAATGAATTAAAAGAATTCATAAAATGAGAGAATTTCACACCTAAGAGAATAAAAAGTGAAAACTCATTGAAACACAAAAGGCTACACATTCTCATGATCATTAGCACAGAAGAGAAATGGGATCTGGGAAGAAAGATAACCTGAGACAAATGGAGACAGATTTGGGAGAACCAAACTAGTCCTAAAAACAAGTGAATGAGGATAGATTTGGGAGAACCAAACTGGTCTAGATTAAGAGAAATCATAGAACTGGGTATTGGTTCGGCCACTTAATTGTGTGAAAGTAGGAGAACTACCCCAAGCTTGCAGGAGCACTGCATTTTACTCTGAATAGGTTGTGTTTGAATTGATTCTCTTAATGGTTGAGGATTAAAAGGCCTTGGAGCATATTGGAGCTCAGGAGTACTGATTTGGATGTTGAGTTGCCTGCTCCCACTGAAATATCCTAAATAACTTGGAGGACAAGTTAAGGGTAATTTAAAAACCTATAATCTAAACCTGGGGGACTGTGAACTTAGCTCGGGAGTGACCTAAAAGCAACGAGAACTTGCTAGTCAATGGCTAGGAGGTTTGTGCTTGGTTCCACTGGTCTGCAGAAATACAGATAAGTGTCTATGCTTTATTTATATAAGTTTTTATGGATATTTGCTAGAGTTTATTATGCATAACTCTGATTTACTGTTTATTTACCAGATCTGAGTATGAATGTCTTATTATGCTAAATGATGTATGTGGGTCATGAATAGACTGTTATTCCCTTGTCATTTTGGGCAGATTCATGTTTTAATGCTATCTCTCAGTTTTCATAATGTTGCTGGAAATAAAATGACATATTCTTTATGCAGTAAACAAACTGAGATGTTTATGGTTATTGATGTATAATCCTGAGAGAGGAAGATATGAATGATCATAGTTCATACTAACCCTAAGAACATGTTGCGGTTATTTAAATATAATGCAGATCATTTCTTAGCAGATCCTATTTAATGGCAGAATGCATGTTTCTCATGTTATGACTGAAACAACACAGTCATGTAAACCCTAGGGTTTACATGTCAAGCCATTTAAATTTATAAGTCTTTTATTCTATTTTATGGATAAAGCATTGAGATTATTGTAACCAGATCTGTCTCTCCTTTGTTGGACAAATAAAACATGTTTATGAATTAAATCTATAGTGAATGGATTTAATCCCATTGACAGAGTTACATTATACTCGAATTCCATTTATATGAATAATGTCTCATACCCAGATTTGATTTATATGGTTGCATACACATTTTAGACATTACCCTTTCAACGAATGTCGATATGCTTTCTATTTAGTTGTGGGTTGAATCGTTTATATATTTATGCCTTAACTCTCAGTATGAGAATGCTAACTCCATGAGCCATCACTTAACCTTGGTAGTGAAACCCTTCACGGCATCACTGTTTACAAACCAGCATCAACGTCGAAGTGTTTCGCTAGAGTTTGGTGTGGATGGCCTTCACGCAAGAAAAGGGTTACACCATGTTTTCCACGAGGATCGTGGACATAGGACTCTTAAACAACATTGCTAAGATTTTATCAATGCGACTGCATCTGAGATAGAGCGCATACATAATCAATTATATATTGTATATCTTTGTATAGGCTCGGGGCCTTTATTCTACAGTTTAAGATATATTGGTTAAGTCTGTAACCGGGTTGAATGCCCTACCTAACATTTTAATAAACAAGTCGAATGTGCCTTATTCGCGAGCATGAATACCCTAGTACAATGGTCACAGGTTTGACCTCGGCTGGTGATGGTGAAGCCCCATATAAAATGTAATATGAATTACTAAGATAAGCGTTATATTAAATCTATGAATGCAAGCTAAACGTATTTAATCATTGACGCAAGTTAAAAACACATTCTTTATGCATTCACAGTCTCACGGGATTACATCCCTGCGACTAATCTTATCCATTAATAGTTAAATGCCAACACATTAAATATAAGAGCAACTCTGTTCGTATATCAAAGAAGGATAGATGCCAAAAGAAAAAATAACCATTTCATTTTTGTGCAAAACAAGCTAACGCTGAAACATATTCATTGAAAATGCATTCATTATTTACAAACTAGATATTACAATCCAGAGAGCTATCGCTCTGTTTTATACACAAAATCCCTTCATGGGTTGACCAAAGCGAGGCAGCGCTGGACCGGCAATGCCTAGTGTGGCCAGCACGCCCAAGTTCTAGCTTAATGAAGCAATGTTCACCATACAAAATCCAAGTTAATTTTAGAAGCACCTATAGGCTAGAAAGCCTTCAACATTTACCAAAGTCGCATGCAACAACACGTTGGTCGAATGGATGTGTTGTAGCATGAACGAGAAAGAGAACCATAGTATTAAGTAACCCATCAGACACTGACAGGGTAGTTTCACCCGAAGGACCAGGTATGGCGGGTTACCTGGCCATTCGCAGTTGGTTATTTTGTCCCAAGTCGTGGAAGCAATGCCGAATGACCCAACACGTCCGTGGTCGTATTACTCCCGCATTAAAAGGGAATCAACGTAGCAGTTATTTATGTCAGTGGTAAAACTCCTATGTAAAAGTAAATTCGATAACAAGTAATGGTGGTATAACCACTTACCATTGGGTCATCCAACACGAAGACCAAACTGGAGTTGCACTATACCTGCAAGTGACATCACAATAGGTTAAAAACGTAACAACATATTATTCGCACAACAGAGCAACGAAGTAATAAGTGGTAAGTTCGTAAAAGTCGAACCTTATTACCTTTAAGAGGTGCATCCCAAGCACTTTCTTCCAGGAGATACCTCACGCAAGTGTTGGAATGTTTTGGAAGCCCTCTTCCCTGGTTCGGGAGTGAACACCATTATCGAAGCAAAAGAGCTCGCAGTAGCCTGAAGAAATGCCAAATGAACATCAATTGCAGAGTAGGGTTTTGGTGTAATGATGTGATACCAGTGGGAGGAGTGGTGACCTCTGAAGCCGACCATAATCTCATTTAATTACAGAGTACCTCGTAAAGGTTGGCACCAATAGCCATAGCTAATATCTACGACACACATGCTATCACAAATCCCAAGCTAGTGATCTGGATCATGATCGACGGTCACGACTCACACTCCATTCAATTCCACCAGTAGTCAAAATTTAATGCAGCCAGCCTTGGAGTTGGCAGCCTCGTGCGAAAGACATCTTAGCTAGCTGGAGTATGATCCGATGTGTTTATTTTTTTGTTGAGTATCGAACCATGTCATTTTTAAATGGAGCCACCTGGCAAGAGGGCACACAGGGCTTAAAAAATTGGTTCAAGCTTTGTGTAGTGTGCGTGGCAAGAGAATGAGTTACACACAATCACCATTTATTCCTTTTTATGCAACGTTAAAATGATAGCTTATGTGTGACGAACCTTTGCATTATCTACGTATGCAGTATGGCGTAAGTTTCACCCGAGGGCCAAGCGTTGGGCTGGCCATAAGCACCCAGTGGCATGGGTACAAGGTCGCATACGCCAAGGTCCAACATGGAGTTGACCTAGACATGCGTTAACCCTTAAGTCATATTATATTACATTACCATGCTTTTCTTTATGATATGTTTGATGTATTATATTACATTTCTTTGGTAATATGTTATATCAAAATATATGCATTATTACCCTAAGTCCACTCTAGTGGCACTTCCATATGCTATGTTGCCATGTGATGTTAATACAAGTGCCTAAGTGTATAGTCGTGAGCGCTATGTTATGCTATAAGCTCATGGTTAGATCTAAGGTCCACCTTTAAGGAGATTAGGCTATATGTATATATATATATATTAGGTTATAATATATATATATATATAAACATTGTATTGTATTTAAGTTATATCACTCTATTTAAGTTGTAACATTTGCATATAGTTACAATACCTCAAGTGGTAATTATATATATATATATATATATATATATATATATTAAGTTGTAATATATATATATATATATAGTTTGCATAGCAATTGTTTTATTATTATCACTTATATTTTATGCATATTGTTAATATAAGTGACTTTGGTAGGTTGATACTATTGATGTATATGTAACTTCGGAATGTATTTCACATATATGTATATTGTATTCCTATAGAGATGTTATTATTCCTCTATACGGAAGTGTCATCATTTATATTGTAAGTGTCGTAACTTATACTTGATGGGTTATTAGACCACCTTGTTTGGGGTCGGCCTTGTATAAGTCATGTGGGTCAAAGGGTTATTAGACCACCCTATTGGGGGTCGGCCATGTGGGTCGAAGGGTTATTAGACCACCCTATTGTGGGTCGGCCCAGTCAGCATTATGTTATGTGGTTAAGTTCCAGCCTACATGAGTTAGGTAAAAAGGCAAGTCAAGTCAAGTATAAATAGAGTGCGGGAGGCACTCTATTTGCTCACTCACTTCTCACACATGCACTCAAGGAGGAGTGGCGCACTTATGGAGGAGGAGGTTCTACTGCTAGGTTATGTCTATCTCTCATGGTTGGTTGTATCATTGCTCTATCTATCTCTGAGGAAGTTATTGGGGTTTTTCACCTTTATGGTTTTCCCCAAGTAAATCTTTATGTCTCTTGTGTGCTTGTATTATTGTCTCCATGATTGATATGCTGTAGATATGTTGTACATGTTGTTCTCTCAGTTAAGATCCTAGATCATATTGAAGTAAATTCTGAAAATTTAACAGATACTATAGCTTATTATTTACAAAGTTAGTGTTAGGGAAGGTATGATATGAATACATAGGGAGTATGTTAGTACTTGAGGTATAACATAAAACTATGTAGGTTAACTTCATATTCACATTAATTCTGTACCAGTAATAGTTAATAATTAATAACATATTAATTGACATTAATATAGTTATTAATTTAAGTATTTAATGTTGCTTATGTAATTTTCTTATTGTCGCAAGTGTGCAGAGTGTAGTCATTATACTTTCGGCAGATACTTGATTTGATGACTAACGCAGTAATGTATAAGTACCTTTCCATGGTTGGCATTTGTTTAGAAAGCGACAGAATAATAAAGATGTTTAATGCACACTCTTTCAAATTATTACTAAGTAGGTTGTGACGGCAGCTAGCATGTTTATTTCCGCATTTGTTTTGTTTGGTTAGGATCTTTTCCAAAGAAAAAAAACCGCGTAGAAGATATGTGACAAATTGGTATCAGAGCACGATCACTGCACTAGGACCTTAGGCTCATTTGCATGAATGCTGTGTTCTATAGAGATAAATAACAAAAATTCCTATAGCATACTATTTTATAATTTGATTTTTTATGATTTAATTACATTGTTGTTTATGAATTCTAACAAACAGCTGTTGACCACACTTAGATAGTATAGTGGCTGAAACGGTAAGTGGCATAAATGAATTCTGTGGAACATGAAGGATAGTTGGCCATAGAAACATCCAGTCAACAAGGATAAATGGCCAGTAGGTAGGAGAGAAATCAAAACTCTCCACAGGGAGCGACAACATCCAACGAGATGATGGAAACAATCAAAAGTCTGAAGGATGAACTAATCAACATTAAGAAAGACAACATTAAAAACTTTGAGGAACAGTGAGAAATAAATGCCATTCTACTGCAAAAGTTGACTGAAAAGGAAAATATTCACCTTCCAACACTAAAGGAACAACATGCAGAAAAATTAGTCACAAAAAGAAATTCAAAGTTTAAGACTACACCTCCAATAAATTCTGCAAGTTATAACATGGACGTTAGCGATGAGGAGTTGCATGGCAAATATTCTGAAGAGTATGTTCCCAAGAATAAGAAGAAAAATGGAAGAACGAATCAGTTGCACTTAGAATTGAGGAAAATCAAGCCTCCTACTTTTAATGGAGAAATTAAAACCGGAGAAGAGGTTGAACTGTGGCTGAGGGACATGGAAAAATATTTATGCATGTTCGATTACTCTAGCATCATAAAGGCTAGGATTTTTTTTTCAACCTACAGGGTAAAGCTTTGGCTTGGTGGGATGACCTCAAGATGACCCACTCTATCAATGAGAAGCATGTCAAGTGGAAAATTTTTGCAACATTCTTCAAACAGAAGTACATGTCTGAAAGGTACTTCGACAGAAAAGTAAAAGAATTTTACGACCTAAAGCTAGGACAGCAGACCATGGAGGATTTGTTTATCAAATTTATGGAATTTCTCAAGTACATTTCGTACATCCAATATGAAAAAGTCATAATTTAGCATTTCCTGATATGTTTACGATTTGGTTACAAGGAACGGATAGATTTTGATGATCCAAAGACATTGGAAGATGCATTCAGGAAGGCCAGGTTGTGTTTTGAACAAGTGCAGAACATGGCTGAAGTATCTAAGTAGTGGAATGAAAAGAAGAAAAGAAAATTTGAAAGTAGGAAGAAGGGTCATAAGCCCAACCATTTCAGAAACCAAGTTACAAGGGAACCTTTCAACAATAGATTTGAGGGCAACAAGTCCCACTCAAACTTTTCTACACCAAACAGGAAGATGAACATTGAATGCACCAGAAAAATGGAACATACACCATCTAAGCTGCCACTCCAATGTTGGGGCTATGGAGGAAACCATAGGTGGCATGACTGTCCTCACAAGAAAGATCAAAACATATCAGTGCAAAACCTTCAAGAGGCTTCTACAGTCCAAGATATAGCACGGGTTCCAAAAATCTATGTTGCATTGAACAACCACCGAGTAGAAAATCAAGCTTATGTAATTGAAGTTGAAGGTATGATTTTTGGGACACCTGTGTCTATATTGATTGATTTTGGCGCATGCAAAAGTTATGTATACCCACAAATTTGTGAGTCATGCAAACTTAGTAAAAACAAATACATGAATCCTTGGCTAGTTCAAACGGCCACGGGGACAAAAAGGAGTGTTGTTGAAGTAGTGAATCAATGTTCTTTGAAGATTAACGAATCTTACACTAGTGCATATTTAAATGTTTTTCCATTAGGATCATACGATTTGCTTATCGGTATGGATTGGATGGAAAAACATAGGGCTGTTATAGACTGCTATCGAAAATCTGTCACTTTTATGAATGTTGTTGGAAAGCCTGAAAATATTCAAGGGATAGTAAGAGCAGTGAAATTAAGGGAATTTATGCTCTTCAAATAAAAAGAAATGCACAGAAGGGGTGTAAAATTTATGCTGTCCACATGACAGAAAATCAGAAAAGTGAAATTTCAGATTTCACAAAACATCCTGTTTTGGCTGAATTTGAGGATGTGTTTCCCGAGGAGATTCCCGAGTTACCACCCCAAAAGAGAACTAGATTTTACAATAGACCTATCCTCGGGATCAGTACCAACTTTGAAGGCACCTTATAGAATGAGTACTTCTGAATTGATAGAGTTGAAAGCACAATTGTAGGAGCTATTGGAAAAAGTTTATATCCGTCCGAGTGTGTCCCCGTGGGGAGCACCAATGATCTTTGTACAGAAGAAAGATGGCACATTCCAGCTGTGTATAGATTATAGACAGTTGAACAAGGTAACAATAAAAAATTGGTATCCCTTGCCTCGGATTGATGATCTGTTCGATCAGGTTGAGGGTGCTACTGTATTTTCAAAAATTGATATAAGGTTGGGTTATCATCAAATCAGAATTAAAGAAGAAGATGTGCATAAGACACCTTTATGTACTCGCTATGGACATTATGAATTTGTGGTGATGCCATTCGGTTTGACGAATGCACCAACCACGTTTATGTGCCTAATGAATAATGTTTTCAGCAAGCACCTGAATAAATTTGTGGTCGTGTAAATTGATGACACCCTCATCTATTCGAAGAATGAAAGCGAGCATGAGGAACACCTAAGGTTGGCTCTGCAAGTTCTAAGAGAAAATCAGTTGTATGCAAAGTTATTCAAGTGTGACTTTTACAAGGACCAAATACAATACTTGGGTCACATTATATCAGCCCAAGGTATTGCGGTGGACCCCGACAAGATCAAGGCCATAATGAGTTGGCCTACTCCCCAAAAATGTAAGTGATGTCCGCTCTTTCATGGGATTAGCCGAGTACTATCGAAAATTCATTGAGGGATTTTCCAAAGTGGCTCATCCTATCACACCCCTTCAGAGAAAGGAAATCAAGTTTCTTTGGACATCCAAATGTGAAGCAAGTTTTATGAAGCAGAAATAGTTGTTAACTTCTGCCCCTATTCTAAAAGTGGTTGATCCCTATGGAGACTCTGTGGTGTGCATGGATGCGTGCAAGGAAGGATTGGGAGGCATGTTAATGCAAGATGGTTCTGTAATCGGTTATGAGTTTAGAAAGTTAAAGATACATGAAGTAAACTATGCAACGCATGATTTAGAACTGGCTGCCATAATTTATGCTTTAAGAATGTGGCGACATTACCTTCTTGGAAAAAGGTTTGTTCTTAAAACTGACCACATTGGGCTGAAATACATTTTTGAACAGCCAAATATGAATGGAAGGCAAGCAAGGTGGTTGGCTTTCTTAAGCAAGTTTGACTTTGAAATTCAACATATCGAAGGAAAAGAAAATAAAATAGTTGGCGCACTTAATAGACGCATGCACATACTAACTATGGCTTTAGTGAATAGTTTTCAATCTGATTTAATGTCACAGATCCGGACAGCAGCTGGAAAAGGCCAAAAATATCTGATTTTAAGAGAAAAGTGTCTTGCAGAAAATTCAGAACAACAAGCGACAAATTACAGCATATCCAAGGATGGACTACTGCTGTTTAAAAATAGACTTTACATACCAGATCAGGAAGAATTAAAACAATTAATTCTGGATGAATTTCACAAAAGACCATATTCTGGTCATCCAGGTTATCAGAAAATGATAACAGCTATTAAAAAACAACACTATTGGCCCAGATCGAAATATGAGATTGCTGAGTACATAGCAAAATTCCAGGACTGTCAGCGGGTGAAAGTGGAACATCAACATCCAGCTGGTTTGTTACATCCTATACCAGTACTAGAATGGAAATGGGAGACCATTTCTATGGATTTTATCACTGGGTTGCCTAAAAATAATAAGCAACATGATCCCATCATGGTTGTAGTGGAAAATTTGACTAAGGAAGCTCACTTCATACCAGTCAAATCCACATTCAAAGAAATAAACATTACGGAGGTTTTCATGAAATAAGTTTTCATGGAATTCCCAAGGTGATTATATCCGTCTGGGATACAAAGTTCACTTCACATTTCTAGAAGGATTTATTTATAGGTTTGGGGACTAAACTGAGTTTTAGTACATCCTACCATCCTCAAACAGATGGACAAACCGAGAGGATGAACCAAGTCCTAGAGGAAATGCTTCTCTTGTATGTCATGGACAATCCGAAGCAGTGGGAAAACTACCTACACTTAGCTGAATTTTCCTACAACAATGGGTACCAAAATTCTGCAGGAATGAGTCCCTTCAAAGTTTTGTATGGAAGAAAATGTAAAACCCCTATGACATGGGATGATCCGGTAAATCAGATTGTGATGGGTCCTGAAATTTTAGCTAAACTAGAAAACATTGTGCAAAAAGTAAAAACAAACTTAAAGACTGCCCAAGACAGGCAGAAAAGCTATGCTGATCTACATAGAGAACATAAAGAATTTGAAGTTGGGGATCATGTATTCCTAAGGGTGAAAGCAAAGAAAATTTATTTGATCTTGGGCAAGGTTTCCAAACTTGCACCAAGATTTTGTGGTCCTTTCCAAATAATTGCTAGAGTAGGACCTGTTGCTTATCAGTTAGATTTACCAACAAATTTTAAAGTACATGATGTGTTTCATGTTTCATTACTGAAGAAATATGTATATGATCCTAAGCATATTGTAAATTGGCATGTGATTCAGGTGGAATCAGAAGGAGACTTCCAGACAGATTTTATATGCATACTGGATTGGAAAGAGGTGGTACTTCGGAATCGAACCATCGTCCAGGTCAAAGTGCAATGGGAGCACTATAAGCCTGAAGAGGCTACCTGGGAAATGGGAAGGGAAATGCGAGCAACATACCCTTTCCTATTCGAAGAAGTATTTGACACAAACTGAATTTTCTTATAATTCTTTTATTGTTGTTCTACAAAGTTGTTCAACACCGAGGATGGTGAAAAATTAAGGGGAGGGGAAATGTAATACCCCAATTTTGGACTTTGAACCCCTATTATATTTTGCTAAGTATTATTTCAGTTTGCTACATTAGAAATTTGATAAATTGATTTCTAATGACCATGTGGACCAACACATTAATGAGATGGGAGTCATAGTCCCCTATGGGTTTCGGGGTAAATGCCAAATTATAATAATAATAATAAAGTATTATTGGAGAAAATGGCAAACCCTAAAAAAAAAGATTTGAGAGAGTAATGAATTAAAAGAATCCATAAAATGAGAGAATTTCACACCTAAGAGAATAACAATTGAAAACTCATTGAAACACAAAAGGCTACACATTCTTATGATAATTAACACACAAGAGAAAAGAGAGTTGGGAGGAATAATAACCTGAGACAAATGAGGACAGATTTGGGAGAACCAAACTGGTCCCAAAGACAAGTGGATGAGGACATATTTGGGAGAACCAAACTGGTCCCAAGGACAAGTGGATAAGGACATATTTGGGAGAACCAAACTGGTCCAAATTAAGAGCAATCATATAACTATGTATTGGCTTGGCCACTTAATTGTGTGCAGGTAGGAGAACTACCCCATGATTACAGGAGCATTGCATTTTACTCTGAACAGGATGTGTTTGAATTGATTCTCTTAATGGTTGAGGCTTAAAAGGCCGTAGAGCGTCCTCGAGCTCAGCCGTACTGAGTTGGATGTTGGGTTTCCTGCTGCCACTGAAATATCCTAAATAACTTGGAGGAAAAGTTAAGGGTAATTTAAAAACCTATACTCTAAACCTAGGGGACTGTGAACTCATCTCGGGGGCGGCCTGAAGGCAAGGAGAAATTGCTGGTTAATGACTGGGAGGTTTTTGCTTGGTTCCATTGGTCTGCAGAAATACCGATAAGTTTCTCGGCTTTATTTGTATAAGTTTTTATGGACATTTGCTAGAGTTTATTATGCATAACTCTGATTTACTATTTATTTACTAGATATGAGTATGAATGTCTTATTATACTAAATGTTGTATGTGGGTCAGAACAGACTATTATGCCCTTGTCATTTTGGGCAGATTCATGATTTAATGCTATCTTTCAGTTTTCATAATGCTGCTAGAAATAAAATGACATGTTCTTTATGCAGTAAATAGACTGAGATGTATTATGGTTATTGATGTATAAGCCTGAGAGAGGCAGATCCGAATGATCGAATTGTATACTAACCCTAAGAACATGTTGCAGGTATTTAAATATAATGCAGATAATTTCTTAGCAGATCCTATTTAATGGAAGAATGCATGTTTCTCATGTTATGACTGAAACAAGGTAGACATGTAAACCGTAGGGTTTACATGTCAAGCCATTTAAATTTATAAGTCTTTTATTCTATTTTATGGATAAAGCATTGAGATTATTGTAACCAGATCTGTCTCTACTTTGTTGGACAAATAAAACATGTTTATGAATTAAATCTATAGTGAATGGATTTAAGTCCACTGACAGAGTTACATTATAGCTGAATGCCATTTATATGAATAATGTATCATAACCAGATTTGATTTATATGGTTGCATATGCATTGTAAACATTACCATTTGAACGAATGTCGAGATGCTTTCTGTTTAGTTCTGGGTTGACTCTTTTATATATTTACAACTTAAATTTCGGTATGAGAATGCTAGCTCCATTTTCCAACACTTAACCTTGGTCGTGAAACCCTTCACGACATCACTGTTTACAAACCAACTGTTACACCTAAAATCCCACCATCATGAGATTTAGTGTATACATCCTTGAAGTTTCATTGGCTAAGTCATTTACCTGGAAGGGATACCATTGCATTTATGCTAGGTTTTCAGAGGTCGTCGCAGGATGCACTCATGCAACCTACGATGTCGCATCTTGCTTTACTGCAGGGTGCGAGGAAGTCAGTTAATGGAAAAAAATAGGTCCTTCGAGCTCATTCTAGAAGCCTGCTGACTTGGATCCTTATCCTTGACCTCTTTAAGGAGCTGGAACTCAGTTCCTAACCTCTTGGGGGGCATGTCTTCAACCTCTAGAAGTTACGTTGAAGTCAACTCGATTGCCTCTCCACATCATGTTAGAGCTAAGTCATTTACTTCTAGCAATCATGCTGGGGGCACACACTAACCTCTGGATGCCATGTTGGGAAAAAGTTCAACATTGGGAACATTTTAGAGCATAGTTTTATTCCATTTCAAGCTCATTAAAAAATAAGATGCCCCCCCTCAAGCATAGTTCTTGTCTATTTCAAGCTTGTGTAAAAATAAAATAGACCTCCCTCCCATCGATTCGAGTCTCTCTCTACAATTAGAACTTGAATCTTCATTTCATTTTATTCTTACTTTCCTCCTTGGTGAACATTTTCATATTAGTAGCCAAGTTAGTAGTTGGGTTAGAAAGCAACATTTTCAGACGAAATAAAGCTTGGGGGGCATGCCACATGTCATACCGTCAGCAATCATGTTGAGGAAACACTACCATGATAAGCTGCTAGCAATCATGCTGGGGGCATTTACCAACCTATGGGCATCATGTTGGGAAGGAACCCATCAATGGGCCTTAATCGTGAGCAGAGTTTACCTTTGGCTTCAAGCTCATTAAAAAATGAAACCAGTAGTTTGAGCAGAGTTTACCTTTGGCTTCAAGCTCGTTAAAAAATGAAACCAGTAGTTTGAGCACAGATTAGTCTTTGATTCCAAGCTCGTTAAAAAATGGAATAGACCCCCCAAGCATAGTTCACTTTTGGTTTCAAGCTTGCATAAAAATGAGAACAACTTCATTGAGCAGAGTTCTTTTCCTGTGTCAAGCTCGTTAAAAAATGAAACAAACTCTCTCCCTTTGAGTTGAGTCTTCTCATTGACTTAGTACCTGGACCTTATTTTCATCCGCCTATACCTTAGGCGAATGAAATGAAGCTTGGGGGGCATGTCTTCAATCTCTAGAGGTTACGTTGAGGTCAAATCGATTGCCTCCCCACATTATGATAGAGCTAAGTCACTTACTTCTAGCAATCATGTTGGGGGCACACACCAACCTCTGGATGCCATGTTGGGAAAACGTTCACCATTGGGAACATTTTAGAGCATACTTTCCTTTTTAGGTTTCAAGCTCGTTAAACCATAAAAATTATCTCGAGCATAGTTCATTTTCTGCTACAAGCTCGTCAAAAAATGAAGCAGACGTCATGATCATTCTTCCAACCTATCTTCGAGCTCGTTAAAAACAGTAAGATGGCATTTGAGCTTACTTTTCACTTTTTTCGTGCTCTGATTGAAACATGAAAAGTGGTTTGAGCTTACTTTTTACTTTTTTGTGCTCTAGTTCAAATATGAAAAAGATTTCGAGTGCTTTTGATACCATTCTCGTGCTCGTTAAAAATTTGAGTTAAAAAGGTGTGTCTAACGAGTGTAGGTTTATCACTTTATCCGGCCTTGCTAGACTATTTAGGGAAAAGGAACTATGCCAAGTTTACTTTTTCCTTTGTCGTACTCAGTCATCAACCATGACAAAGTTATTCATGGAGTCCTTTTAAGCTATTTTCAGACTCCCTAAATAGGAAAAGATTGCCAAGCGAACTTGATGCTTTCATGCTTGTAAAAGCATTTGAATGATCGTCTTTCTGGTGATAGTTTACCCCTTTTTTCGGACCAGGAAGCACTATTTATGAAAAAGGAATACTCCAACCAACCATGGCTGGAAACGTTCTCTGTCGCGTTGTTTTACCCTTTTCCGGACAAAGAGACTAACTTTACGAAAAAGGACCTTTTGGAGTCTTCTTTAGTTCTTTTCAGACTCTCTAAACATGAAATGACGACCGAGTTTACCTTTTATGGACTCATTAAATTTTCACATTGAAGGGACCACCATGGGACGAACCCCTTCTATCCCACGTTTGGAAAATATTTGGGATTGGACTCATCTATGAGATGAGCTATACCGAGCATCCGGTTACCCTCATCAAGCTCGTAAAAAACACATGAGGAACTCATCATTCATGATGGGGAAAAAGGAAAGCTTTTATGTTATACCCTTATCAGTGGCAGTATCTAGTCATTTCTTGAACATGGCACTCATCTGCATTTGTATACTACACTTGGATCATCCGTTTGTCCTCGAGTTTCACCTATTTCTTGAGTCTTGTTACTCCTTTGAGTCATTCAAAGAATGCTTCCATCATCAGTTGCATTAAAAGCTGGCATCATAACTTGTCAAGTCAATAATTCCAAGGCATGCCATGCCCATGTTCAAGAATACTCTCACTACACGTTATCTATAGTCAGTACACCTTTCATCATGTTGGTCTGCTTTGAGTCAGTCTTGCATGTCACTATACCGTCTGATCTGCTCTACAGATCCTTTGTCGTGTTTTGTGTCGATGATGGGGGATTCATCATGGCCCTCCTTCAGCGGATTCATCCTTGTCGACTTCAAATCATCATCCGAGGATTGAATCTAGAAACCAACCAAGTAACTTGGCCGTGCATGCCTCAATGGCAGGTTACCTCGCTTTCAATGTGAGTTTACATCATTGACTCTTGATTGAAATATTTCATCTCGCGTTCGACTTCAACTCATTTATTCACGCTTGATGATATGTACTGTGATACCTTGGGGATCATTGACATTAATGGTGATTTCCCTCGTGCTTGTTAACGGTATACATCAATGACCGGTAATCAAGTGGTTTATACCATGTTCGACGTCAAGGCATTTGTAATCACATGGATAGATTCATATCATTGTGGGTTCAACTTGAAGACCCTAGAGAGTCATGTTTTACCTAGGTTGCGATGGATTTTGTATTGAGTCATATCACAGGGATCCATATTTGTATTGGTCGTGGTTGTGTTATCATCTCATCATGGATCTATGCTTATGTCTAGTAGCCATGATTGTGTTCATTCGGTCATTACTACCATGGATTTGCATTGTATTGGTAGAAAGCCATGTTGTATGTCATATGAGATAGTGTAATCAGAGTCAGTTTTACTGAAGCAGTGTCCTTCATCTGACAAGCCATTGCCATTCTTTCTGTCAAAGCATTTCACCTCTCCAAATTTCAATAGCTTCATGCTTTGGGGGCCATTCTGTTACACCTAAAATCCTACCATCCTGAGATTCAGTGTATACATCCCTGAAGTTTCATTGGATAAGTCATTTACCTGGAAGGGATACCATTGCATTGATGCTAGGTTTTGAATGGTTGTTGCAGGCTACACTCATGCAACCTGCGATGTTGCATCTTGCTCTAATGCATGTTGCAACGAAGTCAGTTAATGGAAAAAAATAGGTCCTTCGAGCTCATTCTCGAAGCCTACTAACTTGGATCCTTATCCCTGACCTCTTGGAGGATCTAGCACTCAGTTCCTAACCTCTTGGGGGGATCCCCTATCTCTCTCCTACCATATCTCAACCTAACCTATCCATACCCTATCCACTTAGTCCTATATAAGTGAAGCTCTACCCCTCTCCAAAGAGAGGAAGTCTATAGTGTCTACATGCTGGTGAAATCATCTTGGAGATATCTCTAACTCATCCATTGAGAGAATCACACTTCCTTGGGAAGATATGGCAATTGGCTTGGATGGAGAAGGGCTACTATGTTAAGCCTTGGTTGTAGTCTATTCTTACCTACGTACTTTCCCTATATTTACAGTAATATAAACGCTTTCCACCAATATTGTTTATGTGTAATGATATTGTGTAGTTTACCTGCTTAACTGTTTAATTATATCTCTTATTGTATAGATGCTCTTTACTCGTTTGCGTTGTTCTATGTGTCTTGACAGGTCTTGCAGCTGATATCTCATGACCGCAAGACATGGAGCAACATCCAAGAGAAAGGATTGCAAAGTTAAGGTAAGACATATAGTCACTTGATCCTTAATTAGATCTAGGAAAGTAGTTTGTAGTATGTACTATTTGTTCTAGACTCACATTGAGCTAGGGAGATCCGGCTCCCGTCCGCTCGAGTGGATTGTCCGTCAAACACCAGCATCAATGGTGAAGCATTTTTCTAGAGGTTGGCGTGGATGTCCTCCACCCAGGAAAAAGGTTACAACCTATTTTCCACAAGGATCGTGGACAAAGGACTCTTAAACAACATTGTTGAGATTTTATTAATGCGACTGCATCTAACACAAAGCACAAACTTAATGCATTATATATATGTATATCTTGTTATAGGCTAGGGGACTTTATTATACAGTTTAAGATATATTTATTAAGTCTGTAACTGGGTCAAATGCCTTGCCTAACATTTTAATAAACAAGTTGAATGTGCCTTATTCGCGGGCATGAATACCCTATCATGATGGTTGCAAGTTCAACATCAGATGGTGATGGTGAAGCCCCATATAAAATACAGTATGCATTACTAAGATAAGCATTATATTAAATCTTTGAATGCAAGCTAAACGTATTTAATCATAGATGCATGTTAAAAACACATTCGTTATCCATTCACAGTCGCACGGGATTACATCCCTGTGACTAAGATTATCCACTAATAGTTAAATTCCAGCACATAAAATATAAGAGTGACTCTGTTTGTATATCAAAGAAGGACAGATGCCGAAAGAAAAAATAACCATTTCATTGCTGTGCAAAACAAGCTAATGTTGAAACGTATTCATTGAAAATGAATTCATTATTTACGAACTAGATATTATAGTCCAGAAAGATATTGCTCTGTTTTATACACAAAATCCCTTCATGGGTTGACCAAAGCGAGACGGTGCTAGACCGGCGATGCCCAGTGTGACCAACATGCCCAAGTTCCAGCTTAATGAAGCAGTGTTCACCATACAATATCCAAGTTAACTTTACAAGAACCTACAGGCTGGAAAGCCTTCAACATTTACCAAAGTCACATGCAACAACAAGTTGGTCAAATGGTCATGTTGCGGCATGAACAAGCAAATGAACCATAGTCTTAAGTAACCCATCCAACACCGATGGGGTATTTTCACCCGAAGGACCAAGGATCACAGGTTACCTGGCCGTTCACAGTTGGTTATTTCGTCCCAAGTCGTGGAAGCAGTGCTGAATGACCCAACACGCGCACGGTTGTATTACTCCTGTGCTAAAAAGGAATCAACATAGCAGTTAGTTATGTCAGTGGTAAAAATCTTGTGTAAAATAAAATTCCATAAAAAGTAATGGTGGTGTAACCACTTACCGTTGGGTCATCCAACCCGAAGACCAAACTAGATTTGCACCATACCTACAAGTGAAATCACAATAAGTTAAAAACGTAACAACGTATTATTCACACAACAAAGCAGTGAAGTAACAAGTGGTAAGTTCGTAAAATTTGAACTTTATTACCTTTAAGATGTGCATCCCAAGTGCTTTCTGCCAGGAGCTACCTCACGCAAGTGTTGGAATGTTTTGGAATCCCTCCTCCCTGGTTTGGGAGTGAACGCCATTATCGAAGCAGAAGAGCTCGCAGGATCCCGACGAAATTCCAAATGAACATCAATTGCAGAGTAGGGTTTTGGTGTAATGATGTGATACCGTTGGGAGGAGTGGTGACCTATGAACCCGATCATAATCTCATTTAATTTCATAGTACATTGTAAAGGTTGGCGCTAATAGCCACAACTAAGATTCACAACGCACATGCAATCAAAACTCCCAAGATGGTGATCTATATCATGAACGACAGTCAAGACTCACTCTCCATTCAATTCCACCAACAGTCAAACTTTAATGCAACCAGCCTTGGAGTTGGAAGCCTCGTGCGGAATCCAGCTTCGCTAGCTGGAGTACGAGCCGATGTGTTTTTTTTTTGTTGAGTATCAAACCATGTCATTTCCAAATGGAGCCACCTGCCAAGAAGGCATGTAGGATTTAAAACATTGGTTCAAGCTTTGCGTAGTCTACGTGGCAAGAGAACGAGTTACAGACAATCACCATTTATTCCTTGCTATGCAACGTTAAAACCATATCTTATGTGTGACGAACCTTTGCATTGTCTACGTATGCAGTATGGCGTAAGTTTCACTTGAGGGCCAAGCGTTGGGCCGGTCATAAGCACCTAGTGACATGGTGACAGGGTCGCATATGCCAAGTTCCAATGTGGAGTTGACCTAGCCATGTGTTAACCCTTAAGTCGTATTATATTACATTACCATGCTTTGCTTTATGATATTTTTGATGTATTATATTACATTGCTTTGGTAATATGTTATATCAAAATATATGCATTCTTACCCTAAGTCCACTCTAGTGGCACTTCCATATGCTATGTTAGCATGTGATGTTAATACAAGCGCCTAAGTGTATAGTCATGAGCGCTATGTTATGCTATAAGATCGTGGTTAGACCTAAGTTCAACCTTTAAAGATCTTAGGTTATATTTTTATATATATATTAGGTTATAATATATATATATATATATATATATATAAACATTGTATTGTATTTAAGTTATATCACTGTATTTAAGTTGTAACATTTGCATATAGTTACAATACCTCAAGTGGTAATTATATATATATATATATATATATATATATATATATATATATTAAGTTGTAATATATATATATATTAAGTTGTAATATATATATATATATAGTTTGCATAGCAATTTTTTTATTATTATCACTTATATTTTATGCATAGTGTTAATATAAGTGACTTTGGTAGGTTTATACTATAGCCTAGTATTTACATAGTTAGTGTTAGGGATAGTATGATATTAATACATAGGGAGTATGTTAGTACCCGAGGTATGACATACAACTATGTACGTTTACTTCATATTCACATTAATTCTGTACTAGTAATAGTTAATAATTAATAACACATTAATTGACATTAATATAGTTATTAATTGAAGTATTTAATGTTGCTTACATAATTTTCTTATTGTCGCAAGTGTGCAGAGTGTAGTCATTATAATTTTGGTGGATGCTTGATTTGATGACTAACGCAGTAATGTATAAGTACCTTGCCATGGTTGGAATTTGTTTAGAAAGTGGCAGAATAATAAAGATGTTTAATGCACACTTTATTAGATTATTACTAAGTAGGCTGTGATGACAACTAGCATGTTTATTTCCGCATTTGTTTTGTTTGGTTAGGATCTTTAAAAAAAAAAAAATCGCATAGAAGA
Organism: Larix kaempferi; assembly: GCA_027924585.1. Lineage (NCBI taxonomy): Eukaryota > Viridiplantae > Streptophyta > Pinopsida > Pinales > Pinaceae > Larix > Larix kaempferi. The sequence goes on from BSBM01000416.1 coordinate 2,577,898, forward strand.
GACGTGACAACACATTATATCTCCTAGAAGTCAAGTTCAATGAATTAGTTACCAGCATTGCATAACAATGAAATTCAATCAAATCATATTGACATTTCAATGCAATAGTTCACAAAGTTATGTAAGCATCTAAGCCAATCCTTCAACACAACACCCATCCATATCCCAAACAAGGCTCATGGGATGTTGTGCAAAACTATAGGCTACTTTCCCAACATATATATGCACTACATGAGACTATTTCTCATCAATATCACTCATATATAAATGCATGAAAGAAAAATGTACCACATATCTACAAGTAATTGTTACGAACATTATCCTTTAAACCAAACATTCACATATTTAAAGAATAACTCCAAGGACATTACAAATACTTATTTTTTATTGTTTTGTTGGCTCCCTCTTGATCTCTACCTCCTTGCAGAAATCAAAGGAGTCCTCAGATATTCAAATTATTTTTGCAGCCCGGGTCTTCATACATCACAAATGAAAATCACATCATCTTGATACTGCAATCATTGGTGCACTCATAGAGTGCACTAGAGAAAGCACTCTTTTCGACAATCTTCTGCAATTTCCTCAAGATAATCTTTTGTATTCCTTGACCTATTTTTTGGAGAATGTTCATGAGCATCATTGTTTGAATTAGAGCCCGAGAGAGTAGTAACAAGAAGGTAATTTCCATATTTCTTCTCGTTGTTTTAATTCATCTTGGGCTCCCTCTGGCTCTGGAATATATCTTGAGTTCAACAACCATCTTGACATATCTAGTGTAGAAACCCTAGCTATTGGTTTGTGTGGGATGACTGAGGTTCGAAGAAGTTATTTTAGACACAACAAAACCCCTTTCACTGACCCTTTTAGAATCAACCTGTAAATAGGCTAACGTCTTAGCTGAAGCGAAGTATGAGGGGTTACAGAATCAAGTTTATGTAGCCGTGGTGATGTGCGGATGTGGTGATTTGACCTCACAACATGTCCCTTTATTAACATACACTTAACATGACTATTTAAACATATGAATTCGCATTTCGCAGTTACCAACAACCTACATAACTACACTGAATTGCTATTATCTTTACTGGTAAAATACACATTCATCATACTTAGTATTACTTTGCAGTATTCGTACACATGTGATCTCTTACTTAACATATGATTTCCATTTGCATACACATGAAAGCAAACACATAAACATATAAGAACATGAACTCAAAACATGCCATAAACTCATACATAACACACATATTTACGTGGTTCACCCCTAGGTGGGAGCTACGTCCACAAGAACTCTTCTTATATTACTTGGAAGGGTAACAGTTCCAGTCTACACACTCAGTTGCAGACTCTTCTCTACAATCATATCTCTATGCACTCAATTGTAGAGTTTGTTCTCTCTCAATCTAGCTCTAACAATCCTCTAATGTTGGAAGAATTTGTCTAACTTCTGAATTCTTCCTTATACAAAAATACCCATATATATAGATGCGCCCGAAGGTCACATTTTACAATAACTATGGGACAACCCCCATAGTACCTTTAAAACCAAAAACCCCGTGGTTCTCCTGTAGACCATCCTTAGCTTTAACTTCATTTTCCCTTTGGCGCCACTTCTTCTGACTCTGACGCTTCTTTGACAGGAGCAGTTCCGACTTCTGTAGTGGCGTGTCCTTTACACCATTTCGCTTCTTTACTTCCTACTCCTATAGTAGTGAGGTCTTCACTTAGTCTTTAACTACTTCAACCACCTATGGCTGTCCTTAGTACTTCATATTTACTAAGGAAACATGTTCTTTCCTGTCGACTGTACTTCACTCTATACCCTCTTCCCAGGATTTGCGGAGTCGCTTATCTTCAAAATTGGTCAAATTCATACCTCTCCTAACTGTACTTTGCTTCCAAAACTTCCCTTACTTGGGTTGCGCCAAACACTAGTAGAAGAGGGTCAAAAATTGAAACTTAGAATTTGATAGAACTAATTCCACAGGATAATGCACCCTCCCAAGGAGAGTTGGATAGACCTCCTTTTCTTCTGGATCTGTGGAGAGAATAGATCATAAACTGAAACCCCAATTTCTGCAGAAAATTCAAACTTCACCAAAACTAAAATTTCAAATCTGCAATCTCCCAGCCCTAAATTTTTGGCCCCTGATTTTCGGACCCTGATTTTCGGACCTTATATTTTTGGTCCCTGATTTTCAAAACCTGATTTTTCGGACCGTGATTTTTGGACCCTATATTTTTGGATGCTAATTGTTGGCCCCTATATTTTCGACACCTGATTGTTGGACCCTAGATTTTTGGCCCCTAGATTTTCAGGGTAAATATTTTTGCTTTACACGTAGTAGTATAGTGTGTGTGGGCCCCTAAACTATTGAAATTAGTTATGTTTTCTTGCTTATTATGGCCTTATTATATTCTTTACAAATATATTGAACATATAAGAAATATATAGATTCACAAATACAAACACAAAAGACAACAATATACCATGGGAAAACCTCAAGGGGAAGAAAACTCAACAAACCTTTCTTACTCAAAGATTCAGTACAAAATACAAGTACATCAGATATAGAAATGATATAGAACAAGAGAGATCACATAGAAAGATGATGCCAAAGAAAGAACCCCAAAAATAATAGTCTTGTACAACCCTATGGTCTTGTTCTCTCCCTCTTGTGCACTTAGGCAACAGACTTGAACGAATTTCTTGGTTGTCCAAATGAGGATGGAATCACTTGTATTTGGACTAGTTTTTGGGTTGAATTTTTCAGTGGAGCCGACTTGTCAATTCTTCCCGGGGTGACTTTCCTAGGGAATGTTTAACCTATGTTTCCCATGGGGCCGAATTAGCTAGTGAGGATACCTCACGTAGCTACAAACATCAACATTCAGATGGCCTATTAGTCAATTTTTGGAAATGTGGTTTCCAGATGCCTTGCAATCATGGGTTGGAGATATTTCAGGAACCAATCCAATAGAAATTGGTGATGGATGTCTATTTTGCACAAAGTCCGATGTCTGCAACATTCATGGATGTGAATCGCGATATGGGTGGAAGTAATTTTCCAAATTTATTGACGTATGGGTAACTAAAAATATGTGAGGAAAATAGTGGCGATTGAGACAAAGGTGGTATAATTCATAGATGATAAGTTGACATACTATTTGGTTGTTGTTCTGGTAAGTGTTCTCTAGAAGAGACAAAGATGAACTGGGTCATTAATGATGCTATTAGATGAGCACCAAAGGTGAAATGACATGACATGGTTTGTTGGATCATCTCCCTGCTTCCCTTCAAATGTTGGGATATCAAAGGGAATATTAGGAGGCACGTCTAGCTAAGTTGGATCATGAAAAATTGGGTCATTAATTAGCTTGGACAATTTAGGGAGATTTAAGCTTGCCATCAAAGGAAGGTTTGTATTAGGGGTTGGTACCTCCAAAGTATTATGTGTGTTTCCTGCTTTAGGAGGTGAGGGTGGAGACAATGTCCATGTCCTCTCTCTTGAAGAAGGAGGTGATGGGGGAGTATTTACTCCAAGAGTTGGAGATGTAGTACTGTCTCTTCTACGAGGTTGAGAGGTAAAAGGAGTTGTAATCTCTACAAGGGGGGGGGATAAATGGGAGATTTAATCAAGGTATATCCCCACTAATCTGACCCTAACAATGATTCATGGGAGTGCCCCTGACTAGAGTATCTCCCATGTGTACCATGGGGAGAGAGTGGGAAAACAACTCTCTAGAGAGGAGAAATTCTTTAAAGTCTAAGAGAATACCTCCTATTTATTTGTTCCACTATGGTGATGGCCTATGTGATCAAGTGATATTGTTGTTAAAGAGGTATAAACACAAATGAACAAATGAAAATATATTCCAACCATAACAGATGCAATTTGGTGCAAAGTGAGTGATAGGTGCTTGAGTCTTTGTGCAAGTAGTCCACAAGTTGGTTCTTTTTAATTATGAATTAGATTATATTTTAAATAAAAAGAAAATAAATATGAATTACTTGAAAGACATAACTTACTTTCCTCTAAAAAGTCATTGTACCTTCCATTAGCTTACCCTCCAACGATGATGAAATCCACCATTGTTTGGCTAGTGAAGGTATGATAGAGTTAGTTATCAACTAATGATGTTGGGGTTGTGTTCTAAAAGGAATGGAAAATTTTTCAACAACTAATGAGATCCAACTCAGGAGTCAATTGCACCCATAATTTCTCCTTGGCGATATCCTAGGTTTTGGCCACTAAGATACCTGTGTTAAGTGTCGATAAGTGGTTGGGCCTGGGACCTAAAGTGTCATGTCCAAAAAATGATGAGTGACTCTTTGTGGGGAGTGGAAAAAATTATACCTCAGATTTGACATCCTTGGGGATTGTGCACTTCTTATCCGGGATCTCTTTTAACACTTGTTGATAACAATATTTAAAGTACCCTAAAAATCAACAATGCTATGTTTCAATAATGTAGAAGATTAGTGGGAATTATGTGGATGCGTAGCCAAATCGGTCCTAAGATAACTAAAATGTTATTTTGGGACCTACTATGGAGGATTTTAGTCGGTTTGAGAATTACAAATGCAATGTTTATTTTAAAAAGTTCCAAATTTGATTAAGGAGTGTGACAGATGGATTTCAAACTTTCATATCATTTTGATCCATCCAGATCACTAAGAGTACAACATGGAGATAATACTATATCTGGAAGAGTCTTTGGGTCTCTCAATGTGTTATTAAGTGGAAACCACACTTATGTTTGGAAAGCAAAATGAAATTGAACTTGTAAATAACTAAAGAGCATAAAGTAAAGATAAATGGACATCCACTTTAGTTTCAACTCTAAGTATAAAAGATTGATTGCAAATAAAATCTATTCAAGATCCTTCAAACCAAAATAAATGTTTGCAGAGGAGGTGTTTCAAACCTATCACCCTTTTCTAGTTTTCCAATATCAATACGGGTGAAAGGAGAAGATAATACTTTAGGTAAATGGGCGTTTAGGTAATTTTCTTGTGTGAGAAAGAAAGTGAACTAAACTATCTTGCATAAAACAAAGAAATAAACATGAAGCAAAATTGTTTTTACCTAGAGGTAGTCAAATCTAACTGATTGGACTAACAATTCCAATGTGATGGAAAGCATAATCATTCAATCACTAGTGAGTACTAAGAATACCATTGAAAGAATCAAAGCCTTTTAGCCTAAGTAGTATTTGAGAAAACAATTCCTTACTCGCTATCTTGGACTAAGTTATGTAATTTTTGGAAAAAATTAAAATGCATGCGAGTTATATTTTATTTTTCATTAAGAAGCCATTGGAACTACATATAACTTGTGAGAATAGAGGTAAACAGAAAATAAAATGAATAGGTCATGTTGGAATTGGAACCATAGTTGTGCTAATAGCGCAATTATATTGAAGTAGAGGTCGCACGAATTTACTATGTGATTTGCAAAGCAAATCAACTATGTGATTAACATGTCTATCGAGGAGATTTCAATATGATGTAGTGTGTATGGTATGCCAGGATCCATACCACTGATAAAAAAATAATTCTAAGAAGAGGGCCTCATAATTCTGGTTTTTGAGAGGTTAGAGAGTAAGCTCCTACACAACACCCAAAATAAGTTATCTGGAAAAAGAAAACTTATCTAACATGTAATAAAAATAAATGAGAGTGGATTCACCATAAATATTGTTGTCGGAAAATTATCTAAAAAATTGTTGGATGCTAAGATTATTTTTAAGGTCACACATTCTGAATGGGTGGAAAACTTGGTACCTGTAAGGAAAAAATTAGGAGAGATAAGACTATGTGTTGATTTTCAAAATTTAATAGAGTGTCGTACAAATACAACTATCTAGTACCACCTATGAAACAAATCTTACAATTGCGGGCTCAGAGATGTTCTCCTTATTAGATGGTTTTTCAGGATATAATCAATTGTTAGTGGCCAGAAAGGACATACTCAAGACTACCTTTCGTACAAAATGGGCGACATTCTCTTATAGAAAAATGACTTTTGGTCTTATGAATGTTGGAGCCACATTTCAAAGGGCCATGGATATCACATTCTGAGGCTTAGTCGGCCACAATGTTTTTATTTATTTAGATGATGGGACAGTCTTTTCCAAGAAAAGAGAAGACCATGCTCTCCATTTAAAACCAATTTTTGAACGTTGTAGGAAGTATGGCATATCTTTGAATCCTAAGAAACTAATTTTTGTTTCCCTAGAAGGAAATATATTAGGCCACATCATCTATAGAAGGGAATCTCTGTAGACCCAGAAATAATTCAAGCTATAATCCATATTCCCATGCCCCATAATAAGAAAACTATGCAATCATTCATGGGCACAATTAATTTTGTTTGAAGTTTTGTGCCAGATTTTGCACAAATTGTAAAACCTTTGTAACAAATGGTGAAGAAAAGTGTGCAGTTCAAATGGAATGAGATTGAAAAGAATGCATTCAAGAGTATAAAAAATTCTATTGCTTGTGTGCCTTCATTAAGCAGTCCATATTTTGAAAAGGATTTCATTATATATACATTTTCTTCAGATCATTCTCTTGCAGCAGTTCTCACACAGAAAGGAGAGCAAGGAGACGGATATCCAATATATTTTATGAGCACTGGATTACAGGGATCTTAATTGAATTACCCGGCTATAGAAAAACAAGCATACACAGTATTTAAAGCAATACAATAGTTCAGACCTTACATTCTAAGGAATAGAAACAAGTTTATAATCCTTATCCGACTGTCTGATATTTATTTTTACAAAAGGAATTGGGAGAAAGACGTGTAAATTGGGTGACCGCGTTACAAGAATATGACCTAGAATTTAAGCCAACCAATATTATCAAAGGTTAAGGATTATGCAAGTTGCTTACTGAACATCCAAATGATGAAGATCATATTTGGGAAAATGAATTTAATCGAAGCATGTTCCATTTTTACCACTCCATATTCATGGTATAGAGATTTAATTCATTATCTTTAACATGGATATTTTCCAAAGCACTGGAATTATAAGCAAAGAAGGGATCTCATATTGAAATATGCCTCATATAAGATAATAAATATAGTGCTTTTTAGAAGAAATTATGATGGAGTGTTTCTCATATGTCTTGAAAGAGATGATGCGGGAAAGGTGGTTAAGGAATTACATGATGGTCCTATAGGAGGGCATTATTCTAAGGACACTACTGCACATAAGATATTGAGAGCCGGATATTACTGGCCCACTGGCTTTAAGAATGCACATGCTTATGCACAGAAATGTGATATATGTCAGAAAAGTGTCGGTAGACTATCAAAACCAACAGTTCCATTACAACCAATCATCATTTCGGAACCATTAGATCAATGGGGTTTAGACATCATTGCGGAGATCAATGCCAAATCTTCATTGCAACATCAATATATTCTTACCGCCATTGATTATTTTACAAGATGGACGGAAGCCATTCCTTTGTGCAAAGTCAATGAAGATGTGGTCATCAAATTCTTACAAGAAAACATCATAACGAGGTTTGGGGTTCCAATTTTGTTAGTCTTTGATAATGCATCTTATCTTTCCTCTTTTAAGTTGAGTTCATTTTCTATTGAAAAGGGAATTAAATTGCATTATTCATCTAATTACTATCCTCAAGGGAACGGGTTAGCATAATCCACCAATAAGAAACTTATAAGAATATTGAAGAAAACCATTATTGAAAACCTAATAAATTGGCATACAACTCTTCCCAATGATTTATGGGAAGATAGGGTCACTCCAAAGAATTATGTAGGGGTTTCTCCTTACACGTTAGTCTATGGGAAATAGGCTATTCTCCCCCCAAACATACTACTCCCTTCCTTGCAGTTAGCTCAGTCATCCCGATGTTCAAAGAGTGAAATCATGCAGTTGCGCATTAATACCCTGTTGAAACTTGAAGAAGCAAGGCAAAAGGCTAGGGATAGGTTCAACTGTCACCAAGATATTGTAAAAAGGTGGTTTGATAATAAAAAATATGTAAAGAAAACTTTTGAGGTAGGAGATCGAGTTCTCAAAATGGGACCACCCACACGAAATAAAGGGTAAGCATACCAAGTTACAACATTTATGGTTGGCCCTTATCAAGTTATTGAAAAGCTTGGCCCATGAACTTATAAGTTATAAGATTTACAAGGGGAGGAGGAGAATCTCCCCGTCAACGGCCTATCACTCAAGCAATACTTTTATGAGTAGGAGAACCTTTGTACATAAATAATTTGTTTTCCTTTTTTTATTTTCTTTTGCTTTCTTTATTTTGTTAAGCTTTGCATAAGTTTCCATTTCAGTTTCTCATTGTTTGATTATATTTCAAATAAAAAACAACTCAACTTTCAGAGTGATCAGAAAGAAAACATAAATATGATATAAAGTTATTTCCATGCAAAGATTCTGATCATGAAAAGGATTAGAATTGGCTTCAAAACAAATAATTTCTTTTTGTAAAAGTTATGAGATGAATGATTTTAATCGCTGCTTTATTTTAAGAAGAGAAACTCGTTTTTTGGTTCAATTTGTGTCAATGCTTATTAAACTTTGTAAAATAACCAAGATTTAAGAATTCTAAATTACTATCTTGGGGATCCATTCGCTCACACAAAAATAACCTTCTTAGTTATCCTACTATAGCTGACCCATGGAAAGGAAGCAAGTCTTGCAGATGTGTGGAAATTAAAATGATCCCATGCTACTAGAAAATTTAGCCAAAAGGGTCACAAATTAGATTCAAAATCTCTAAAGATTCCATATCCATCAAAGAATTGGGTTTTGGGAAAATAAGATACGACACATCGAATCAAGAAGATTTAATTGATGATTCTCCATAAGGTTCTTCTTCGTCCGTGAGTATGGCAAACCAAATAAAATATTCATCACTCACACAAAATGTCATTATGGATGGAAGAACCCACTACGAATATTTGAAGACTAAAGAAATCCATTTAAGAGAAGGACTCAAATGAAAAAACTCGTTAAAAGCATCCAAAGGAATGCTAGCAGCATGAGAATGAGGAACCCATGAATACATTTGTTTGATATTGTTACAATCCCATGGTGTCATATTTAGTGGAAACCAAAAGACTAGACAAATAAAGAACTCCATGTCATGGCCTTAGGAGAGTGATCGGGAAATCTATTTCAGGTTTCCCTACTTCCCAGAATAAATGAACATTTTGATCCAAGAAACTCTTCTCCCTAACTAAAATTTAGATTTTTAAAATCATCAAGAGAGATATTAAAGCCATAAATTTAAAATTTGAAATGATTAACATGTAGAAGCAATTTTGGTCCTAAGTAATATTTTTTGTTCAAAGATCTGTGTTCACCAGCTAGTCGCCAATTGTTGCAGCTGCAAACTAATCTCCATAATTTTACGGTAAAATTGTAGGGCCCCTCCTTTATTTTGGATTTACTAAGAGTTTTTATTCGTCTTTATTTTGTTGTATTTTTTCTTGACACTTAGAATTTTTTTTTTGAAGTCAAAATCAGTTTCTTGAATCGGGGTAAATTTCGGTTTTGTGCTGAAACGGTTGCGAGAGTTTTCGTTTAACGCTGAAACGGTCAGGAGACTTTCTGTTTAACACTGAAATGGTCAGAGAAATTTTTTCTTTTGCGCAAATATTTGAAGACAAAATGTTTTTCGGAGAAAAATCATATTTTGCGCTGAAACGGTAGGGAAAAGGTAAGTTTTGACCCAATCAGAGGAAAAGTGGATTTGATGCTGAAACAGTCGGAGCTTTGTTTGTTTTTTCACCGAAAGGAAATTGGATTTTGCATGAAATAAATTTAAGGAAAGTTTCACGATCGTAGAAAAAATGAATTTTACGCCAAAACGATCGGAGCAAAACCATATTTGCCTCTGAAATGTTTCGGTGCAAAATGTCTTTTTCATCCGATCTATTTTTCGTCGATATGGCGCTCCGCCCAAGAGCTGGAGGAAAATTGACCATGGCTTGAAACGACCCGGTGACGTTTAATAAGAAGGATCGAGCACAAATAAAATGTTAACCCGAAATGAACCGATAGATAAAGTTTTTTTCAGGAGAAATAGTTCACCATGAAATAAGTTTTAGTCCGAAAAGGTCGTCTAAGAAATGATAAAATCACCGAAAAGGAGCCATTTTTCGCGGCGTTGGTACAATTACCGAGTCACATTTATTACTAGGTTTTCATTGTTTATAAAAGGGGATTTCAAAGTTTTTTTGTAACATTTATATAACGTCGTTTGACGATTTGGAGCACACCCCTGGATGACACTTCACCTAACTCTGTTTGAGTGCGACATCTTTTTTCTTTGTGGTATGCTAGGTAGGCTTCTCATGCACATTAACATTGTTTTGAATTGGATTTCCTTATGTTTTCAATGGTTTCAACACTCTTTTTATTCTTCTTCCCTAATTTTGAAACGACATCGAGCCAAAGACCGTGTATATAAGATTGAAAACCCCATAAGCATTTTTGGGTAAGAATAGGAGGTTTTGTCGACTTTAGCCTCAAAAATTTCAAGAGCTCCGCACCTTGTTGTTAGTATACCTTGGGAAAGTGGATTTTAATTCACCATGGGGACCTAACCGTGTAAAATATAGGCACAATAGATCTATGAAATAGAGACAACAATTACTAGAGATGCATGCGGAAAATAATATGTCAAAAAACTGATGCAAAAGGTTTGCAATAGATCATGCATTATCATTAACTCATAATATAATTACAATGTGTAACAATGGCTACAATAATCCAAGAAATTTGAATTCCATAGTGTTCATTCAAATTGAATGCATGAGAGTGGATTACTTGGTAGTTAACACCACTCGGTAAATCAGTTAACCACTTAAATACCATAAGTCTGACTCAAACTGACTTTGAAACTGTCTAACTGATTTAGAACTCAACTGATTTCCCAAAAATAGGGGAGGGCACCTTTATGTCTGTAGTTAATTGAATAGTAGGTGAAAATAACACCAGATGAATTCAACCACTGTAGTAGGGCACGTTCTAGTCTCTAGTTGTCTGAATAAACTAGTAAATGTTGTGAGTTGGACTGAGTAGTGTGCATTAGTCGTGCAAATCACCCCATGAATGGTGGAGGAGTCTCATTTGATGGCCCAGTTGGCTCCTAGATAATAGGAGGAGGCCAAGTTTACTGAAATTGCGATCTGTTGATGATGTAAGCACATGATTGAGTCAAAATACTTAGGATAAGTGGCAAATTGAGCTATGAGGCTAAAATAAATGATGTGTGGTTGGAAAATGATCCAACACCCCCCCTTAAGCTAATCTCATGGAGGATTAAAAAAAAAGGGGCCCTAGCAACAAAGACCATAGGTCACCTAGTGCAGAAATAATCTAAAAATGCTAGAAAAAAATCTAAGGAAAGAGGGAAAAAACCCAGTGGGAAAGAAAACCCTTCCTCAAACTGAACACTAAAGTATATAATATGTCCTCGCAATAGTAGAACTCACCCCCAGTAGTGAACGAAGGTAAGAGAACTTCTTCTTAGTGAAGCTCTTGGTGAATATGTCTACAATTTGCTCTTTTGTAGGGCAATATTGCAGTACAATGGTTCTGTCATGCACAAGCTCTCAGATGTAGTGCATGTGGATCTAGATATGCTTGGTCCTTTATCTCTGAACTGGCTCTAGTGAGATCTTGATAGCACTCTGATTGTCACAAAAGATGACAGTAGAAGTGGTGCTACCAATATCAAACTCTGCTAGAATACCCTGCAACCAAACTGCTTGAATGCAAGCATTGATTGCTCCTCGATACTCTGCCTCTGCAGAAGATAAGGAAATGGCGGCCTGATTTTTGCTTGAAAAAAAATAGGCCCTGTTCCAATCATGAAAACATATTTGGAAGTGGACTTCCTATCAATGCTATCACCCGCCCAATCTAAATCAGTGAATCCAACCAAATCTAGATTGTTGATGTATTTGTAACTTCAGAATGTATTTTATGTATGTTTATTGTATTCCTATAGAGATGTTATTATTCCTTTATATGGAAGTGTCGTCATTTATATTGTAAGTGCCGTAACTTATACTTGATGCGTTATTATTCCACCTCGATGGGGTCGGCCCTGTATAAGTCATGTGGGTCAAAGGGTTTTTAGACTACCCTATTGGGGGTTGGCCCTGTTAGCATTATATTATGTGGTTAAGTTGAGGCCGACCTTGTAAGGTTATTAGGCAAGTCAAGTCAAGTATAAATAGAGTGCGGGAGGCACTCTATTTGATCATTCATTTTTTCACTCATACACTCATTGGAGAGTGGCGCACTAGTGGAGGAGGAGAAGCTACTACTAGGAGACTATCTCTTATGCTTGGGTTTTGTATCATTGCTCTATCTATCTCTGAGGAAGTTATTGGGGTTTTTCACCTTCTTGGTTTTCCTTAAGGAAATTATGTGTGTCTATTGTCTCATGTGATTGCTTGTTGTGATTGATATGCTTGATATGTTGTACATGTTATTCTCTCAGTAAAGATCCTAGAGTATGTTGAATTAATGCTAAAAAATTAACATGGTAACAGAGCTAACCTAAGAAGAAGACACTATGCAGTTGCGGAAGCTAGGGATTCTTGTTTTTTGGGTTTATGTCCATATATCTTGAAAGGTAGGAGGCTAGATTGACTCTCCTCAGCAAGGTGCATCTTTATGTCCAATCAGAATTCAATTCCGAGCACTTTTAGTTTTGGCCCTAAAACTTAGGGTTTCCACAAAAAGTGGAATTTCTAAAATTTGAGACCATGGCTGGAAGATCCTTATAAAAGTCAAAGTTTAGAGCTTTGGATCGAACTTTTTGGTTGGGTGAAGCTCTGGGAAAATCAAACCCTAGTTTGGGGTCCTATCTAGTGAAGCCAGAAAGTAGGGTTCTTGCAAAAGTTGGAATTTCTGAAATCTAAGACCATGGCTGGAAGCTCCTCTGAAAAATCAAAGTTTAGAGACCAAGATCAAACTTTTTGGTAGGGTGAAGCTCTAGGAAAATCAAACCCTAAGTCAAGGTCCTCACTAGTGAATCCAGAAATCTAAAAGGCAATTTTGAGGGGTGAAACTTTGCAGTTTTCAAATTCTGAATATACCAACTTGATCATCTCATCAAGGCACATCTTTATATCCTTTCGGAAGTTTTAAATTCAAAGTTTGAATTTTTAGGGTTTTCCTGACAAACCCTAATCCAACTCCAAATCCAGTTTTTAGCAAACCAAGTGGTAAGACCTAAATCTTTTATTTCCATTTGAAGTTTCTCATTGAAAATCTTTCACCACACCAAGATTGAGGATAAGCTTGAATGGGATGATAACTTCCAAGCCTGGAAGTATAGGATTGGGTTAATCATAGAAGAGAATGAGTTGGACACTTACACAAGTGAAGAGATTCCAATTGCAGAGGGAGAAGAGGCCAAGGACTTACACAATAAGAACTTGGTCAAGGCTAAGAGGATAATTGTTGATTCTATCAAAGACCATCTCATACCACATGTGTCATCTCTGAAGACACCCAAGGAGATGTTTGATTCCTTGACCAAGCTATTTAAAGGGAAGAACATAAATCGGAAGATGACCTTGAGGAATCAATTGAAGAATATCAAGATCCAGAATGCAGAGACTATGCAGTCTTATTTCTCATGGGTCTCCTAGATAAAAGAACAACCTGAAGCTGTGAGAGAAGATATACAGAATGGAGAAGTGGAAGAAGCTCGAATTATAGCTCGAGAAGAAAAGATGCGGAATGAAGTTCAAGCTCTCACAACCCACACCAAGAAGAGGACACTTTTTCTCAGATTGTCCTACGAACAAAAGGAACAACAACAACAACTACTACAAGCAATCTAACATGTATAACTTATAGGTATGTTTTGAAATCTGTTCATGATTAAGTTTATAATATGATTGTCTTCATGTTACTGAGTTTAGTAACAATCTTGTTTAACTTTAGACTTGTCTTATCACCCTAGTAAAAGTTTGAATGCATGATAGAAAACATTCATTGATTAGGGTTATGACACTTATGATTGTATTATGATTGTACTAATACACTATGGTGTTGTAGGAGGATAATTTTATCCACTAACATGAAGGTACAAATCAAGTTCTATATCAAGGCCATGGTGACATGAAGACAAAGACTCATCCATAGTCATGGATCACATAGAGGTATGCATATTTTGGTTCTACAATGGTTAACTTATGAATTATGCAGGTCATTGAAGAGAACAAGAAAACATTGATAGACATAACTAGCAAATATGATGACCAGGTATGTTTTCCTATATCAAGTTAGAATCCTACTCTATGTTAGGATCTTATACTTTTGTATATGATTATTCATAAAGTTAGAAATTTAAGAAATCAAGGGTTTATGCATATGATGTTTCTTACATTGATTGATGATATGACTAACTAGAAGAGTTCTATGGTCAAATATGAATATGCATGAGTAAGAGAAGTCTTCCCTGAAACTTTGAATGCTAATGCTTATTATCTGTGTTTGAAATGGTCATGACTATACATGTTTAAGATTATTGTGTTTTGATAGTATTAAGATTATACTAATGAATGTATGATTATGTATGAGATCTCGAGGATAACACAATGATGATACTAGTAAGCATGCATAGTGATCGAGGATGGATATAAGTTCAAGGACAGGTTATCCAGAAAGCAAAGATCAAGAGGGAGCACACTCTAGTAGTTCCTTCAAGGAAGCAAAGATTGAGAGGGAGTCCACCCAACAAACAAACAAAGAGAAGTATTTGAATTGTCATTTCTTGTATATTTGATTGTTTAAAAAATATTGTTCAATGATGTATATACTTATGCTCCTAGACTTAGGTTGTGTGTCATGCGTATTAGAATAATTGCATTAATGAACAGTATACCACTAATATGCATGTAATGGGTAAGTGGCCTATGGCACTGTACAACATTCCATTGCTACTTATCTAGAATGAAACCTCTTTGCTGACATGTTTCAAGTTGTGCACACTCTTAACAATGTTCTGGTAGAGATTGGAAGGCATCTAGAAAGTTACGGGATATGGATAAATGTTGTATTGAAGAATTGGCTAAATCAATTGCATGACTATATGACATATTTCTTTATGTGTAAGAATTTGTTCTAAAAACTATGAGATGTTTCTAATCATGCAATTTAACTTGTCTTGTAGGAAAGATCATATACCATAACCTACAAAAGAAGGACTACAACATTTATTCCAGCAACAAAGCTATCTATTGAAGAATCTAAAGTTCCCAAGATTTGGGATACAGTAATGGAAGAATGCCATGATCGAGGAATACCAGTCGATCATGAAAAATGATGTTTGGAATGCGGTCCCAAGACCAGATGGGAAGTCTGTTGTGACTTCCAAGTGGATCTATAAGATCAAGCATGCTGCAGTTGGTAGCATAGAGAAATACAAAGAGAGATCTGTAACTCATGGCTTCTCCCAGAAAGAGAGAATAGACTATGAAGAGACTTTTGCTCCTATAGCCAGATACACTTCCATTAGATCAGTACTTTCTCTAGCTGCAGTGATGAAATGGAAGATACACTAGATGGATGTCAAGACAACTTTCTTGAATGGTGTAGTCGAGGAGGAAGTGTATGTGGAGCAGCCACTTGGTTTTAAGACACATGACATGAAGTCATATGTGTGCAGGTTGAAGAAAGCCTTATATGGCTTGAAGAAAGCTCCTAGGACTTGGTATGGTAGGATGGACAGTTTCCTATCCAGTTTGGGCTTTACCAAGAGTAAAGCAAATTCCAACCTTTACTACAAGGTTGAGGAAGGAAATCCAGTGATACTACTTTTGTATGTGGATGACTTGTTTGTTGCAGGTGAGGATAGATTGATTGCCGATACAAAGAGGAAGCTTGCTGCCGAGTTCAAGATGAAGGACTTGGGGATGATGCACTATTTTCTAGGCATGGAGGTGTGCAGAGTGCAGATGGGATCTTCCTTGGACAAGGAAAGTATGCCGTAGAGATCCTGAAGAGGTTTGGGATGATGTACTGCAAGGCCATGGCCACACCTATGGCATTGAACTTGAAGATTCTATGTGATGCTTCATCTGATCCGGTTGATGACACTGTGTATCGTCAGATGATTGGGTCCTTGATGTACTTGACAAACACGAGACCATATATTTTCTTTGTGGTGAACACATTGAGCCAGTTCCTGATGGATTCGAGAAATGTTCACCTGGTTGTTGTAAAGCATATTCTGAGGTACCTGAAGGGTACAATTGATTATGGGATCAAGTATGATGTGAATCAAAAGTTGAACCTACAGGGTTATGTTGATTCGAACTGGGCAGGAAATTCTACAGATAGGAAGAGCACTTATGGGTGTTGCTTCAGTATGGGATCAGGTGTGATCTCTTGGTTTAGTAGGAATCAGTCCTGCGCAACACTGAGTACAGCTAAAGCAGAGTATGTTGCAGCTTGTTCGGCTAGTTATGAGGCAGTATGCATTCAGAAGCTACTATCTGAGCTATTTGATCTCTCATTGGATGCTACTGGTATCTTTTGTGATAACTAGAGTTATGTGAAGCTGTCTAAGAATCCAGTGTTCCATGACAATTCAAAGCACATTGAGATAAAATATCACTATATCTGGGATATGGTGCAGAGAGGAGCAGTGAAGCTCCTATATGTTACGACGGATGAGCAGGTTGCAGATGTGTTGACGAAACCACTAGCCAGAGTGAAGTTTCAGTACTTTGGAGAAAGGCTTGGTGTTCTTCAGATAGAAGATACTTTGAGGAAGAAGTGATGTGACACATTTGCAGGAGCCATTCCAAGCATGGTGAGAGGAGATTCCTTCCCATGGCTATGGATGTAAGTGTTGTGTGATGAGCATCGGGACGATGCTCCAGTTACTTCTTTGTATATAAATCATGATTGGATGCTTGATATGATCAGTTGGATCATGAATTTGTATATGCATCATGTTGGATGCTTGATATGATCAGTTGGATCATGCATTTGTATATGCATCATGTTGGATGCTTGATATGATCAGTTGGATCATGTATATGTATATGCATCAGGATGATGCATTGATGATGATTAGGAGTATCATGTGAGATGAGTATTAGGATGATACTCTGGATGATATGCATCAAGATGATGCTAGGATGATGATCAGGATGATCATATGTGATGATATGTATCAGGTGGATACATTGCATAATTAGTTGGATTATTTGTGATGAGTTCTGAAGACACAGATGCACATGATATTTTCGGACATGGTTGTAGATGTGTTCTCCCATGGTCACGATGTAATTGACGGGCTTTTCTGACATGGTGACAGATGTGTTCTCCCATGGTTGTGATGTAATTGCTGGAGCCACTATAACATGGTGGTAGATGTGTTCTCCCATGGTGCAGATGTAAGGGTTGGAGCCATTCTCACATGGTGGTAGATGTGTTCTCCCATGGTGCAGATGTAAGGGCTGGAGCCATTCGAGCATGGTTGAAGTGTGTCTTCCCATGGCTGCAATATAAGTGTAGTGCCATTCCTAGCATGGTTTAAGTGTGTCTTCCCATGGCTATGGATGTAAGTGCGATGCCATTCTCACATGGTGGAAGTGTGTCTTCCCATGTCGTAGATATAAGTGTTGAGCCTTTCATGGATGGTTGAAGTGTGTCTTCCCATGCCGATGAATGTAAGTGTTGTGTGGTGTGCATATGGGTTTTTCTTCGTGAACAATGCTATGATGAATATGATCATGAGTATCAGGATGATACTCTATGGCAGTGGACAGGTTGTGTAGTGGCATGTAAAAGGGTCCTGGGAGATTCGATAGGTTCAGCTGTGTGCTCGTAAAAGTCATGGGATGCTCTTTCGAGGTTTTGTAACACACGTAATAAGTCCTGAGGATTCCACAGTATGGCCAGTGATGATGACGACCTACAGGTGGTGGGCCTACATCCAACATGAAAAAGGGTTGGCTCTGTAGAACTTCCTATGACGAGTAGATTGGATATTGATGGAGATAGTAGCAGTAGTGACAATGACGATGTTTCTATGATGATGATCCAGTGACGATGATCCAGAGAAGAAGACTTGTGATAGCAGATATGTGTCAAGAAATACCTTCCTAGTTAAGAGGGAGTGTTGATGTATTTGTAACTTTGGAATGTATTTCACATATGTATATTGTATTCCTATAGATATGTTATTATTCCTCTATATGGAAGTGTCGTCATTTATATTGTAAGTGTCGTAACTTATACTTGATGGCTTATTATACCACCTTGATGGGGTCGACCCTGTATAAGTCATGTGGGTCAAAGGGTTTTTAGACCACCCTATTGGGGGTTGGCCCTGTTAGCATTATATTATGTAGTTAAGTTGAGGCCGACCTTGTAAGGTTATTAGGAAAGTCAAGTCAAGTATAAATAGAGTGCAGGAGGCACTCTATTTGATCATTCATTTTTTCACTCATACACTCATTGGAGAGTGGTGCACTAGTGGAGGAGGAGAATCTACTACTAGGTGACTATCTCTTATGCTTGGGTTTTGTATCATTTCTCTATCTATATATGAGGAAGTTATTGGGGTTTTCACCTTCTTGGTTTTCCCCAAGGAAACTCTGTGTGTCTATTGTCTCATGTGATTGCTTGTTGTGATTGATATGCTTGATATGTTGTACATGTTATTCTCTCAATAAATATCCTAGAGTATGTTGAATTAATGGTCAAAAATTAACATAGATCAGAATCCGCAACATGGTGAATGACAAAATGTCTAGTACCCTGCCAATAATGCAAGATCCTTTTGGATGCCTTCTAGTGAAGCTCATGGGGCTGCTACATGTACCTTGACACAACACTCACAATACAAGAAATATCAGTCCTAGAGTGTGTCAGGTATAAAAGACTTCCAATCAACTGTTGATGAAGTGTAGAATCCACCAATGGTGTGGAATCACCATGCTCAAGTCTGATTCCTGAGAGGAATGGGAATAGTGCCACTTTACAATATGAAATATTAAACTTGTTTAATAGGTATGAAGCATATTTTGACTGAGATATGGTGATCCCATCAAAATTTTGAGTGATCTCTAAGCCAAGAAACTGCTTCAGCAGGCCTAGATCACTCATGTCGAATGCTTGATGTATTGCGGTTTTTATATTTCTGATCAAAGCAAGAATGCTTCCTGTAATCAAAGTTCATAAACATAAAGGAAAATGATCAGAAAATTAACTTCATGATTCTATAGGTACACATTTAGACCTGATTTGCATCTTGCAAAATTTTGTGACAGAAGGAAGGAATCCATCTTTGCATACCAAGCTCTTGGGGCCTGTTATAAACCATAAAATGATTTCTTCAGTATGCACACTGATCTCGGATATTATATGTATCCTTTAGGATGATTAATGTAAATCTCTTACTTCATATCTCCATGAAGAAATTCTCTCTTCACATCCATGCGGTGCATCTCCTAGTGCTTAGATGCGGAAATTGCCAAAACTAGGCAGATAAAATCCATTTTTGCAACCAGTGCAAAGGTTTCTGTGTAGTCTACACCATGAACTTGTGAGATGCCTTTTTCCACCAAAATAGTTTTGTATTTGTAGGTTTAGATATCTGCATAAACCTTGGTTTGGTAGACCCATTTGCATTGAACTAATTTCCTCCCAGGTGGAAGAGAAACTAGCTCCGATGTTGCATTTTTCTGAAGAGAATTGTACTCTTCATCCATGGAGGTTTTCCATATCGGATATCGGTGGGAATAATAGTATGATTTAGGATAATTACCTATCATCAAAAAAAAAAAAATCAGACAATAAAGGATCAGAATATGAAAGAGCCATACCTACTCTTTGAAAGTATGCTCGAGTTCTTCTTGGATCGACAGGATTTCCAATGTTAGAACCAGCAGAATTGAGAGTCTTTTTTGCCCACTTTGGAAATTGAGGGGGATCATCTAGATATGAATATGAACCTGATATTTCATTTTCATTAATCTCTGATAAAATATCAGAAATATAAGAACACAAACTTTCATAATCTTCTTTCAAATCTTCTTCTTGGAGAGGAGGCAATTCAATAGTTTCTTCCTCGACTAGTTTTAGATTTTGAAGCGATTCTTCAAATTTGACACTTCGCTCGATGAATATATTTTTGGATCTAATATCCATGAGTTTGTATCATTTGTATTCTTCATCATATCCAATGAGGATGCACTCAGTACTCTGTGGTTCCAAAAATATTCTCTTCTTAGTTAGAATTCTAGCCCATGCAGTGGAGCCAAAAACCTTGAGATTGGCACATCAGGCTTGTGACCAGTGTAGGCTTCAAAGGGAGTAGTACATTTGATGGATGAGTGTGGAAATATTTTTTGAATGTATTCAGAAACATTCATGGCCTTAAGCCAAATATTTAGAGCCAAACCTTTTGACTCAAGCATACAAGTGACCATCTCTTTCAGTTCTCAATTTTTCCTCTCTGCTACACCATTCTACTGAGGTGTGTAGGGGATTGTGTTCTGAATTTGGATTCCATTTTCTACACAAATTTGTACCAGATATGATTTGATATATTCTCCACCATTATCATATCTAAGAGATTTTATCTTTCTCTCAGTAGCAGTCTCAACAGAATCCTTGAAATTATTGAATTTTTCCAGTACTTCAGATTTGTTCTTGAGAAAGTAGACCCATGTGAATCTGGAGAAGTCATCAATGAATGTCAGAACATACCTTCATCCATTCATATAGGTATTTGGCAGCATCCCTCTGATATCACTATGAATCATCCCCAAAATACAAGAAGCTCTGTTAACTTTTCCTCAATCAAACTTGTGCTCAGGGTGCTTCACAATGATGCAACCTTTGCATATCCCTTTCAAGGATTTGATTTTCAGAAGGCCTTCAACCATGGATTTATTTTGAAGCAGCTGTAAATATTTATAATTTAGGTTTCCAAACCTCTCATGCCATATCCGGCTAACCTCATTTCCATCAGTCAGAAGGGAACTTGGCTTTGAATGTGGCAAAAAGTTGGAAAACTCATATGTTTTTGCAGCATGATTTGCCTTTCCTACTGCAATGACATTTCCGGTGGAAATATCATAAATTTCAACATTATTAGGGCTGAATATAACTTTATTTGGAAAAACAGTGTGTGTCATCTGATACACGGAAATTAGGTTCAAATCTAAAGAAGGAACATAGAGAACATTTTTAAAACTGCCATGTTCTAAATGAAAAGTACCTTTTCCTTTCGAAGAAATTTGTTAATAATCTCCCATGTGGATGGAGATGCAGCTGTCGAAGTCCAATGATGAGAAGGAGTCTTTGCTTTCAACCATGTGATTCAAATATCTTGAATCTATGAGAAGAGTTGTAGAATTCGAAATACTTTCCATGAGTGCATGACCTATTTCTGCATGATCATTATTGTCCTTCTTCCTTGCACCATCTAGAAGAGTAATGTTGTTTTTCTCCAAGATAAGGGCCATCTGATCAATGGTTTTCTTCATGCATGATATTGCAGGATGAAAGCCCCTACCATAGTAAGAACTCTTTGTCTTCTCTTTTCCCATTTGCTTGTCTTTTCTTGAACCTGAGGGCTCATCTGACTACTTGGTATTCTCCTTTTGCTTTGGATGATCAAACTTGGCCTTCTCTTTATTTTTATTTCCTTTACCATTTGTAGCTTTGGTTCCTCCAGCAAAAATGGCTTGATCTTTGGAGGTTTTTATGGACCCCATCTGAACAAGCTTATCATACTCTTTTGTTAAGGACTCAATGAATGCATTCAATGTAGGCATCCTCCAATTCAAAGTAGTGAGTTATCTCGAATGGAAAGTAGAGACAAACACTGAATAATATTTTCCTAGCTTTGTAAGGATATAAAGAATCAACTGCTCATCTTTCTTCTCAACACCACATTGCTTCAACTGCAGTACCAAATGCTTGAACTTGGTGAAAAACTCATTGATGGTTTTGAAATTCTCAGGATTTAGGGCAATCAGCTCATTCTCTAGTTGACAAGCTCTCATCTCATCCTAGTTACCAAAACGCTTGGCATGTTGTTCCCACACTTCTTTTGGAGTATTCAATCCACTGAGATGGAAAAGAAGATCCTTCGAAATATTGAGACAAAGTAAAACATAAGCTTCATAAAGCTTATTGAAGTACTTGGAATTCTCTACTGCAGAATTAGGCTCCAGTTCTAGGCCCATGGTAACTCTGTAAGAGCCCTTTGAGCGCAACACAATCTCAACATCATCCTTCCACTGATGGTAGTTTAAAGGATTGAGAATACTTTGTGAACAAGAGTCCATCTCCATAGGAGCGAATGCAATAGGAGGGAGTGAGAAACCTGCAATCACAAACAAACAAGAATTGTTTAGGTCAACAACTTGCACTTTTCAAGTTGCATCACACCCGACATAGACTATCAAGCAATATTGAAGAGTCAGATGCACATTATCCGAGAATTATGTGGAAAAATTTCAGATTCTGGTGCAGAGTTGGACTATTTTTTAGCAATATTGATCAATATTCATCTGTGTTCCAAGTACAGAAGGAATTGGTGCAGAAGTGCAAAATCACTAGTGCAAAAGTGTAGAAGTGAGGAATCACTAGTGTAGAAGTGCAGAAGTGCAGAAACACTATAGAAAAGTTTCCTTGTGCTGCCATGGATTTGATACCATGTAAAATATAAGCATAACAGATCTATGAAACAGAGACAAAAATCACTAGAGATGCATGTGGAAAATAATATGTCAAAACACTGATGCAAAGGTTTGCATCAGATCATGCATTATCATTAACTCGAAAGATAATTACAATGTGTAACAATGGCTATAATAAGCCAAGCAATTTGAATTCCAGAGTGGTCATTCAAATTGAATGCATGAGAGTGGCTTACTTGGAAGTTAACACCACTCAACACATAAATTAACCACTTAAGTACCATAATACTGACTCAAACTGACTCTGAAAATTTATAACTCAGTCTAACTGATTTAGAACTCAACTATTTTCCCAAAAATAGGGGAGGGCGCCTTTATGTCTGCAGTTAACTGAATAGTAGGTGAAAATAACACCAGATGAAGTCAACCAGCGTAGTAGGGCGCCTTCTAGACTCTAGTTGGTTGAATAAACTAGTAAATGTTGTCAGTTGGACTGAGTAGTGCGCATTAGTGATGCAAATCACCCCCTAAATGGTGGAAGAGGCTTAGTTGATGGCCCAATTGGCTCCTAGAATGTAGGAGGAGGCCCAGTTTACTAGAAATGTGATCTGCTGATGATATAAGCACATGATTGAGTAAACATACTTAGGATAAGTGGAAAATTAAGCTGTGAGGCTCAAATAAATGATGTTTGGTTGGAAAATGATCCAACATATAATTAACTAAGGTTAAAGGATAAGAGGTTTTCATAAACGACTTGGATTCGTTTCATTTTGGAGAGAATATTTTCATCAGAAATGATGAATTATAGAAAGCCGCCAAACATTGTGCATCGTGTAAGATTCATTTTGAATACACAGACCACTTCATAAAGGATGAAGAATTATATCGATGGGAGAATAATATGGCATATTTAAACAAAATATTTTGCCGAAAAGATGGAGCACGTTCTAGTCAAACTAAGGATATTGCTAAAGAATCAGATCAACAGAACGCTAGAGAAGAGGTTGTAGTAGAAGAAGAAGCAAGATGAAATAAAGAGGAAGAATCTCAAAATAAATAAGAAGAAGCACGAAATAAAGAGTAAGAACAAAATGCAACAAAAGAAGAAGTAAGGAATAAAGAGGAAGAACAAAAGAAGAAAGAAGAAGAAGAAGCTGAGCATGAGAAGAAAAGAAAAGAAGAGAAAGAAGCAGTAGAGTTAGAGAAACAAAAGGAGGAAGAGTATAGATTCAAGAAAGTTGTAGAAGAAAAAGGGATCCAAGAATAAGATCACAATTTTCAAGACATGGACATAGATCTACATGAAGAATCTGGAATCCCACTTATAGGAGGACATCTTCCATTCATTGATCTTGGGCTCACACCTTTTACTCCTTCGAAGAAGCATTTTGTGGAAAAATTGGATACTATAGTTTTTTACCCAAAGCAGAAAATGATATTGAGAAGAACCGAGAAAAGGATGAAAATGGATACTCAACCAGATATAGTAACTATCCAATAAAATACCTTAGTGGAAGGCACCCACAAAGGTCCCAAGTTTTTAGCTTCAGTAAATATAGCAGTCGCTCGGGCCAATGCCGACAATGTTGGCAAGTTGATGAATGATATGGAGCGAAGAAAAGTGGAAATGTTGAAGTTAAAGGATAACTGGGTAAAAGCAAGAGGTGAAGGACTTGAATTATAAAGAAAACATGATACAGTGGAATATGAAAATAAAAAAATTACTGCTAGATTATCAAGAATTGGAGAATTAGAAGGATGCCTTAAATGTGCAGCTTATAATCATGGAAGGAAAGTGAAATTATTTATATTCTCAAATTAATGAGTTGGAAGAAAATCAAATCAAATTAGTAGGTGGAATCCTTGGTCAGTATAATGATTCTTTACAAGCACACATAAATGAAATAATAATTGAGAAGGGAGTTTTACAGTCCCAGGTGGATGAGTTAATGAATGAAAAGGAATCACTGATGGAGCAAGTCAAAGTTGCTCAAAATCATAAGCAATACATGACACCATTCTATGAGCATGCCTGTAAAATATAGGAACAAATCTGCCATTCACAAGAAATATTGGTTGAGGAAATCGATAAAATGAGAAAGATGATAGATGGGATGAAGGAAATTTTTGTGGGTGCCCTCACTGTAAGACATATATTAATCCTTACATTTCACAAAGTGAAGAACTTGATCACCTGAAAAGGAGAAAATATGAAATTTCCCGATCACTTTCTTAACAAGACAGTTGTAGAGCTAAAGTTAGATATGTCTCTTTTAGACAGTTGCAAAAAAGATGCCAGGAAAATATAAGGAGAAGTACCAAAGTCTATCTCAAAGTGTGAAGGAATTTACAAAGATATTTGTTAGGTGCACGAGAAATTCCATATCTAAATTGATCAAGATATGTATGAGTTTCCCACCAAATACCAGTGTCTAACATAATTGAAATATAGGTTAAAGGTAGACCTGGAATACAATAGGAAATTGGACGTTCCTAATGAAGAAGATCTCAAACAATACATAGGACAAGTGTTTGTGAATGCTGATTTTCTGGAATAAAGTTATAAAGCAGCTACTAAAGGAGTAATAAGTGTGCGGAAAGAATTATCCATTCATGAGATCTATCTAAAATTATTAGAGCCTCTACAATGTAATATAATATTTCATGAAACGAATTTGTGGGATAGTTATATTTCTAGTTTAGAGGCCCCACCAACATAATAATATAATTTGCAAATAATGATCTATTTTTGGTTTTGCAAGCACAAAAGAATTTTTTTTAGCAATCCAAGAGTTGAGGGTTAGGTGAAATGATTGGTCGTGTAAGGGAAAATTCTCTAGTAAGATAAATAGAGGGGAAAAGGGATTTATGATAGGCTTTTTCTGGTGAAATAGAAGCTTGAGACATTTTGTAAGAAAACTAATTTTCTGCCAATGAGAAATACCTATTTGATGGGTAAAGCTTGCATGTATTTTTGCGTGGAATGTTGTGGATACCAGATCAGAAATATTTCTACGTGTTTTCATCCTCATGCTGTGATATATTTATGAATTTATTTTGATGGTAATGAATGATTTTACTTGTCTATGCAAATTTCTATGTGATATAAGAGTAATAATGGATATAAATGGCATCAAAGCTATCTTTGTATATTTCTGTTGTGAATGTAAATACTTTATCTAAATAGTTATCTATTGGATTTGTATAAACATTCTTAGATATTACTCTCATTAAAACTCACTCCTTGCAAGGATAGATTAGTTAAGTTAGAATAGGATTAGCTGATTGATAAGGTAGAAGTGATCAGACGATAGGTAAGAACCCATGCATCACTTGTGATGCTTCTTCCTGCCAATTATAGGTTACGTATCCGTTAGATTAGGGAACTTGCATACTCATAATTAAACATAAACTATAAACGGTGGGCCAGGCCACAACCGGTAAATTCAAAAAACTTTTCCATGGTAGCCAGACCGTTAACCAGATGTATTCCCTATTCTAAATAGTGGAGGATCTAATTGGGATTATTCATTGGGGAGAATCTCTACTGCCGATGTTAGGAATTTCTAGGCGTCGAGAGTCTCCTAGCACCTAGTCCTTAATTTAGACCCCCTGGGGCTTAATTTTGGTCATCATTAGCCCTATTATACAATCAGAGCACCCTGGTTACATCATTGAAGTCCAAAGGCGCCCCCATGCATGATTTTAGGAGTTAGCACAATCAGTTCCATGATTTAGGATGCCATGTCCCCTTGATTGACTAGTTAACTCGCTCCCACTAAGTGTAGGAGCACCTATTTTGACCACTACAAGTCAGTATTTCTCCCCCCTTGGAGTCTCATCCCCTAATTTCTAGCCCCAATGACTTAGTCATATGACAATCCACTTCAGTTGACTAGCCATTCATCATTGGTGGCCATTGGACCTTATCAGGATATGGTTCTAGTGCAAACGAACGCTACCACTTGTTTGGATTCTAATTTCCTCTTTGGGCTCATGAATTTCTCCTTTGGATATGTATTATTTATGTACACATTTTACTCAATAATAGAGGTAATGGATTTTTTTCCAAATGTTCTTCATTCTCTTGTGTTGTAACACAGTTTTTCCTTCTGTATTTTTCTTGCTCAATTCTTTTGATCTCTGTTAGACTTAGTATGGATTTTATCTTTGTCTCTAGATATCTGTGATATTCTCACAAAATCTCACACATACAAACCTCTAGTTCATTTCCTCCATTGCCAATGTTGGAACATAATTCCCATGTAGACCTTGGTTAATAATCCTTGCATAAGGTTCCAAGTGTTTAATGTAAGTTGTTCCATAGTATGGCTTTAATAATGCCTATTCTAGGGGGGGTTTCCACATATTAGACTAGTGTTTTTTCATTATAGACAATTTTGTACACAAGTGTGGCCATTTCCTTATTCTAGGGAGTCAAAGGTGCCCTATTTAATGCATATAATGAGGCATGTGCACCACATATCTGTTTTATGGGATAAGATTGGACCAAGCGTGCTTATGCACTATAAATGGTCAAATTTCTCATTAATGGCCACTACCAAATCCCTGAACCACCTAATTCACCCTCATAATGATTCCATCCACATTTATTGACTTTCATAACTTCCTCATTGTCATCATAGGTTCATTGGATCTCATTATGGCCCAATACAAGAGTTACACTTGGCACAATGTCATAGATTGGCGGAATTACTCCACTAAGCCTAGCATTAATGTGAGCTACTAAGTCTCTCAATTTTCTCTCTTGACAAAATCTATATATTGTACACATGTTATTGAATAATGATGTAATGGAAGATTAATCCACACAAGTTTTTTTCTCTTGTGTTCTACTTAATATTTTCTTCATACTTCTTCTATTTTCCTGTCAATGTTTGGTAAATTCTAAGTGAAGCTTGCTCTAGTAATATAGATACACCTATGACACATATAGAATTTGACATGCTATCAGAGTGCCATAGGGGGTCCTAGTCTTGCTTCCGAAATATATTTCCAATTGTGTGTTTTGCAGGTGCCTACAACAACTTCATTATGGATTCAAAAGTTGTCCCTCTCCTCTATGCATTCAACTATTCAGAGTGGAAAGAAAATATTTGTGCATATCTAAAGAGAAAATGTCTCTTTGATTTGTCCATTGGTGCTGTGAGCGAGCTATAATATTATGAAGAGAAGTGTGATTGGGTCAATGACTGTGATAGAGAATATGGAACTATGTGTCTAGCTATACCTCCTAGAATGCATTATCTCATTGATTCTATTGAGTATCCATTTGAGCTTTGGAGAAATCTAGATAAAGCTCTTGGCATGCATAAATAAGATATTAGCTATATGGAGAGAAAGAAAATGGACACCTCCTAATGTTTTCTCCCTCCAAATGTCTTGGCCTCATGCATTTCTCAAGAAGTTGTTCAAATTGAAGAAGAAGAAGAAGAAGAAGATACAGATTCAAAAAATGATCCAACTCAACTTTCTTCCTCTATGGCTTCCTTTGTTTTCCAAGAAGTTGTTTTTCATGAAGATAAAATATGAGCTATTGCCATCAATATTGTTGAAGATATTTCTCTCCATTCCACTTATTTCTCCTCCATGTCTTCTATTACGAATGTTGAAGATGGGTTTTCGATTGGTGATCATAGTGAGCCTTCTTTAGAAGAGATTATTTCTTCAGATGAGAGTATTGGTTTGAAATATGGTCAAGGAGAAGTTTGGAAGTCAAGTGAATATCTCTCATTGCTTCACACTCTTTTTCTTCCTATGTATTCGTACACCATGACTAGCATAAATTATTCAATTTCACTTGAAGATGGAGAATCCTTAGCCATCACATTGGCATACTTGGGACTCTTGTTCCACCATCTTGGAGCTGATGACAACTCTCTTGATTCGAATTTGATGCTTCAAGAGCCTTATGATTCGATTGGGGTAACTTATTCTCAAGCATCTCAAGTCTCTTTTGGACCTGGAAGCCTGGTTGGTTCAAAGATCAAGTCTGAAGAGAAGCCTTCGCTCTACTATCAATGTTACTCAGTTGTTCTGCATGGCTTCAGTTTCCATCATGCAGTTGTACATGTACATGATCTAGTTGAGCACATTCCTCTTCTTCCCAAGAAGAAGGCTCCTCTAGACATATGAACAAGTTCACACCTAATTGTGTTTTGGAGTAGTTTATATTTGGTGTCTTTCATGTCCATTTTAGAGGGAGGATTTTCCCCATGTTGTTTTTCCTCTTTCCTCACTTGCATGGATCAATAATGTAAAGGGTGAACATAAGCCTTTGTTTCTTGGGCCCTCATAATAATTTTCATTGCTCACAACCATTTTGTCTTAAGGGGGGTGTTGGAACATAATTCCCATGTAGACCTTGGTTAATAATCCTTGCATAAGGTTACAAGTGTTTAATGTAAGTTGTTCCATGGTTTGGATTCAATACTGCCTAGTCAGGGGGGTTTTCCCACATATTAGACTAGTGGTTTGTCATTATATCCAAGTTTTTCCACAAGTGTGCCCATTTCCTATTCTGGGGAGTCAAAGGTGCCATATTTAATGCATTTAATGAGGCAGGTGCACCACTTCCATGTTTTATGGGATAAGGTTGGATCAAGGGCGCTTATGCACTGTAAATGGTCAAATTGCTCATTAATGGCCACTAAAAAATCCCTAAACCACCTAATTCACCCTCAGAATGAATCCATCCACATTTATTGACTTTCCTAACCTCATCATGGTCCTCATAGGTTCATTGGACCTCATTATGGCCCAATACAAGAGTTACACTTGACATAATGTCATAGATTGGGGGAATTACTCCACTAAGCCTAGCATTAATGTGAGCTACTAAGTCTCTCGATTTTGTCTCTTCAGAGAATATATATATTGTACACATGTTATTGAATAATGATTTAATGGAAGATTAATCCATATGAGTTTTTTTTCTCTCGTGGTCTACTTAATATTTTCTTCATGTTTCTTCTATTTTCCTATCAATGTTTGGTAAATTCTAAGTGAATCTTGCTCTAGTAATCTAGACCCACCCATGACACATATAGAATTTGATATCAACATGTGAAGAACTAATATCACTATAGGCATTCCTTCTTGGTGAGGATGGACACAGTGGAAATTGAATAGGTGGTTGATTCAACCATGCTTGGTATGCTTCCTCTCCAAGTTGCACTCTTTTTTCAGTCTTCTCTCGATTTGACATTGTACTGGGGTGCAAAAGAAGATGGTAGGAAGGTTTCTCATTATCAGAATCCTGATTTTAAAAATATTGAACATTACATCAATGATGTTAGTCAGCACAATGCAATTAGTTTGATATTGCATTATAGAAAATAATTATTACAAAAGCACAAGTCGCTTCCAATAGAAAATGTTAAGCTGTAAACAATTTATAAAGAAGACATTCAGATTGAGCGATAAATTGACATCAATTCCACATTAAATATGAAAATTTAAAATTGAGTAACACATTTTCAAATTGAGTTTATAAATTAACTTAACAATTTATAAAACATAATTTCAAACTGAGGAATACATTAATATGAATCCATTGAAAATTAACAAATACAATTAATCAATGTTTTTTTTATTTATGCCCCAAGGGAACATCTAAAGGTAATCCCAATGCAAGGCATCTCTGGTGATGGATTGGTGGTCTATGGAAGTTGTAGTTTATTAACAACTCGTCACTAGGAGGCAAACTACGTATTGCATGTACAACAACAAATCTGGACGCTTTCCTTTTCATAAAGAACTTCTGGTCATTGAAGTGTTCCTCAAATGAACAATTTGGATAAAATAAAGAGCACCTAGAAATATTTATGAGCCTTGCAATGTTCCCATGAGTGCGTGGACGACCATCTATATATAATAGGTTCTTCCTGTTAAAGTTTCTAGAAACATAACCATTCATGCACATACTATACATGCAAATGTTGTGCTTGTATTTAGCAATATTCAAGTAATCAGATTGACAATAGATAGGACTGCAAGATGGAATAAGTGCTACTAACTGTTTGGGAGGAACAAGTACATGTGAAAAGATAAACAACCCAAGATTTGTAGCATCTATATTAGACTTGGTAATCATAAAATAATTACCACAAAAGGAGAATTCGGTTCCAACATCAGGCATAGGTGGAGAGGACAGCCAAGCGCCATATAAAGTGTGGTTGTAAGAAGTTTGATAATTACTTTGAAAATTCATAGGAAGGGAGAAATCATCACTACCCTCCAACAATTGGATGGACCTCAGTGTGTACTTGGACATTTTTTCTCTCAACTCATGCAGCTTTTTGGATCTTATAGTAGATATGGGTTGGGAGGAATTCATATCATACTTTGGATCACTAGAACTTTCAGATTCCCATGTTAGTTTTTTAGAATTTACTTTAATTTGATCTAGGATCTTAACTGAGAGAACAACATGTACAACATATCAATCATGGACATAATAATGCAGCACACAAGAGACAATAGACACATAGAGTTTCACTGGGGGAAACCATAAAGGTGAAAAACCCCACAACTTCCTCAGAGATAGATAGAGCAATGATACAACCCAAGCATAAGAGATAGTCTTCTCCTAACAGCAACTTCTCCTCCTCCACAAGTGCTCCACTCCCCAATGAGAGTATGTAACATCCCAAAATTTCATAAAACTTTAAAACTTTTAAAAACAACATTAATTGTTAATAACTACAATTGTGGAAATAATAAATGCTTGATAAGATGACAATGATTAAGGAAGTCATTAATACTAAACATAACTTAATTACTGAGTCAAAAACATTTTAAATGACAGCGACACATCATACTTCTGAAAACATGCTTACGTCAATAATTGTGCAAGTTAACTGAAAAGTTGGAAATATGATGCAAGCAGGTTTCTTTTCGACAAGACACTGACAGTTTGTTTTCTTGATGTCCAAGGGTGTCCTACGAGGTACCCTGGACTTTACTTAGCTGCAAAAGCTAAGGCATTTGAAATGTTTCTATGTGCAGACAGCAGGTCAGAAGTTTTATGACCACATGATTTAAGAGTATGTGTGTCTTTCAATTCAACGTCGATGTAATAATAAAATGCTAAGTACCTTCTTGTGAAACCAGTTACTAGAGGTATGAATACTTAGTTCTAATACTAGCTCAAGTGCCACTGCTACATATGGCCAAAATTGCCACATTTTTTCGTTGTAATTGCCACAATTTTTTGTCCCTATTGCAACGATCTGGGCTCGTTTTTTCGTGGAACTAACTTCGTGGATATAGGGACGAATATTCCCCATCATGGCAACAGCAAGGTTTCTCAGTGGCCATGTGTCACCTTCGTAACAGTCCTTAGATCATCGTAAAATTAATTCTTCCATGAAGTTTTGTCGATATATCAACGCCCCTCATCTATATGTTTCCACGCAAATGCTTTACCTGCCACGAACTTTCATGTCTATAGAGACAAACTTAAATTGGAGGTTCGTCACTATAGCAATGAATGTTCGTGGCAAGTTCAACATCTGCATGGTAACATCTTATACAGCTCCACGAAAGTTCGTCGCAATAGAGACGATTATATTCACTAACTTTCGTGTTAGGTTCAGCATTTGCGTGAAAACATTTCTATGATTCCTTGAAACTTCATCTCTGTATCCACGAAACTTCATCTCTGTATCCACAAAAATTCATGGCAGGAATCCGTCGATATTGCGACGATACCTGGAAGTGTTAAAAAAAAACAAAAAGCCTAAATGGAAATCATTGAATCAGTGTTAGTGGTTTTGTTTGAAGCAGTGCAGAGTAAGCCCTCTGCTAGATCTGGGTTACTCTCAAGTGTAGGGAATACACCTATGCAGAACAATGCAGACCTTGTAAATCATTGGTTTGTTAAATCCAATGGGGCTCAACTGAGCAACTATGAAGCAGGGTCTGTTGAAGATCAAGTCAATGCTATTAGGGCATTCAAAATACAAGTGTCACAAAGATTGCCTAAAGAAACATAGTAGTAGAGACAGTAGATGCCATTGAAGAGAATATTAGCCTAATGATGGATCCCATGGACCCTGAGGAAGCAACTCATGGAGAGGAGGATGAGAGCACCAGTTTACTTTTTGATGATATTGTTGAACATAGAGAACAATGGAAGTACTTGGAGCAAGGAAGAGTCATAGTATATTTCCTTTGAAGAATGTTGGATGAAGAAGCCTTTAGTCATTGAACTCATCCAAGGGGATTGGTTCTTGATAACTCTGCTTTCCTTTTAATTCTGAGATGGTTGTCAGGTATGATTTGTAGTTTGGTACATGAACAATAGCTAGGCCATTGCCCTATATCCAGTATTGGAGACATGACTTCAATCCAAACTTCAAAGAACATTAATCAAGCACAATATTCCCTCTAGATTGAGTATGCCAGCTTCAGCTGACATGAGGCCCTTTGTTGATATGTTTTCAAGGTACTAATTAGTGATGACAACCATGTTCAAACCCAAGAGTTTTTGTTAAAGTGAATCTAAACATAAAGTGGCCTCAACGTCTCAAATTATTTACCAAGGTTAGGGTACATGATCCCCATGCTCCCCATGCTCCCAGGACATTGGTGCTCCAAGGGGGATATTTCCCCATGTTCCCTCTTAGAAGGGACGCAAGGAAATACAATAGGGAACTTCTCCCTCAAAACTAGAGACACTCCCACTCTCCCATTTTACCAAAATCTATTGTTATTTATAGTTGATGGGGTACTTTCGTAGAAGGTGAAATACTTGAATTTATTGAATGCTTGCTTTGCTTACCAAGCTCAAGACTACTAGATAAGGGGGTACCCTAGTAGAAAGCCTTGTTCAGCACCTAACGCTAGCCTACTTCTAACCTACCTCAAGACTTTTCCCCGAAAACTGCTCAAATGCCAAGGCCATGAGGATACACATATGTCGATGTTGTTCCTCAAATAATTCTATTAAAGATTATTCTTAGGATAAGGGAATGGATCCACCTTCTAGCAAGAATCACCTACTTGAGATCAACATTGAAATATGGATGAGGAATGGCAAGTAAAGCAGTCAAGAATGAGAGGTTCTCAAACTCAACCTAGTCCATCCAAAGAAAGCCAGTAAATGAGTATTCTCAACCACATCACAGGGATAACAAAGATGCAACTAGGCAATCTCCCACTCACTAAGCCATCACCATGGGACATTTTGTGCCCAACAATCACTTTGGTTCACTTTTGATGCAAGGTATTCCCAATGTAATTGTCACCATTGTCATGGAATGTGGCAGGGATGTCTATCCCCGGTAGGGGCATGCTTGTGAGAGATATGTTGCATGATGTGAAGTCATATATTGCCTTCCTTCAGGAAGTGAGGACATTTCGTTTTGAGCTTAGG
Source organism: Larix kaempferi (assembly GCA_027924585.1). Lineage (NCBI taxonomy): Eukaryota > Viridiplantae > Streptophyta > Pinopsida > Pinales > Pinaceae > Larix > Larix kaempferi. Next base: position 2,612,011 of record BSBM01000416.1, read on the forward strand.
ACTAGGATGGGTTGGTGAGGCCCCTTTTGGTCTATAGACCATCAACAAGGTAGCAGTACAGGGGTTCTTCTTGCTCCTTGGTCTCAAACTTTTAGACATGCCTACTAGATCATGGTCTAGATTCACTGCAGAGATGTGTATGGTCAACATTTATTTATATGGGAAAGATGTGTATGTAGTACAATCAGATATGCACCCAATTCAATCCAGTAAATGATTACTGTGGAACTAGACTGCTCCTTCCTCACGGAATGTTGAATACATTCTAGGGTTGATTTCGAATATGGTGAAATAAAGGTGACCAGGAAGGAGGGAACTGTCATTCTCTATCTGATGATGAAAAAATGGCTTGGAGTAGATGCAAATCTACTTTACAAGGGTTTGATCCCAATTGGATACCAAAGCATCTTGATTATGGGGGGGGGAATTCACTTGATCTAATATGCAACCAAGAGACAAGTGTATTCAAACTAGATTGTCATTGGATAGAATTTATGGTCACAAGAATGCTGTCACATTTGCAAGTACCCAAGGCAAAACAATTGATGTCCAAATGTTGGTCCTGGGTTCTAACCATTTCCCAATAGTGTCATCCTTTTCTACTGAACTAGCATAAGAGGACCCTCAATTGTACATTAATTGTGAAGCAAAGACGACAACTTCTTGTGAATTTCTTCACATCAACAAAAGTTGCAAGAGTTAAATGGTGTGTAGGCATGATAAGTTATTCGCTTAAATGGCGTGCAAGCATGATAAGTTTTACTCGTAATTTTCCTATCATGATTAATGGCCATAATACTTCTGTAAATTGGTATTGTTTTGATAAAGCTGTTGATCTATTGTTTGGTCAAGATTTTGTTGACTATCATCTTCCTTTCTTGATAGGCAAAGATAGCATCACCTTTCATACAAGTGGCCAAGCAATTACAATCCCTAGCAAAAACACTTATGAATGCCATGTACCTAGTAATATTAAATATGTTGTTGAAAAATATGTAGAAAATCCTATCAAGATCAATAATATTTCCAGACATGCAACAAAACACGACCAAAAAGCACCTCAAGATACCAAAGATAAAATCATTAAGGATTGTACTTCTAAGTTCTAATTTCCTATATGTTGGTGTGCAAATAGCCATCTTTTGGTGGGGAATGTTGGGTTTGGAATTGTGATGTATCTTCTATATTTCTTCTTGAGTATTCATTAATGGCTACTGAATGGATGACCTCGGTATCAGGCAATACTTTTTTATCATACCCACAACCAGCAGCATGTTCCTTTCCACAAAATACGCAACCATTTTTTAGTATTGCACTGATGGCATTCTTCAACAAATCTATCAAAGAGACAAGAACATTTATTGACAAGAAGTTACCCATGGAGCAAATGTGCTTGCATCTTGTTCCTCGTGTCCAAGTGAACCTGGCATCGTTTTATGACATGTATTGTATCTGGCCAAATGTAACAAACACAAAATATGTTAAGTTACCTATATATATATGTTAAATTAAGAGTTGATAATGCATAAACACATGAGATAGAAAATATGTTAAGTCACCTATATTCACATACTAATATCCGACCTTGGATAATCCAGTGGAGATCATTGCATCACCTGTATCATGCAAATTCATAAGAAGGCACTGAATTTAATATTATATTCTGACTGGAATAATTATTTATATGTACAAGCCAAAACCTTTTCTAAAGCCGACTATTTACAAGCGATATAAGCAAGCTACCTATTCCAATCCCATGTGCATTCTTCCTAGAAGTACGACCCATGGACACCTTAAAAGATGAAGGTTTCCAATTCAAAATTTGGATACACTCAAAAATTTTTTCACAAAAACTAGTGAAACATTAGAAAACATCTATCTCTAGTCTTCCACAAACCTTATTTTAAATAGTAGACATCTGTGAGCAGCATAATTCAATAGACACGATAAATACTCCAGGACTATTGTGTTGCAAGCTTCCAAACTAAGAACGTATTCATGCGCAACCTTTCTCTCCTGTGTAGCAAAACTTTTACCTAACAACCAAACAAGTTCAATATTTGGATTCCAAACCTATCTATCCAGTATTTCTTTAGTGTCTATAAGGAAATCACCCAACAAGAAAAAGAAAACATCAGAAACACTACCACAGCATGATATACAAAACACCAATATGCTCAAGGATATCACCTTATGTTATTTGGAGTGAGATAGATCCCACTCCTAGAATAGGATATGTGGCATAATCACAACGTTTCACATGCATACTTACCTCCTGTAACCAAGCACTCCAAATGTACAACCAGTAAGTTCTTAACATAGGCTCTTTGGTATATTCATAACTTCCATATCAACAGGTTATAATTGCTTACAATGACAAGCAAACTAAAACGATAAACTAATATTTAGTAGCATGTAATAAAATAAACATGTATATCATATAACATAAATAGAGATATAGTTGAAGATACCAACCAGCTAGGTGTGAAACCATTATTGAAAATATACTCAGAAGTGTTACTTTCAACAAAGACTGATTGTGCCTCAGAGAGGCCAGTCTTATCTAGGAACTAGCTGGCCCTACAAGAGGGTGTGTACAAACCAGAGAGAGAGAGAAATGACTGGAGTTGATTAGGTCAATGACAGTCAAGCATATTACAGAACTGAACATAAATTAAGTCACAAAAATTTTAAAATTCGACAAAGTCAAGTGCTGTATAAGACCAAAACTTCAATAAGGTGTTACAAAAAAAATGGAGGGTAAATGACCGCATTAACCACAAGTCTTAGGGAAGGTACCACGAGTCCAATAATAAATCAATCAAGGTGGGGAAGGTACAACAAGTATTTAATAAATCAATCAGTAATAGGCAATAAAATAAACATATCGATCATATAACAATAAGTGAGTTATAGTTGAAGATCTCCACGTCAACATTAAACCAAAAATCAGATCTGAAGTGTGGGTACAAATATAAACAATGGTCATAAAATAAGAAAAATATAAACAACAGTCATAACATAGGTGTGGGTAGTAGAATACCCATGACCCTTAGAACCAAGGGTATGCTCCAAATGTTTCCAAACAACCATAGGACTCTATAAGAGAAAAACTTCAACAAGGTGGTTTTTAAAAAGTTACTCAAGTACTCAACAAGGTGGTTTTTAAAAAGTTACTCCAAATGTCGCCAAACAACCATAGGACTCTATAAGAGTAAAAATTCAACAAGGTGGTTTTTAAAAAGTTACGAGACCAATCATATCTCAATCAAGGTGGGGAAGGTACAACCATTCATATCTCTCTCAAATCTACAGACGTTCCATATAACCTGAAAGTTCATCATAGTATAAGGAAGGGTGGTGGGATGCCAAATAAAAATATCCATCATTTATCTCTATGCAATCCTGATAGCATCACATAACAGTTAAGTACCTTGTACTATAAAAAATAAAAACCACCTGTTTAACCTTTAAATTTAGGAATATGGTCTACAAAAGAAAAATTTCATCACAATTACCATCCAAATTTATGACTAGTGCCAAAGCAACAGTAAAAGATTTAATAACATAATTTTGATCTCTATCAACTTCAACACTCCTCTTTGGTCCCTGTGCCGAAGTTGGTCCTCAAGATGTAAAGTTAAGTACAAACCTCAAACATGTTTACACAGTCCACATACTACAACAATTAAGCACACAGATGATGAAAGAAAGGTACAGTAACATAACAATTCTATAGCTGAATGATAAAACGGTACTATTTCTGAATAGTGCTAAAGCAACAGTAAAACATTTTATAAGATAATTTTCATCTCTTTCAGTAGCATGTCATAAAATAAACATATTTATCATATAAAAATAAGAGAAATATAGTTGAAGATCTCATTTAGCCAAAAATCAGTTATGAAGTGTGGTACTATTTCTGAATAGTGCTAAAGCAATAGTACACAATTTTACAACATAAATTTTGATCTCTATCAACTTCAGCACTCCTCTGTGGTCCCTGTGCCAAAGTTGGTCCTCAAGATGTAAAGTTAAGTATAGACCTCAAACAGGTTTATACAGTCCACATACTACACCAATTCAACACACAGATGAAAGAAAGGTACAGTAACATAACAATTCTACAGCTAAATGATAAAACAGTACTATTTCTGAACAGTGCTAAAGCAATAGTAAAATATTTTACAACATAATTTTCATCTCTTTCAGTAACGTGTAATAAATTAAGCATATCGATCATATAACAATAAAAGAGGTATAGTTGAAGATCTCCACGTCCACATTTAACCAAAAATCAGATCTGAAGTGTGGTACTATTTCTGAATAGTGCTAAAGCAACAGTACAAGATTTTACAACATAAATTTGATCTCTATCAACTTCAACACTCCTCTCTAGTCCCTGTGATGAAATTGGTCCTCGACATGTGATGGGAAGTAATCAAATTATAAAGAGTAACGATGATCGATGTCATGATGAACATATCTAATATATCTAATATAAACAGAATCAATGTTTCAAACTTGTGATGACATTTAAATTTAAAACTCAAATTCTAAGAAAATAAACAATATAAATGGGAAAATTCCTTAGAGCATCAAATTAAAGATAAGTACCTCGTAACTATACCAAATAAAAGTTATCTATGTAGCATACTAACAATGTTTCATACTAGCAACATCGACATCCATCAAAATACAAATCATGAATTTATGGTGCATCTACTTTTTCATTGTTTTATGTTTCTTTGCATGTAAAAAACGTGCGAGTAGGGTATCACAATCATCCAATGGTGTAGTATTTACTGCGATATATCCTATTATTATTTGTGTTTCCATGCCCTCATTTATGCCACTTCTTGTATGTCGTTGAGCAAGGCGAGGAGGCAGTTCTGTAGGGATGTGAACCGCAACAACGGAAATTAGCATATATATATGACGTAGAACTATTATTGAAATAATTATTTCATTTTTTTATTTAAATTACAATATTTCTCTTTACCAGTTGCTATAGATGTGACAACTAGGGTGTTAATTAGAGGTATAGTTGCTTCCTCTTGCAGTTCATGCTCCTGAGCTTGATGGTCTTTCATTGAAAGAAGAAAATTTATAAGTATACGTCAGGAAATATATATATCTAATCACAGTAGATATTTCTATTTACAAAGCATACATACCAGAATGGACACTATGCTCCACACTATCATGCGACATGTGCACCCCAACATCAACTAGTACTTGCTGTGTATCGCTAGATTCACTGCTGCGGTTGCATTATTGCTTAAAAAAAAACATAAATTTTTAGTTATGGGTGATATAATCATAAGTACTAAATAGACTATAATAGTATACTACCATTGGTGATATACTTGCATTTGCGTCATTGGGGAGATTGGAGTCTGCCCCAAGCTTTTCCGATATTCAACCACACTTTTAAAACCAGAATTGAAACCAAGCTTTAGGTCTTCCTCGGTGGCAGCAGCTTGGAACGTATTTCCTTGCAATGCATGATAACACATTTCAAAATTTCCAGTATCAAAATCCAATATTTGTTCGGTATTGTTAAATAAATATTCCCAACAATTAATCATTTAATACTTACGATTCTTGCTCTTAGTTTTCTATAGCCACCCTGGCCCAGTCTATGTTGCCCGTGATTTCCCATTCTAGCCTTGGTTTCTTTGGAGGTGTCAGGTAGCCTATATATGAAAATTTTGAAAACCTTAGATATCAAAAATATCACTTAAAACAAAAAAGAAAAAAAATAATTGAGCTTATTTCAGTAAAAAGATGATATATGTTGTACCTTGCTTTACCATGCCGTGGTTTTTTTCCTTGTCTTTTAAGCAAGTTCTCCTTTGCATCATCTATGAGTGCCTTCCACTCTTTCTCCAGAACCATGGGAGGGCACTCATGCTTGAGGTTAGCTTGCAATCTTTCCCTATATCGGGCCTTGGTATATTTCAAATTCTCACCGGCTAAACTTGCAACAACCTTCCTGTTGAAAGTATTTCCGAACAAGTTGACCATGTGGTCCATCAATTCATCTCTCTTATTGCTATCTTAGCTATTCCACCATGTGCAAATGGTTGGGCCAAACAACTCCAAGGCTTTGTCATTCAAATGCCTATAGAATACATTGTTTCCTGCAAATTAAATATGTAATCCATTGATTTAAAATAATTTCAACGTATGACTATTTCAATTTCATGATTAAAATGAATAATTTAATTAATAAATACTAGCAATCTTTTGTATCTTGATAGGAACACAAGAGTCATCCACCAGAAAGGTGAGATTGAGTGATCCGGTGCTTTTAACTTGTGTTGCTCCAGGAAAACTATCCTGGTTGTCTATAGTACGTTCATCTCCAGAGTCATGTGGAGTGATAGGCTCCGTCTCATCATGCTAAGGCATAGCATCAAGCTCCGGCATGGCATCATGCTCTCTCTCATCAATGCTGTCATCAATGGATTTGAGGCCAACCACAGGAGTGCCAAAAATCCTCATTATTACATTGCTTCTTTTTTGCTTCATTGGAACATCACTGCTGCCTATACCTGTCAGGGCAGGTTCTGTAGTCACGGGTTTTAAAAACTCCTAAAAACAATAAACTTTACTTTATTAGATCACTTGGAAAAATAAAAAACATAATATCAGATATGAAATCACAACATAACTTAAAAAATTTGTGAAGATGCCACTTACCCCATAAGATTGTATTTGATCTTGCAGCTCTAGAATCCTTGCCCTGTCCTCCTGTGTCAAGGGCTTTTTGCAAGCCAAGGAAAGCGTTTCTATGTTTTCCTTTTTCAAGGTTGTTCTAAAAGTGTGCAGCGGGTCAGTGGAATAGAAAATTTCTTCCTCAAACCCCTCATCACCCAGATCGTGTGCACACGACTAAATTCATCAAACAATAAATTAAATTAAGCAATATAATTTTAGCATCATTCAAATATTGATATTGTAATGAAGATTAAGTCACTATTATGCACTAACACTTACTTGGCGCGGTGTTATGGCTGGTGAGTGTCCACGATGAACTGTCGCCGTGGAAGCAGCAGGTGCCTTTCCACGGTCCTGAATGAACCAATATTTCATCATAATGTCATAAAAATGAACCAGTAGTCCATCATAAGCTCAGAAAAATGTGATTGTCAATAGTGGACATTGAATGTTAACATACTAAATAGAAAAATTTAGTTTTTTTACTAAACAATTACCTGACGAGCCACAGAGTGACCTTCCATGCTCACCCTCGACCATGGTAGAAGCAAGTGCCTTTCCAATGGCGCCACACTGACACAATCAATCAATAAATAAACGTTTACCACATACTAAATAAGTGTAACATAAAGAAAAATGAGATATTGCATTAATATTAATTTTTACCTCAGAAGTGGAAGATACATGTTCATCTCCATGGCCATGAGCAAACTCCTGCCATAGTTTAATAAGCATGCTTTCATATGGAAATATTAACAATAAGCACTGAAAAAATGAATGCTAATAGTGAAAATCGGAACATCTTGTTGTTGTAGTCATATTTATTTACTATATTTAACATTTACCTAGCGATGCATAGTTTCTGACCTTCCACGGTCACCCTGGACCGTGGAAGAGGCATGTGCCTTTCCACTGCCATCACCCTAAACAAACGTCAATAGTCAATAAATGCATCATAAACAAAAATGAGATATTCATAGCAGTGTAATCACCATGTAATCACACAAAAATATTCATAATAAGCATGACTGAAGCAAATGACAATAGTGGAAATCGAATGTTAACAGAAAAAAACAAAACATTCAGTTATTGTAGTCATGTTTAGATACTACATTTAGCATTTACCTGATGAGGCATAGTTTCTGACGGTCCATAGTTCCCCTGGACTGCAAAAGCCACATCTATTCTATTTAAGTTGTAATTGATCAACAACTCTTCACCTGCAAGTATTGTTTTTATTGCACATACAAATATACGATGATGTTTGCGTGCCTCGAATTCGCAATTTGGTAGCTAATTTGTTGTCACTGGTCGTGTACTATTTATAAAGCCAGCAACGTTTCCGAACGCTTTTGGTCTCCCATCAATATACATAGTCGCCCCTTTGTTTTTATTGTTTTATGCTATTTGAATATAATTCGTGGCAACTCCGTATCTCTACATACTTCTAGTATATTGGACCAAGATCAACCAATTATTGTATCTGTATAGTGGTCCTACATACTCCATCAATTCAGTTACAGTGCCATAGCAGACCTTTATTCCATCCATGGAAAATAGCCCCAATCCATGTAAGGATGAAGGAGCGATGCGATACATCCTCCCATTGATGAAGAAATCTGTGTCCACTTGAGGTAGCATATTAGGTACCCATCGTTGCACTAGATGTTTATACCTCAATGGCAAATCAATGTCTCTTATGCTCTCAGCATCATAATTACACAACCCACCGTTGGCAATAAAATATTTCATGCGTCTATGAAATCTTTTCTGATCTAGTTGATATAAAACCGGTAGATCTAGTACAACTCGTCTCACTTTCAACCTCTCCGAGTATATGTTCATCATCACTTGAGGAAGATAGATCTGACAAATACCTATTTGGTGGTACCTACTTGGCACTCAAATGTCCATGAGAAATTTGATTTTCAAAGACTATTTTTAGACATTATGTGTATATCTAAGTACATGTTTTATATACATATATATATATATATAATTTAAAAATATATTTAAATTTAAAAATATAGACATATAGATCCAATAAAATTTAGAAACTATAACATTTACAAATATTCAATAGAAATTAGAATCAAAACACATTATCTTGATTTGATTTGTCATACACATATGAGCCTAATTTGCATATTAGACACAACAGTTAGTGACTTAGGCATAACTCACGATAGCTGGAAAAGCACAAGCTGTGAAGAAAGAGAGATGAACGTTGAGGTGAAGATACCTATTCATATATGCTCCCATGGTTTAATTTCCACAAATTTCTCTCTTAACTATTTATGGTAAATTCACTTGCTCCTAAAGTTGTAAAACAAGATGTGGATGGGTTTTCTAATGAAACATAGGCTCCTCTAATAGCTAGTAGAATGTACTTTCAGATTCAACCACACTTCTCTCTGCTGTGAGATCTTTGAATTTGGAAGATATCTTATTATAAGGGACGTGATACGGGTAGGCCATGCCATTATCATTGGATATCATAGTATAGGGATTATGCACATCTACAACTAAATTTCTTTTTGAAACTCTATTTGGCCTACCACAACTAAACAAACCTTAGTTGCATATGTGCATAAAATACAAACACCGCAAAAAATAGCACAACACATAACAAGAAAAACATCATTACATACGTAACAAAAAAGACATGAGGTGCAATGCTATAGATACTAATTTCACTTAAGTATAGATGCACTGCAGAACAATACATTAATTTCATTAGACTCCATTCTCAAACTTTGTTACAAGAGGCATTCAACTATTTGTACCTTTAGTTCATATGATACAAAAAATACAAAAGTCATCGTTTAATCTTCCAACTCTTCAACTTCTAATCTATTTATCTTCAATTTTTTGTATGTTGCTTCAACTTCTCCATACTTTCTGCATTGGATATTCCACAACCTATCAAAATCCTTTCTCTCCAAAAGTCGTAACCTGACATTATAGTTTTTTATATGGACTATAGCTAAACCTTGTGTATCCACACCATTTTTCAAATAACCCATGGCTCTAGATATTCAAAATTCACACAACCTAACCTTGTTGGTTTGCATATGTCTTTCACTTCCTACAACCTAATTTTGTGGGGATTGGTCCTTCAATCAAAATTCTTGCAACCTAACCTTGTAGGTGATAGTTCTTCCTATTACCCCCCATTTTGCATGGGTGTCCACTTTTGATTCTTATCAAATATCCAATTGGGGGTTACATCTTTTTGGAAATTTGATACCTTAGATGACTTTATGGATCTTCATGCTAGTAGCTATGGGATGATGGTTGGATATTCAATGATACATCTCTTTCATTTGGATCACTTTCATATGACGTATTGATGACATTTAGAGTGTTGGTTACGCCATTTTACTTTCATACTTAGGATGACATGATTGATTGCATGGATGGTCACTTCATAGAAGCATTTTGATGATTGTTTCATGCATGGAAATATTAGATAACGATTTAGGTAAACAACCCATTCACTCATATTTGAAGACTATTGCAGACTCACAAAAAATCAGTATCTTAGGCCTGAATTCACACGGCAGTTAAAAGCATGCATTTATTCTTCCATCTGATGAAAAACAACACATGGATCTGGCCCCCTTTCAATAGGGGTTTGTTGCAATGTTAGGTCTATTGGATATTTTTGTCCTAAAGATGACATTGATGTGTTTGTAGCAACATGGCATTAGATTTTGAATGCACCACTAGTAGATCCTTCATCATATTACAACATTACAGGGTATATTAAGATCTAAGATGGTGATTTTGCTACCTAAAATGATGTTGACCTGTAGGATGATCTGTGCATTTGGTTAATGATATGATGGCAACTGGAGGATAATATTGACAGCCAGCTCAGCATGATAAAGTTTCATCTCTTCAACAGAAAAAAAAAATCAACATTTAATCCATCATTATCATGTGTAGTATGGAAGTCAGATGAAAAGTTTTCAGACTACCCTATTGGCTATTTCTATTTCTAGTGTGAGGGTCGATCTAGATTGAATATCCCTGTAGATCTGTAACTACACCCATGGAGAGATAAAAATAAACTTTTCTCATATCAAATTTCAGTTCAAGGATTCAACAACTGGCTTTCGTCAAAGTAAGGGTCCGCTTTAAAGTTGTAAGCAATGGTTGAATCACTCTTTCCATGGTTATAATTGTCATTATTATTTTTCTTTGTGTGCAGTGGTCTTTCAATATTTCCTTATAAGTGTTCCACTATTCCCACATCGAAGGGAAATGGAACCTATTATGGGAACCTTGCAACAATTATGACTTTCAAAATTTTGAAATAAAGAGATTGGAGGTAAGAATTTTTGTGCACCCCAAAATTTGATGGAACCAAAGGTTGGAACATAAGCGAATCTCTGAAGCATATTATTATTCTATTGAATTCCATATAAACCTAAAATACTAACCCTTGAAAACATCTAATTGACCAACTCAAATTTATTGCACATTTAGACCTAAATTACTAGGTTCTAATGGAATATGCTTTGAGATTTGGATATAAAAAAGGGTAAATGTAGAAAGGTCAAGTATGTCTAGTAGAAGACTTGACCATTTTCAAATCCCATTTTTAACTTTCCTACATATAATGGCTTGTATTTTGGCAATTATGTAAAAAAAAGTGAAATTGGGGAAAATGGAAACTTTTGTAGACGTGTAATTCATTGCTCATAATGAAATGGAGAAACCTGGAAATGTGGAAACATGAGAACCCTGGGACAATTCACCTCCCTTGCTGCAAATTCCAATGAAATAGCTTGTACAAGGATTAGTGTGTGTTAACCATCATATTCCATGTACAATTTGAGATATCCATGAGCATGATGAATCACACATGGTAGCAAATTGGGTTTATGGAGGCATATTTGAAAGGGGTGTCTAAAAAAGAGGGTTAAATCTATATTTTGAGGACATTTAGCACCTTACAATGGGGTCTCTATCTCCATATGGATCCAATGTTAACAAGTGATATTATACTTCAATTTTTCACAAAATTAGAGTCATGTCCATGATCTACCTATGTATAAATTTTTCATGGTTAATTTTAAACCAAACCTCCAAGCATGTAGTTGGCATCCTTGGAAAGAAAAGAATTTCCACTATCATCATACATAGTTACCATGCCTCCCCCAAGCTTGAAAATGCATTTCTTGATTAGGAAGGGAATTTTCCTTTAATTGTCTTGCATGTTCAAAATTGGAAAAAATGGCCAAAATTAATTTTTGAATGCCTCAAGTTCATAAAAGAAGGAATCATCAAAATTTCGATTTTTTGCATCATGATACTTGTCACCAACTTTATGAGGATTGTGAGTCAAACTCGCAAAATAATGAGCTTAACTTGGATTGGGTAGGAAATGTTTTTTCATGAATGACTTTTGTCAAACTTGAGTTTGACCAAGTTTGACTCCATCAATGTGAGTTTGATGTTCAACACATGTTTGACTCCATCAATGCGAGTTTGATGTTCAACATAATTTTGACTCATGGTTAGCCCTAACTATGATCAATCACTAATCTAAATTATTCAAACTCGCATGACAACCTATTAAAACCTATTTTTTACTTGAATTTGGTCAATTTTAGCTCTACAAAGTGCGTTTCTCTTCTATCACATGATTTTATTGTGTGAAAGAGAGTGAAAGGAGGTCACATTGGCACATCTTAGCGAGTCCATAGATGTTTGTTGGGAATCCATTGACACATCTAGGGAAAATGGGGCATCAAAGCAACAAGTTTTTCTGACGTGCAATCTTTATACCAGTTGGGATTAATTGTTACATTATCTTTTTTATCATATAAGGTATCTCAACAAAATTTTATTCTCCATTCTTTGTTGTCCTTAGTTATTTAGGGTTAAATAACAACTATTTTTAGGGCATTTTACTATTTTCGGAGTTATTATTTAGTTTTGCTTTTCTTCCTACTATTGGTTTTTCAAAGGTTTCAAGTCCAATTTTCAAGGGTTTTTTTTTTCCATTATTCCTCCCAAATAACATCAACCCCTCCTTGCCACAAAGTTATTGATAGGGAAAATGTTGAGAAGGACTTTACTTGGATTCATTGTGAAAATATCCAACCCCAAGACCAAAATTTGTTTTCTCCAAAATAATTATAACCACACAAAAGATGATTTATGGCCAAATACTTCTCATTTTGAAGTGCAATTTCAAAATTTGACAAGAAAAACTCAATTTATAATATAATTTATGCCCAAAATGATTCGATTTTGTTCAAAGAGTGTCATCATGTTTCTCATTAAGTAAGACAACCCCCATAAACTACAATGGGATTTGGATTTTCAATAAAAACAACTCGTTTTCATATTTTATAGTAAAATAAACTCAAATGGTGGATTTATTCAGATTAGTTGCAAAAAATCAAACATAAAATGCCTTATCCGTAAATCCAAATGACCTCTTTTTGAGAAATTTGACAGATTAATGGGGTTTAATGACAAGATACTGACTGATTTTGGGGACATTGTGTCCTCTTGGTGACCTCTACAACCCCTCTGCATCCTTCTTGACCCCTTGGTTTCCTCCTTCACCTCGTAACCCCTATGCGTCCTCGTTCACCTCCTTGCATCAAACCTCTGGGATCTGCGCTTGGTGAGGCAAGGGAAAATCAGTGAAAATGAAAAGGTTGTGTGTGTGCGGTAGGGGAGGTAACCCCTTGGATTCCTCCTTCACCTCCTCGCAGCAAACCTTAGGGCTTTGCGCTTGGTGAGGCAAGTGAAAAATGGTGAAAATGCAAATGTTGTGCATGTACGAGAGGGGAGGTAAGTGTCATATAAGGTAAGGTTCAAATGTTTGTTTTGTTTTATGTTTTTGTTTTAATTTAAATTTAAATTATTTATTATTTATTATTATTTTACTATGATTAATATTTATTTTTTATGTAATTTTTTTTTATTTGAAAAATAAATTTTAACTTAAAATGAAGAACCATGATGAGTAGAGAGTGGGGGTTGGTACTAGCTATATGGATCAGACATGTTTCCAACAAATCATGAATGAACTATTCCATCTCATTTTTGTGTGTAATAGGATGTTGATATTGGTGCACATTGGTTGGTTGGATTCCTATAATAAATAGAATTAGATAATCATGCTCCCCACATGAGAGTGGCAGTCTATGGGGAAGTTTGTAGACTTGTTGGTGTTTTGTTTGAAACCAACTACATGTCAATATGAACTCATTGGTAACATCCTCAGTAGGTGATATTTTCTTGAGGGGTGGATACATATAATATGGACATTGATGCTAATTATGTTGCACATTGCTTATGGAGAGGTCTCAAACCTCATATTGGACTCCTTGTGCCACCCATTGCATTGATTTCATGTTAGATATAGTTTTCATGTGTGTTAAAGGGTGCAAAAAAATTGAACAATGAACCAAAGGGGCGGCGATCTTATAGAAAAAATGTACAACAACAAACAGGATAAACAATAGTCATAAATAAGATAAATTTGGGGTGAATCTTCTTGTCACCCGTGTGTACAATTAGCAACCTACAACATGGTACCTTAACTCCAATCTCTTTGAAACCTTTAAACAATAGTAAAAGAATAATTTTATAGGTTTGAGAGTAATAACCAATAGCAAGTGTCTACGATATTGAGGATAATATGGTACATACCATGGTTTAATCCTAACAGAAGGAGTTATCGGAAGTGATTTATGGATCTAGGTTATTAACGCTCAACTTTTGAGAGGTTTTATATGCCACCTTTGGAGGAGCATCCCCTTTTAGGTCTCATTGCATGGAGTAAATAGAATTTAAGGGAACCCTGGCATTGTACATTTAGCTTTATAGAGCACCTACACATGAGTGCATGGAATTTTTGTCATAACATTTAACCTAGAGGTGTTATATCCATTAATTTATGCCTTTATTTGAAGAACGTTCCACTTTGTATGGTTTCTATCCTACTTTGTGGAGGATCCTCACCCATTTGAATCCAAATACCACCTAAGGAGGTTTCTTATGCATGATTTATGGAGAGGAATTTGATTTTTTGGGGTCTTATTGAGCACTTTGTGGAGTTCGTTTTTATTGGTGGATCCACTTGCTATAATGCCCACTTTTTAGCATGACTTTGCATGCATTGGAGTTCTAGCCTTTGGAGGCTATTTTGAGACTTCTTAGCATTAATTTATCATTTCTTGAAGGAACCCCCTCTTTCTTGTGATTTTATGTATCTTTGAGACTATACATGTAGCATTTACCACCCTATATTAAGTCTAGAAACCCTCCCATACTGTCACTACATGTGTCTAGTATAACCATGCAAAACTCCAGTCCGTACAACCACCCATTGAAAAAAATTCAACGTTGGCTTCATTCTGTACATTAATTATTCTATACATTATTCAAAATTAAGAAAAAAATATACTTTTCTTTACATTATACAAATCCACTAATGAGTAATTGAAATATCCCAAAAAATAACACATAAATCTTATAACTTTATTTTGTGTCTTGGTTAATCGACACATGTTTGATTCAAACCATTACCACTACAACCTCGAGGAACACCCACGCTTCTACACATGTAGAACATAAGATTAGAAAACTAATTTTCAAATATAACCAAGTTAATCAACACAATGAAGATATGGTACGTGAGTGCATTTACTTTAACCTATAAACATTGCGTACCTCAACTTTTCAACAATTAAATATCATTCATCTTCTTCTTCATCCAACTCAACATCTGTATCAGGATCTAGTTCTGAATAGATATTGATGAAAGGATCATCCACATTGTCATCATCATCAAAGTCATCTTCGCTAATATATTCATCCATATCGTCAATGAGATCATCGTCTGCTACATTTGCATGATCAACCTCTTCAACTTCTTCATAAAACACATCGACTGCAGCCTGATCTAAATCATCATCATCTTCTTCTTCTCCCTGATTATCTTCATCATCTAGTACATGATTATACTTTACTGGTCTTCCTCTTTGATCGTAACGAACAACGTATGACCAACCAGCTTTACCTGGTACCTCGGAGTAGTAGAATTGCTCACATTGACTTGGAAGAACATAAGGCTCTGTACTTAGTTCAAATGTCCTTTTATTAACCATGGTAAATCCATTAGCATGCTCAATAATAGTTCTTTCAGGATCACGTTCATGCATCCGTAGCCTATACCACTTCACCTCAAACAAAACTATTTTAAAGGAATTAAAATCACACTCAAGAATGTCTTCCAAATAGCCATAGTACCTATTCTCGGTTTCTTCTAGATGTCTATCACTTCTAGAGGAAACATTGGTGACCTTAAACACTGCAGTTATCCCACAATATGAGGTTCTCCTGTTATCATCCAACTTTTTTATACAAAATTTAGGACAATTACACCACATAGCCTTGTGATGTTTCAACTGCAACATTGACAACATGTTACAAATACATTGTGAATTAATAAACGTCATATAGGAGTTAGTAAATATAATTGAAAACTTAAACAAATGAAATGTAATAATTGGAAAAATGGATCGAAGTAACTAGAAGAAATGTAGGTAAAAAAATTACTTGCCTTTTTATCTTTTAAACCATAGGCTAAATCAACTTCCCTTTGTGATGTAAGGTCAGGAATTTGATGTCAAAGACGATGAGATGTTTTAATTATGTTACTGACCCCTTCCCATGATAACCTACCGAATAAATATTCACAATATTTTATCCAATGCTCCATCCAATCAAGGTTTTTTGCAATGTATAAATGTAAAGCATCCCACACTCGACCAACTATATGATAAAAAAACAATTCAATTTCATAATTAATTAGATCATCATTAAAGGAACATAGTTTAATATAGTTGAAAATGCATAATTATTAAAAAGAGTTAAAAAACAGTATGATAATATAAAATTGGAAAAACTAAATTTGTAACATATTAATTCAACATTAACGTATAATAATAATTATCTTTCACAGTCCTCAATGTACCTCTCCATAGTAGGACCTCCCCTTCAAATTTGTTGATGGAGTCGATATGCCAAATAAGAGGCACATTCATATTTTCTGCTATTTTAGGTAGATAGTCACTAATGTACACCATGCATTGATATACCATATATCCTTCAACCATAGAACCCTCGGGACATGCTCTTTGTCTAACAAAATCCTTCAATGACTTCAACTGCCTCTCCACCATCCACATCGACCTTGTGTGTACTGGTCCACATAATTCAATCTCCTCAACTTGGTGTATGAGGTAGTGTTCTTGTACATTGAAAAATGTTGGAGGTAGATACTGTTGGATTTCACACATTAGTCGGGGAATTTCTCTCTTCCAATGCCTTATATCTTCTTTATGGATTTATTTTGATGAAATCCACCTACAAATGATGCAATAAAACAATAGGTTAAGGCATATATAATATTTGCAGGAAAGACATATTATATGTCAATAAGTTTTGCTACAGACCACAGACCAAGTACATTTTCCAAGTAAAACATTACTTACCTCATGAATTTTCCAAGAACATAAATAATATGTTTTATGTTGTTGTCAAAGTCACCTGGGAGAGACAAAGGTAGAACATACTCTATCAAAAAACACATAATTATTAATAGTTATTTCTAGATAAGAGAATAAAATTAATAAAATAGTGCATATCGATAATGAAATATATTATAGACTAATGATTACCTTAATGAATGTATGCCAATCATTTGTTTTAACCCCTACAAAGTCACCTTTTTTCGTCAAGATATTCTTTATGTTTGACGAAAAACCCGTTTGAAACCTGATATTTTTTATGACCTCTCTTACAATATTGCTCTGTTGCTCCGTCAAGCACCAAGGAAGACTAATATTCTATTGATGTCCATTTCCATTAGAATTAATGATCACACTTTGCAATGTGTGATTAGATTCTTGGATGTCACTACAAATCTTTCCAATTCTTTCTTTGTCAATCCTTCCATCTAATATTCGCGTATTATGTTCTTCCCGGTATGCATTGTGTCAAACAAATGAACTATTTGCAAGTGCTCGTAGTATGGCAACCTACTGAATTGAATTGGGTAAATTTTGATTCCTCATGTGCCTTAACGACATTCATGAAACATCAACAAAATCAAATTAAAACCAATTAATCAATAATGGTATAACATATCACGTTGAACATAATTCAATACAAAAAAACAAATTGGCATACCTTGATGGTTTCTATTATATTCCACCATCCATAGGTGAGGTGTCATTATAACCTGGAAAAATCATTGCCAACATTGTGTTCTCTCTCTTGATCGACATCCAAGGAGGAAGGTTATTGTTTATAACAAAAGTAGGCCACACTGAGTAGGTAGAACGAAGCTCTCCAGATGGATTGACACCATCAGCTGCCAAATAAATTTTAACATTACGAGGACCTTCTTTAAAAATTGGCCACTTTTCTTCGATGTATCTCAATGTAGAACCATCTACAGGCATTCAAAGAACATTGTCGCAGTTTCTATTCTTTGCATGGAAATCCATAAATTGTGCTATACTTTGACACCTAAACAACCGCTGGAAACGTGGGATTATTGGAATATAACAAAGAAAATTTTGAGGCACCCTTTTTGTCACTTTACTAGTTCGATACCTACTTGTTTGACATTGTGCGCATTCATTTTCTAATGCATATTGTCCATAGTATATGATATGATCATTAGGACATGCATCAATAGCTTGATACTCCATATCAAATGCTTTCATAATGACATATAACCCTCAATATGTGCGTGGTAAAATATTTGAAGTTGGTAATAGAAAATCACCTAACAATCTACAAAATTCAAAAAGAATAGAGCAATGAAAACAATATTAATAATCAATATCGCATCCAAACTTTACACATTAGATAACAATAGCAACGATATAGGAAAAAAGTCAACCCTTTCTATATATAGATATTGTGAACATGTAGACAAAAATAAAACAAAAAACAAATTACATACCTTAGTATCTGTGTCATACAGGTGTTTGATAATCCATTCAAAACCTTCAAGTTCAATAACAACAATATAGCAGATAAAGGATTTGTTTTTGAGCTTTCATAAAGAGGTTGACGTGACTTCTCAAGTAGAGGATCAACATCATCACTATCATCTTGGTTGTCCTCATCCATTGGAGCAAATGTGTCTTGGATCAATCTATGTATCCCATCTTCCTGATTTGTGTCACTAATGTTATCTACATCCATTATATCATCAAAAATAACTACTTGATCATCTTCAATATTCTGATGTAGAAGTTCGCCAGGCTGTGAATGAGTATTTCTGCTAGTACTTGGCAAATAACTCTTTGGAACGCAACATTTTGGGGGCATTGTTTATACATTTACAAACAACATAGAAAAATTAGTTTGTATAGAACATATAGTAAAAACATAAGACATTTTACTAAAATTCATGCAGACATGATGAATATTACAGTGAATATATTAAAAATTGAACCACAAAAATAGTCTTACCAGGGGACAATATTCATAACCCCCTTTGGTGTGCCCCTTCTCCCTACAATGTCTTTCAGCTGTTTCTATTAAAAGTCTTCTTTTTTGCAATCCATTGCAATCAAAGCAAGGACAATAACATTTTCCATCTCCTCTCGCATCTCATGCAACTCTAAACTGAGCAAGCTTCCTTGCATTTTCATTCATTATGACAAATCCTTGTAGTGGTACAAGTAATTGTCTTACCTACACCATACAAAACAATAACTTGTCAATTACATTAGATATTATAAGTACATTTCTGAATATAGTATATTATAATCCAATATTTTCCATATTTATAAAGAAAAATTGGAAGACTAAAGTAAATATGAATGGACAGATGGTTATAAGTTGGTTGTGAGAAAGTGAATTGAGAATGGAAAGATGGTATGTTAATACAATCTAACGTTTAATGTGAACACTTGGAGGGAGATTGTACCCATGCATTGGTTGGAATTTTAAATAAATATTCTTTCCAAATTTTTAGGAATGCATTGTATCAAGAGCACTAAAATTAGAAGGGGTTCTGGCTGGTTACTAAAAAAAATGGTAAATGTCAAATGTTAAGGAACCAAAAATATTGGAAAATTGATAACTACTTGTATACTTTGAAGACATGATCATATAGTTTGACCACCAAAGAGGGTAGGCTCTTAACCAATATTGTAGAAGAAAGGATTGTAATAGATCCCAAGCATTATGTATGTAAAATGTCATATAGGACCGCAACACACTAGAGATAGTACCAATTGCAAGAGAAAACAATTTCAAATATGCCATTTTCAAAAAGCAAGTTAACGTGACCTAAGCCAGCTCATTACTAAACAATATTAAAATTTAACCCTTATAAAAATATAGACAAAAAATTACACATTACTAACCTTACAAGTTCAAAATCAGAGCTATGCAGAATATCCAAGCTCATACAATCACATGCTGTCTTGCAAACGCTTCCATCTTTTATGAAAAAGCATCATCTAATTAATTCTTATGATGCTAAGTTTATTATCATGACTATCCTCATTAATGGTGAATGACTTTACCAACGTCTTAAGGTAATTCTATTTGTATGTTGTATATATAGTATTTGTACTACTAGTTTATAAAAATGTTTGCAATATAAAACTATTACATGAAGTATATAAAATGATCATAGTGTTTATGCTATTAATTGGCATTAGATAGCTTGAGAACAAAACACAAATCCTACCCTTTTCAATTCTTTGCAATTTAAAACAATATATGAAAAATATAAGGAATATATTGTTTATAATATTACCTAGCATTAAAATTTGTATAAATACAAATTCTAGCTACCTATAATCTCCAATTATCAAAGGTTGACAAGGGTTGGCTAATATACAAATGTATAAGCCTTACCCTAAATGACTTAAACACCACAAAAGAAATGTGATACGAACATTATAAGGTGACATGGCATAACTCTAAGGTTACGAAGTAAGAGCACTTAAACTTTGAAACTATACAAAATCTATATATCGAAACTAACATTGTAAAGGATGCATGAATGCCAACTTTGGAGACTATACAAAAGAAATATTGAAAGCTAATTTTTGTATTGAACTCGACTTTGACAGGAGTTTAATGCTCGGTACTCGGCACGCTTTGCAACCTGGCAGTGATGGTGTTCCGTCCATGGACTAATGGTTCATACCAACTACGTAAAGGAAGGTGCCGTTGGCACTCCATGTAATACCATACATGTGAACTTGGCAGATACAATAACTATGAATCTTGCTGTGCACGGTTTCCACGTCTACTTTCCTCCGAGCTAGATACCGTGATGACCCTCGGTATGCACTATTGGCACTATCGTGGTTGTTGTAATTTATGAAGAAATAAATATGATGGTTTCCTAACCTCCAAGGTAGTTTGCTGGCACCTTCTTGCTCGTTGATTGTATTAGATCTGGGTTCTTGAATTTGTAACCCTAGAATCTCGTTTTATGTGTGATGGAGAGTTCTCGGTCTTCATTTTTACGCTGGTTTTTGAGTGACAAGGCCAACAGGCTGCTGGAAAGTAGGGTTGGAGAATGTAGCTCGAAGGTTTCTATCTTGTTACCTGTAGGTGGTGATTTTAATAGTTTGCAGGTTCTCCCTCGGTGCCATGGTGATAGGATACAATTAGAGGTTATAGTGCTTGGTTTTACTTCTGTCAACTGAGGAATTTGTAGTTCGGCTCTTCTGTAAATAGCCCGTGGTTTTAGTCATGCCAATAAGCTTCGTCATTTTTACTGGTTGATGTACAAAGGCTTAGATCTTTTGAGTTTAAAGGTAAGCACTCACCCATAATACGTATTGCTGTGTTTTTAAGCTTTCATACTTACTTTTTCTTGTTTTAAACTTCTTGACTATGTTTTTGGCAGGCACCGGTTTCATATGAGGTTGTTTGGCAAAGGTTTTGGAATGGAATGCATGCATCCAATTCCTGGTAAGATCTGGTGGTCCTGAAACCCTCGTAGGTGCCTTTGGACTTGGTTTTGATGATGAATAATGTTTCTAAGAGTCGAAACTATTCAACCTTTCTTTTTGGTGATGGCCAACTGTTAAGTTTTTAAGGTCTTAACTTGACATAAAAATGTACAGAGGGTAACCCTCGAATGTTTAAGTTGCTACTTGGCCTTTTTGATGCCTCGTTGTGTCGTTGATAAGAGATTAGCACTCATTTTCGTAATGCTAAATGTCAAGGGTATAACGCTGAGTAGTTTGTGGATAAAATGATCTCATTTGATGTTTGTTGATAAGGTTTAAAATTCTGCGTACTATTTGGAACCTTGATAGGTCCGAATGTGAACTCTATTGAGTTTTTGGTTGGTTCTTGTTGAGTATGGAAGTAAGAGTCGAGGGCTTGTTTACCTCTATAAAGCATGGCTCGTTTTGTGGAGAATGTTTTGTTTTAAAAAGGAAAAATAAATAAATGAGAAGATACCATTTCGAAAACTGTTAACAATTTTTCCTGTACAATGTTATTGTTATTGATGTTTATATTTTGGAATGATTATGCTACGATAATCGATTTTGATTTACGAATGAAATCCTATCTGTTTCCTTTGTTATGGTGTAACCTTCCATGATAGGGTTTGTCCAACTTTTACTTTCGAGTATGTGAAATTATTGATGTTTAAATACTTTGTTTTAAAAACAGAAGCATTCGAAACCTTGAACTGGTTTCTCACTTCTAAAATGTGAATGTTTCAATACTGTATTTGCTTTCTTACTAGATTTGTAACCTGTCGTTAAGTAATGATAGTGAATGTGCCTTTTACTAAGTGAAGCTTACTGTAATGTAGAAAAATGGAATTCTAGCTAGGGTTTTGAAATCTTAGGGTTGATCCTACTGTACAATTAATTTGTAAAGAAAATCAAATGTGATAGTTAATAGAGAAAAATAAACTTGTATAATTAAATAAAATCTAAACAGAAAATTGATTATTGCAGCTGCTATAATTCTTAGAAATGTAATTGGATGAAAATATGACATGTATAATATTGAATGCATTTGTTTACTATCTATACTAGATAGGGTTAGGAAAGATATATAAAGGACTGTTCAGAAACAAAATATGTTTTTCTTTAATACAAAGGAATCATATGAATTTTATACAATTGTTTATAATATACTGCAATGTTCACTGTGTTTATAATTATGTAGAAATTTAACAACACTATTGCATTCATCTTTTCAATCAATGGTGTTCTTCCTATCACTTATCTTTCTTAAATCACTTCTCTATACTGGAGTATAATGCAAATAACAACGTGTGGAAAAATATAGAGATGGTTATCTAATCAGATCATTAACAAGCTTTATCATTCAGAATTAAACATAGATCAAAAAATAAAATAAATTATTTTACAAAACAGATTTTGATATTTATACTAAACAAAAACATTGAACTGTAAACAAAATAGGAACAACAAAACCTGGTTAACTGTAGGGAAACAAATAGCCCAAGGAGCCTGTTCCACCCAACCAATTCCTAAAGACAGCCAAGTTACTTGCCTTAGGACCCCCGAGCCTGTTCACTGAACCACCAGGAGGAAGAAACTTAGAAGCTTAGGACCTCAACTTGCAGTAGCAATAGTTATCTAGTCTTAAAGACTTAGCAGTCAAAGGGACCTGCACCAGCACCTCTGGTTCTCCTTCTTAGAATAATTTGCAGACTTAGAGTTGCACTCTCACATAGCCTCCCTATTCGAATCTCTTAGTGATCACCTGATGCACTTGAGGAATATTTCTACAGAAAATACTGTGTAAGAGCTGCCTACTCAATTTGAATTTGCCTTATGTAGGATTCCTAGGCCTTTCAGTTGTTAACTGGTCATTAAATGAGCTTCCTTCTCACTCCCACCACCTCGGAGATAATGCCACATTTTTAGGGGTAGTTGTCCCATAACCAACAACTAGTGGTGAAGTGTAATTGCTGCCATCTGTCCCATGCCTTCTAACAACTTCCATTCCTCCTAGTGGGTCAGTGAACACTCATTTAATAGTTCCCTTGGGTGTTTGTCTCCTACTTTAATTTATTAAATAATAATAATCAGTAATTACATTCATCCTTGACCAGACTTGGTCATAATTACAAAACTTTGTAATTAAAATTTAACATAAAGTATTTTTCCAATAAAATAATATTTTCAAAATTTGGGTAGGTGACATACACCCCCCCTTAAGTCTCAACATTGTCCTCAATGTTGGTTAATCACTCTCTGAGTGTTCCTAAAATAGAGTTGGGTATGTTGCCTCCATACTACTCTCCAACTCCTAGGTTGCCTCTTCTAGGCTAAGGTGCTTCCATTGCACCTTCACTTGCCCAATGGTGTGATTCTGGAGCAGAGTTTCCCTCCTTTCAAGGATACAGTCCGGTTCCACCTGAAAATTGTTGTCTTGTCCCACTTGCACATCATTCCATTTTACAACATGAATAGCATCATGTACATACTTATTTAAAAATGATATATGAAAAACATTATGTATCTTTAAATTTGGTGGAAAAGCCATTTGGTATGCCACTGGTCCAACCTTGGAAAATATTTCGAAATGACCACAATACCTGGGTGCCAACTTGGCACAGCTCCCCAATTTCAATGAACTCTTTTTCGGTCTTACCTTGAGGAACACATGTTCATCAACCTAGAACTCTTTATGAGTCTTTTTTCGATCTGCTTGACTCTTTTTCCTATCTTGGGCAGCTTTTAAATTTCCTTGTACCTGTTTCACAATTAGTTCTAACTCCTGCAACAATTTAGGTCCTAAAACAACTCTATTTACTGGGTCATTCCAAGAAACAGGTGTATCACATTTCCTACCATAAAGAATTTCAAATGGGCTAAGTCTGGCTAATGCATGATAATAGTTATTATATGGAAATTCTGCTAAATACAAGTAGTCTTCCCACTTACCAGGCTGATCTTTAACATACATTCTCAGTAAGTCTTCCAAAACTTGATTCACCCTTTCTGTCTGTCCATCCATTTGTGGATGAAATGCTATGCTGAAATTTAAGGTTGTATTCAACCCTTTAAACAAAGACCTCCAAAAGTTTCTAGTAAACTTAGATTCATGATCTGAAATTATCACTTTCAGTATACCATGTAGTCGAAAAATTTGCTTCATGAAGATTTATGCAATGTCTGGAGCTTTATGAGTAGTCTTCACAGTTATAAAGTGTGCCGCTTTGCTAAGCTTGTCTACTACCACCATGATAGAGTCATTTTATTTTTTATTTTTGCGTAGTCTAGTAATAAAGTCTATGCTTATGACTTCCCATTTCCGGCTCGGTATAGGCAATGGCCACAAAAGTCTAGCTAGATGTTGATGTTCAACTTTCACTTTTTGACAATCCAAACATTTAGCTATGTACTCTGCTATCATCTTTCATTCTAGGCCAATAGTATTCTTTCCGTAGCATAGTAATAGTCTTTTGATAACCTGGATGGCCAAAGTAATGGCTTTTGTGCATCTCATTTAAAATCATATTTTTACTTCTTGTATGTTAGATACATATAATTTGTTTTTGTATAACAATAGTCCATTTTCCTTCATACTATAATCTACCATAGAATTTTCAGAACTATTATTTGTTGTCTTTTCTTGTAATTTTCTTATTCTTCATATGTTTCTCTCCTTTCAAGGATCTGATTTTCTAAATCTGTTGAATAAGTACTGATGGCTGAAATAAAATTCAGTTTTTCCTTGTGACTTAATGCATCTACAACCTTGTTCTCTGTCCCTTTAATATGTTGAATTTCGAAATCATACTCACATAGGAAAGTTAACCATCTAGCTTGTCTAGTGTTCAGATTTGTCTGATCTAATAAATACTTTAGACCCATGTTGTCTATCAATAAGGTAAATTTTCTACCAATAAGGTGGTGATGCCACATTTTAAAGCATGAATTACTGCTAATAACTCTAAATCGTAAGTAGAGTAATTTTTCTCATGTATTTTCAGCTTTCTAGATTCGTATGCCATAACATACCCTTCTTGTGTTAGGACTCCACCAAGTCCATCATTACAAGCATCTGCGCAAACTATAAAATCCTTATTAGGATCCGCTATCCTCAGAATAGGTGCTATAGTCAATAATTCCTTAAATTCTTAAAACTATCTATACATTTCTAATCCCACACAAATTTCTTCCCTTTCCTCTACAAGGAGGTTATGGGATTTGCAATTTTTGAGAATCCCTCTAAAATTTTTCTGTAATATCCAGTAATACCAATAAATGATCTTACATCTGACACATTTTTAGGAACCGACCAATCATTAATGGCTTTTATCTTGTCGGGGTCAACCGAGATTCCTTATTTAGAAATTATGTGTCCTAAGTACTGAATTTTATCCTTGTGAAAATCACACTTACTAAACTTAGCATATAGTTGATGATCTCTCAGAACTTGTAAGATAATCCGAAGATGTTCATCATGCTCTTCTTTGATTTTAGAATACACTAAAATGTCATCTATAAACACAACAACAAACTTATCTAAGTATTTGTGCAAAATATTCTTCATCAAACATATAAATACAGCCGGGGCATTAGTCAAGCCAAATGGCATGACTACGAACTTGTAATGTCCATATCAAGTTCTGAAAGGTGTTTTGAAAATATCTTCATCCTTAACCCGCACTTGATGATATCCTGACCTTAGATCAATCTTTGAAAATATCGTTGGTCCTCGCAGCTGATCAAATAGATCGTCTATGCGGGGATATTGATTCTTGATTGTCATCTTATTAAGCTAGCGATAATCTATGCACAGTCTTAGGGTTCCATCTTCCTTCTTAACAAATATAATAGGTGCTCCCCAAGGAGACACGCTGGGTCTTATATAATTCTTATCAATCAGTTCCTTCAACTGTTATTTCAATTCGTTTAATTCTAGTATATTCATTTTATATGGAGATTTAGAATTCGGTATTGCTCCTGGTATTAATTTGATGGTAAAATCTAAATCTCTTTTAGGAGGTAATCCTGGAATCTACTCAGGAAAAACATCCTTGAAATCCTTTAGGACAAGTATGTCTTCTAGTTTCAGTTTGTCCTCTTTACAAATAAACTCATCATTTACTGCAAACAACTGAAATCCTTTCCTAACTGCCCTCTTAACTTGCATTGCTGAAATCTGTCTAAGGGTTGTCTTTCTTGGAATACCTTTTACTTCTACAGTTTCTCCTTCATCATTAAAACATGCAAAACTTTTCTCGTAACAGTTCAAAATGACATGATGGGCTTCTAACCAATCCATTCCAATAAAATATCATAGGATCCTATAGGTAAAATATTCAATTTGATTTGTGTCTTTAACTGGTTCATGGGTAAAGCACAAATTTCAATAAAATCTGATACTTTTATCTTTGTTCCTGTTGCTAGTCTAACTAACCAAGATTTACTGAACTTTTCTGTTTTCAATTTAAAACTTTCTACAATGTCTGCTGATATATAAATTAAGCTAGCACCAGGATCAACCAAAATAGTAACAGGATGATTTTGTAGCATACCTTCAATCTCTACCATAGAGATTTGATGATCTGCTTGTCTGTTGTCGAGTGTTGCATTGATTCTGGGCATCTCCCTCACCATGTCTCCAATAGTAGGTTCAGTTTGAATAGAGTGAATGTTGTTAGCTGTCCACTTCCTCTTGGGACATTTTGATGCATAGTGAGGACCTTGACACTCAAAACATTTGATAGGTGCCTTTTGTTCATTTGTCCTGGTATTATTGGGAGCATTTCTGGGTGCTGTAAAATTCTGCTGCTGACTATTTCTGAAATTATTTCCTTGAAAATTCTGATTCTGAAATTTTTTCTTTTGGAAACCGGAATTTCCACTGAACCTGAAATTTTTCTTTTTCAGTTCAAAATTGTTGGGTTTATGACTTTTCCAGTTTGACATTCCTTCTCTTTTCCGATTAGTGTCAAAATAGAAAACTGCCTTCCTCATAGCCTCTTCCAAGGTATTTGGATTGTCATACTCGATTTTTTCCTTAATATTGAAAGGTAGACACCTCAAATATCTTTGGATCTTTGGTTTTTCTTCCACGAGGTATGGCACATATCTCAGTAAGTTCATAAATTTACAATTCATTTCCTTCATGTTCATACTTCCTAGCTTTAAATCGTAGAATTCTTTGGATTTTTCTTCATATTATTGTTCAGATAAAAACTTATTCTTGAAGTATTATTTAAAAGTACTCCAGTTTACTTCCTTATCCTTGATGCCCTTTACTCTTTTTGATGTCCTGCCACCAAATGTATGCTTTTCCGGTCAAGTTATATATAGCCATTTTTGCTTTCAAGGATTCTAAATAGTGATAAATCTGAAAATATTTCTTCATGCCAGACAGCCATGGTTCAACGGTCTCGCCCTTATCAGTTTCTCCATTGAAAGTTGGAGGTTTAATCTTTTTGAACTCCCCAGAAATCTGCTCATAATCTTTATGGCTTTTCCTTTTGGGTTTGTAATCTCCTTCATTGCTATTGCTTGAATAGTTACGTTTCTTTTTACGTACTTCAATAGCATCTCCCGATGATGTTGAACTGTTGTTCACATCATCAGTTTTCATTTTCTTACTTTTGTTACCATGAGGCAGATCTTCAACCTTGGAGATATATTCATTTTCTCTCCCCTGCTCATCAGTTGGGCACTGTTCAAACAACACTTGGTTTAACTCTTCTTGTGCCTTCAGAATTCTTTCAATGTCTTGTTTCACAGATCTAATTTCTTCATTTAACTCCTAAAACGCACGTAATAGTTCTAACGAATTGTCATTCAATTCTCCGTGGCCTTCTTCTACATAATGTTGTCCTGTGCTATGGTTGTTCGGTTGAAATCTATCTTCTAAATGTTCAACTGAGTTTTCCATACCTGTAACTCAAAATAATTTCTATATAACACAATAGTTTAAATTTTAATTAGTAAAATTTTCTGCTATAATAAAAAAAACATTTGTGTGTTCTTGGACCTTTTTCAAGCCTACAGTTTGAACATGAGCTCTGATACCACATGTAACATCCCAAAATTTCATAAAAATATAAAACTTTTAAAAAAAGAATTAATTGTTAATAACTACAATTGCGGAAATAATAAATCCTTGATAAGATGACAATGATTAAGAAAGTCATTAATACTAAACATAACTTAATTACTGAGTCAAAAAAATTTTAAATGACGGCGACACATCATACTTCTGAAAACATGCTTACGACAATAATTTCCCAAGTTAAATGAAAAGCTGGAAATATGACGCAAGCAAGTTTCTTTTCGACAAGAAACTGACGGTTTGTTTTCTTGATGTCCAAGGGTGTCCTACGAGGTACCCTGGAGTTTACTTAGCTTCAAAAGCTAAGGCATTTGAAATGTTTCTATGTGCAGACAGCAGGTAAGAAGTTCTACGACCACATGATTTAAGAGTACGTGTGTCTTTCAATTCAACGTCGATGAAATAATAAAATACTAATCACCTTCTTGTGAAACCAGTTACTAGAGGTATGAATACTTAGTTCCAATACTAACTCAAGTGTTGTCTTGCAAACTCTTCCATCTTTTATGAAAAAGCGTCGTCTAATTAATTCTTATGATGCTAAGTTTATTATCATGACTATTGTCATTAATGTTGAATGAATTTACCAACATCTTAAGGTAATTCTATTTGTATGTTGTAGATATAGTATTTGTACTACTAGTTTATCAAAAACTTTGCAATATAAAACTATTGCGTGAAGTATATAAAATGATCATAGTGTTTATGCTATCAATTGGCATTAGATAGCTTGAAAACAAAACACAAATCCTACCCTTTTCAAGTGTTTGCAATTTAAAACAATATATGAAAAATATAAGGAATATATTGTTTATAATATTACCTAGCATTAAAATTTGTATAAATAGAAATCCTAACTACATATATTCTCCAATTGTCAAAGGTTGACAAGGGTTGGCTAATACAAATGTATAAGCCTTACCCTAAATGACTTAAACACCA
This sequence comes from Larix kaempferi, assembly GCA_027924585.1. NCBI lineage: Eukaryota > Viridiplantae > Streptophyta > Pinopsida > Pinales > Pinaceae > Larix > Larix kaempferi. Next base: position 2,641,795 of record BSBM01000416.1, read on the forward strand.
CAAAATAAATGTGATATGAACATTATAAGTTGACATGGCATAACTCTAAGGTTACGAAGTAAAAGCACTTAAACTTTGAAAATATACAAAATGTATATATCGAAACTAACATTGTAAAGGATGCATGAATGCCAACTTTGGAAAATATACAAAACATATATTGAAAACTAATTTTTGTATTGAATTCGACTTTGACAGGAGTTTAATTCCTGGTACTTAGCACGCTTTGCAACCTAGCAATGATGGCGTTCCATCCATGCATTAATGGTTCAGACCAACTATGTAAAGGAAGGTGTTGTTGGCACTCCACGTAATACCATCCACGTGAACTTGGGGGATACAATAACTGTGAATCTTGTTGTGCACGTTTTCCACGTCTACTTTCCTCCGAGCTGGATACCGTGATGACCCTTGGTATGCACTGTTGGCACTGTCGTGGTTATTGTAATTTATGAAGCAATAAATACGATGGTTTCCCGACCTCCAAGGTAGTTTGCTGGCACCTTCTTGCTCGTTGATTGTATTAGATCTGGGTCTTTGAATTTGTAACCCTAGAATCTCGTTGTATGTGTGATGGAGAGTTCTCGGTCTTCATTATTACGATGGTTTTTGAGTGATGAGGCCGAAAGGCTACTGGAAAGTGGGGTTGGAGAATGTAGCCCGAAGGTTTCAATCTTGTGACTTGTAGGTGGTGATTTTAATAGTTTACAAGTTTGGCCTCAATGCCATGGTGATAGGATATAGTTAGAGGTTGTAGTGCTTGGTTTTACTTCTGTCAACTGAGGAATTTGTAGTTCGGCTCTTTTGTAAATACCTCATGGTTTCAATTAAGCCAATAACCTTTGTCGTTTTTACTGGTTGATGTACAAAGGCTCAGAGCTTTTGATTTTAAAGGTAAGGACTCACCCATAATACATATTGTTGTGTTTTTAAGCTTTCATACTTACTTTTTCTTGTTTTAAACTTCTTGACTGTGTTTTTGGCAGGCACCGGTTTCGTATGAGGTTGTTTGGAGAAGGTTTTGGAATGGAATGCATGCATCCAATTCCTGGTAAGCTCTGGTGGTCCTCAAACCCTCGTAGGTGCCTTTGGACTTGGTTTTGATGATGAATAATGTTGCTAAGAGTCAAAACTGTTTAACCTTGCTTTTCGGTGATGGCCAACTGTTGAGTTTTTAAGGTCTTAAGTTGACATAAAAATGTACAAAGGGTAGCCCTCGAATGTTTAAGTTGCTATATGGCCTTTTTGATGCCTGGTTGCGTCATTGATAAGAGCTTAGCACTCGTTTTCGTAATGCTAAATGTCAAGGGTATAACCCTGAGTAGTTTGTGGATAAAATGATCTCGTTTGATGTTTGTTGATAAGGTTTAAACTTCTGCGTACTGTTTGGAACCTTGATAGGTCCGAATGTGAACTCTGTTGAGTTTTTGGTTGTTTCTGTTGAGTATGGAACTAAGAGCCGAGGGATTGTTTACCTCTGTAAAACATGGCTCGTTTTGTGGAGAAAGTTTTGTTTTAAAAAGGAAATATAAATAAATGAGAAGATACTATTTCGAAAACTGGTAACAGTTGTTCCTGTACAATGTTATCATTATTGATGTTTATATTTTGGAATGATTATGCTACGATAATCTATTTTGATTTACGAATGAAATCATATCTGTTTCCTTTGTTATGATGTAAACTTCCATGATAGGGTTTGTCCAACTTTTACTTTCGGCTACGCAAAATTATTGATGTTTAAATACTTTGTTTTAAAAATAGAAGCATTCAAAACCTCCAGCTGGTTTCTCACTTGTAAAATGTGAATGTTTCAATACTGTCTTTGCTTTCTTACTAGAGTTGTAACTTGTCGTTAAGTAATGATAGTGATTGTTCCTTTTACTAAGTGAAGCTTACTGTAATGTAGAAAAATCGAATGCTAGCTAGGGTTTTGAAATCTTAGGGTTGATCCTACTGTACAATTAATTTGTAAAGAAAATAAAATGTGATAGTTAATGGAGAAAAATAAACATGTATAATTAATACAAATCTAAACAGGAAATTGATTATTGCAGCTGCTATAATTCTTAGAAATGTAATTGCTTGAAAATATGACATGTATAATATTGAATGCATTTGTTTAATATCTATACTAGACAGGGTTATGAAAGATATATAAAGGACTGTTCAAAAACAAAATATTTTTTTCTTTAATACAAAGGAATCATATGAATTTTATACAACTGTTTATAATATACTGCAATGTTCACTGTGTTTATAATTATGTAGAAATTTAACAAGAACACTATTGCATTCATCTTTTCAATCAATGGTGTTCTTCCTATCACTTATCTTTCTTAAATCACTTCTCTATAATGGAGTACATTGCAAATAACAACATGTGGAAAAATATAGAGATGGTTATCTAATTAGATCATTAAAAAGCTTTATCATTCAGAATTAAACATAGATCAGAAAATAAAATAAATTCTTTTACAAAATAAAGTTTGATCATTCTACAAAACAGAAACATTGAACTGTAAACAAAATAGGAACAACAAAACCTGGTTAACTGTAGGGAAACAAACAACCCAAGGAGCCTATTCCACCCAACCAAATCTTGAAGACAACCAAGTTACTTGCCTTAGGACCCACGAGCCTATTCACTGAACCACCAGGAGGAAGAAACTTAGAAGCCTAGGACCTCAAATTGCAATAGAAATAGTTATCCAGTCTTAAAGACTTAGCAGTCAAAGGGACCTGCACCAGCACCTCTGGTTCTCCTTCTTAGAATAATTTGCAAACTTACAGTTGCACTCTCACATAGTCTCCCTATTCGAATCTCTCAGTGATCACCTGATGTACTTGAGGAATATTTCTGCAGAAAATATTGTGTAAGAGCTTCCTGCTCAATTCAAATTTTCCTTATGTAGGCTGCCTAGGCCTTTCGATTGTTAACTGGTCATTAAATGAGTTGCCTTATCACTCCCACCACGTGGGGGATATTGCCACATTTTTAGGGGTAGTTGTCCTTTGACCAATAGCTAGTGGTGAAGTGCAATTGTTGCCATCTGTCCCATGCCTTCTAACAACTTCCATTCCTACTAGTGGGTCAATCAACACTCATTTAATAGTTCCCTTGGGTGTTTGTCTGATAATTTAATTTATTAAATAATAATAATCAGTAATTACATTCATCCTTGACCAGACTTGGTCATAATTACAAAAATTTGTAATTAAAATTTAACATAAAGTATTTTTCCAATAAAATAATTTTTTTCAGAATTTGGGTAGGTGACAGAATATGAGTGAGAAAGTGAATGATCAAATAGAGTGCCTCTCGCACTCTATTTAATCTTGACATGACTTGCCTAATAACCTTGACAAGGTCGGCCTTAACTTAACCACATAACATAATGCTGACAGGGCTGACCCCCAATAGGGTGGTCTAATAACCCTTTAACCCACATGACTTATATAGGGCCAACCCCAACAAGGTGTTCTAATAACCCATCAAGTATAATTTACAACACTTACAATATAAATGACGACACTTCCGTATAGAGGAATAATAACATCTCTATGGGAATACAATATGCATATATGAAATACATTCCAAAGTTACAAATACATCAACACTCCCTCTTAACTAGGAAGGTATTTCTCGACACATGTCTTCTAGCACAAGTCTTTTTCTTTGGATCATCGTCATCATCACTGCTGCTGCTATCTCAATCAATCTCTCATCTACTCATCATAGGAAGTTCTACAGAGCCAGTCCTTTTTCATACTGGATGTAGGCCTACCACCTATAGGTCTTCATCATCACTGGCCATACTATGGAGTCCTCAGGACTGATTACGTGCGTTACGCCAAAACCTTGAAAGAACATCCCAGGACTGATTACGAGCATATTACTCAACCGATCGGATCTCCCAAGATATTTTACATGTGACTGCATAACCTATCCACGACCACGGAGTATCATCCTAATAATCATGATCATACTGATCAAATTATCTCAATGAGCAAGCCATCAAGTAGGTACACCTCAGGACTGATTACACTGCCTTTGCAAAAACTACAAGATCTCCCAGGACTGATTACACTGCCTCTGCAAAACCTACAAGAGCATCTCAGGACTGATCATATGCCTCTGCAAAATGTGTGTACCATACTGTCACATTATCGTCTTCAGATCATCGTCATCATCCACGGAGCACAACCCAGATGTACACACACAACACTTATATACACCGGCATGGGAGGACCTACCTACCACCATCTGGGAACGACTCAGCACTTACGTCACGATCATGGGAGGACTCTCCTATCACCATGTCACCATGGAAGGAACTACTTGCCACCATGTCGGAAAGGCACATCGCTTACATCATGACCATGAGAGGACTTACCTACCACCATTTCACCATGGGAGGACCTACCTACCATCATGTCAAAAAGGCACGACAATTACATCAACGCCCATGAGAGGACTCTCCTACCACCATGTTACCATGGGAGGAACTACCTACCATCATGTCAAAAAATCCCAACAACCCTTACATCTCACCATGGGAGGACCTACCTACCACCATGTGAGAATGGCCCTAGCCCTTACATCTGCACCATAGGAGGACCTACCTACCACTATGTGAGAATGGCTCATGTGCATCTGTGTCTCCAGACTCATCACTTCCCCTTGGAAGGAATCTCAATCTGAAGTACACCAAGTCTCTCTCTGAAGTACTCAAACTTCATTCTAGCCAACGGCTTGGTCAACACATCGGCTATCTTCTTGTCCATCGCAACATACAGGAGCTTCACTGCTCCTCTTTGCACCATATCCCTGATATAGTGGAGCTTGATCTCAATGTGCTTCAACTTGTCATGGAACACCGGGTTCTCACATAACTCTAGTTGTCGCAATATATACAAGTAGCACTCAACTGGAGATCAAAACAAATCAGACAGTAGCTTCTTAAGCCATACTACCTCACAACTAGTCGAACAAGCTGCGACATACTCTGCTTCAGCTGTACTCATTGCCACATAGGTTTTATTCCTACTAAACCAAGAGATCATACTGGATCCCATACTGAAGCAGCACCTCGAAGTGCTCTTTCGATCAATGGCACTACCTTCCCAATCCGAATCAACAAAACCCTCCAGGTTAAACTTTTGATTCACCTCATACTTGAGCCCATAGTCAACTGTACCCTTCAGGTACCTCAGAATATGATTTATAGCTATCAGGTGAACATGTCTTGGATTTGCCAAATACTTGCTCAAGGTGTTCACCGCAAAGCATATATTTGGTCTTGTATTCGTCAGGTACATCAAGGACCCAATCATCTGACAATACATCATCACATGATCATCCTGATCATCATCACAGCATCATCCTGATGCATATCATCTGGAGCAACACCCTGAAGCTCATCATCCATGATCATCCTGATCATACAATGCATCCACCTTATGCATACCAAGTATCTACCTATTGTATACATGATCAACCTGTTCATACAATATATCCACTTGATACATATCATCATACATTATCTACTTGATGATACAATGTATCCACTTGATACATATCATCATACATAATCTACCTGATCATAACAAGCATCCAACATGATGCATATACATATACATGATCCAACTTATCATAACAAGCATCCAATCATGATGCATATACATATACATGATCCAACTGATCATAACAAGCATCCAACATGATGCATATACAGAGCAGTAACTGGAGCATCGTTCTGATGCTCATCATCGAACGCTTACATCCACAGCCATGGGAAGGATCCTCCTCTCACCATGCTTGGAATGGCTCCAGAAAATGTGTCCATCACTTCTTTCCTCGAAGTGTCATCGATTTGAAGAACACCAAGCAAGAAAGTTGTCTTGACATCCATCTAGTGTATCTTCCATTTCATCACTTGCTTTGTATTTCTCTATGCTGCCTTCTGCAGCATGCTTGATCTTATAGATCCACTTGGAAGTCACAATAGACTTCCCTTCAGGTCTTGGGACCACATCCCAAACATCATTCTTCATGATCGACGGATCATGGCATTCTTCTTGGATCCTAGGAACTTCAATAGATAACTTTGTTGCTGGAACAAATGTTGTAGTCCTTCTTTTGTAGTGCTTGTATACGATCTTTCCTGCAAAACAAGTTAAATTGCATGATTAGAAACTTCTCATAGTTTTCAGAACAAATTCTTACACATAAAGAAATATGTCATATAGTCCTGCAAATATTTTAGCCAATGCTTTAATACAACATTTATCCATATCCTGTAACTTTATAGATGCCTTCCAATCTCTACCAGAACATTGTTAAGAGTTTGCACTACTCCCAACATGTCAGGAAAGAGGTTTCATTCTAGATAGCAATGGAATGTTGTAGCAATGGAATGTTGTAGCAATGGAATGTTGTACAGTGCCATAGGCCACTTACCCATCACATGCATATTAGTAGTATACTGTTCATTAGTGCAATTATTCTAATATGCATAATACACACCCTGAGTCTAGTAACATAAGCATATACATCATTGAACAATTGTATTTAAACAAACAAATATGCAAGAAATGACAATTCAAATACTTATCTTTGTTTGGTTTGCAGGGTGGACTCCCTCTCAATATTTGCTTCCTTGCAGGAACTACTGGAGTGTGCTCCCTCTTGATCTGGATTACCTATGTTTGAACTTATATCCATCCTTGATCACTATGCATACTAACTAGTATCATCATTGTGTTATCCTCAAGATCTCATACATACATTAATTAGTATAATCTTAATACTATCAAAAATATTATGATTCTAAGTAATCTTAAACATGTATGGTCAAGATCATTTCTTACACAGATAATAAACATTAGTATTCAAGGTTTCAAGGAATACTTCTTTTACTCATGCTTATTCTTTATTTGACCAAAAGAATTTTCTGGTTAGTCATATCATCAATCAATGTAAGAGACATAATATGCATAAACCCTTGATTACTTACATTTCTAACTTCATGAATAATCATTATCAACCATACAATAGTATAAGATCCTAACACAAGGTAGGATTCTAACTTGATATAGGAAAAACATGTTAAATTTTCAGAATTTACTTCAATCTGATCTAGGATCTTAACTGAGAGAACAACATGTACAGCATATCTACAGCATATCAATCATGGAGACAATAATGCAAGCACACAAGAGACACAAAGATTTACTTGGGGAAAACCATAAAGGTGAAAAACCCCAATAACTTCCTCAGAGATAGATAGAGCAATGATACAACCAACCAAGAGAGATAGCCATAACCTAGCAGCAGATCCTCCTCCTCCATAAGTATGCCACTCCTCCTTGAGTGCATGTGTGAGAAGTGAGTGAGTAAATAGAGTGCCTCCCGCACTCTATTTATACTTGACTTGACTTGCCTTTTTACCTAACTCATGTAGGCTCGAACTTAACCACATAACATAATGCTGACTGGGTCGACCCCCAATAGGGTGGTCTAATAACCCTTTGACCCACATGACTTATACAGGGCCGACCCCAAACAAGGTGGTCTAATAACCCATCAAATATAAGTTACGACACTTCCGTATAGAGGAATAATAACATCTCTATAGGAATACAATATACATATATGTGAAATACATTCCGAAGTTACATATACATCAACAAAACATACCTGGATTAATGTGTTAGTTAGTTATGTCTAACATACCCACATGATGTCTTCTTGTTTTCTTTAACGACTTGTGCTAGTAACCTACATATATCATAGGTTAAGCATTGTAGAACCAAATTACACATACCTCGTAAGTAGAGCTTCTATGTGATCCATGACAATGGATGAATCTTTGTCTTCATGTCACCATGGTCATATGTTCTTGAACTAGAACATGGTTTGTCTTTCTTGATGTACCTTTCATGTTAGTGGACAACATCAACCTCATACAACACCACAATGCATTAGTACAATCATAAGTGTCAAAACCCTAATCAATGAATATCTACATTCATAATTTTATTAAGGTGATACAACAAGTCTAAAGTTAATCAAGATTGTACTAACCTTAATGAAGACAAACATACCATAAACTTAATCATGAATAGATCTCAAAACATACCTGGATAGGTCATACCTGTCGAGATTGCTTGTAATCTTCTTATGTAAGGCCTTAGCCTCAACTCCCTCTAAAACAGGAACTTCTTCACTTATGCAGGTGACTAATCCATTCTCTTCTAGGATTATCCCAATCCACTTTGATCTGTAGAAACTGAATCTAGAGCTGGATTAGGGTTTTTCAAAGAAACCCTAAAAATTCAAACTTTTAATTTCAAACTTTTGAAAGGACAGAAAGATGCACCTTGATGAGTTGATCAACCTGGTATACTCAGAATTTGACAACTGCAAAGTTTCACCCCTCAAATATGCTTTTCAATCTTCTGGATTCACTATGGAGGACCCTAAATTAGGGTTTGAGTTTCTCGGAGCTTCACCCAACCAAATAGTTTGATACAAAGCTCTAAACTTCAATTTTTCCAAGGAGCTTCCAACTATGGTCACAGATTTCAAAAATTCCCATTTTTGCAGAAGCCCTAATTTTTCACTTTTCTGATCAAAGTCCCGAACTAGGGTTTGATCAAGCCCGACCTCCTACCCAACCAAAAAATTTGATCTTGGTCTCTAAATTTTGATTTTGATGAGGAGTATCCATCCGTGGTCTCCGATACAAGAAATTCCAACATTCTTCGAAACCCTAAATTCCCAGAGCCATGAATGAAGGTGCTCAAAATCTAATTATGTTTTGACAGAAATATGCACTTGATTGTTTCTAGTGTAATTCTGAAATTACGAATCCACAGGGTCTGAAACTGCGACTTGTGGTAGCCTGACCTGTCATCTTTCCAACCCCATAGGTCTGACCTCAATTGGATTCTCTGAGAGATAGTTATGCCAAGTGTCGCAGGATGACCTGTTTATGGGATAAAACAGGAGAGCAAACTTGTACGGAGTGCCACGTGTCACTAGTTCACTTTCCGCCTTTGAACCTTTGGCTTGTGAAAGTAAAGTCTATTCCCTACCTGTCACATTTTACGAAATTTCATTTTGAGCTTCCTAGCCCAAGTTGTTACCTTTTTTCCTAGGTCACCTGTTTATGACTGAGATCTGGAAGAGGCAGAAACCCTAGATTGTACAGATCATAAAACACAAAGTACAATGAATTAGAAGTTGTACTTCAGAAAAAAGGTACTTTAGGATCTTATATTCGACCTGTAAACGTTTCAGATCCTGAGACTTCACGAAAATGGATTTATAGCGAAAGTTCTACGATGACTGGTTTTTGCTATATCAAGCCCTAGCTTCGCAAGTGCAACAAGTGTCATAAATGCCATACCATGCCTTCTTTCAGGCTAGCTTTGATACCATGTTAGTTTTTTAGAAATTACTTTAATCTGATCTAGGATCTTAACTGAGAGAACAAAATGTACAACATATCAATCATGGACATAATAATGCAAGCACACAAGAGACAATAGACACACAGAGTTTCACTGGGGAAAACCATAAAGGTGAAAAACCCCACAACTTCCTCAGAGATAGATAGAGCAATGATACAACCCAAGCATAAGAGATAGTCTTATCCTAAAAGAAGCTTCTCCTCCTACACAAGTGCACCACTCTCCAATGAGAGTATGAGTGAGAAAGTGAAGGATCAAATAGAGTGCCTCCCGCACTCTATTTATACATGACTTGACTTGCCTAATAACCTTTACTAGGTTGGCCTTAACTTAACCACATAACATAATGCTGACAAGGCCGACCCACAATAGGGTGGTCTAATAACCCATCAAGTATAAGTTACGACACTTACAATATAAATGACGACACTTCCGTATAGAGGAATAATAACATCTCTATAGGAATACAATATACATATATGAAATACATTCCAAAGTTACAAATACATCAACATCCTAAACATAAGTCGAGGGGTTTGTCAATTTAGTATGAGACATAGTTATTTTGGCTTCCAACTTTTTCAAACATGAGCATAAGGAAGTGTTCCTACATGTCTTTTCTATATCAGCTATTGGATTTTTTACTACAGTAGGATGAATTACACCATCAACATTAGGTAATCTATCATTGGTGTAATGGGTGAGTGTGACATGCCGAGGGTTCTCCTTCAACCCTTTAAATTTTGAACAAACAAAAAATATCCGGGTGTCATAAAAGAGTTCCAGCTCGCGATGAATTACCGTCGATGAAACAGGATGGCAGCTTGAAGATGGAATGTTACAGTTAGAAGGGTAAAGCGGCTGCCCATTTTCATCCATGAACTACTTGCAGTATCTTGTTCCTAATAAGAGCTTATGACATTTTGAAATGGGTGGAATTTCTTGTGCATCCGAACTCAAACCCAAATCGTGATCATGTAATATAGGATAAATGGATATTCATATTCACATGGATAAGTAAGATAAATTCAAATAAGTAGTCAAAAAATAAATAAAACCTGAACTTACTAGGGATGGAATGAGAGAACTCGTCAAACTTTGAACAAGATGGTATGAGCTAGAATCTAAATAATTGTCCATTTGATACTACAAAATTTTCTTCCTGCATTCGAGCCAAATCAACAATCAACACATATATACTATGAAATATTGTAATTCGTGTGATTAAATAGTTAAAGGATATTTAGTATGAATATATAATTTTAAGTGGACACATAAAAACGTAGAATTTACAATATAAACCAGTGCATTTATTCATACATAAATGCACTAGTGCGCTAACAAAAACTAGACACACTGGTGTGTAACAAATGTAAATTCACCGTTAAAGTATATCCACAAAATCCCCCGCGATGGAAAACATCCGCTGCATTTGGCAGCATATACTTCTACATGCATTTTCACAAAATAATTTGTCCAGGTACGTTTATTACATATAAGCACACCAGGGAGACATAACATTACATGCTCCATCGTACGAGTTTTAAAGACAATGCATTTTACGAATGTATGCATCGGTGCAACTTAACAAGAGGCACACCGAAAAAGATGGAAACAAAATAAAAAAGTTACACGAACCTTTTTTCCTTAAATTAAAAAAAAGGGCAGCAATTTCAATCTTGAAAAGTAAATCTAAATAGTCTTTACATGCCAAAAATTTAAACTGTAATCATTGTTTTGCCAAAAAATTTAGGGGAGAGTTCTGGAAGAGAAACTTACGTGGAAGGAGTTTGGAGTAACTAGAAGGAGTCTTGAGGGTCAATATTTCTTAGGTATGGTGAATAAAACCAAACCCTGTATGATATAAATTTAAAGCATGTAAGTATTAATGTAGATATTGTAACCTTATTTAGAGTTTAACTAGATTTACAAAACAAATACTCCATACTTACCTTCAATGTTGCAACCATTATTTTCTCCCTGATTCTTTTCATTTTATGTGGCTACAAAATTATTCATTAGGGTTTAAATACCTATATTGTTATACAAAATTAAGATTTTGGACTTACTGATCTTGTGATTATATATAGAAATCATAAGGTGATATCGGTCCACTTTCATGGTCGAATCCATAACCATGTCAGCCCTGTCAAGTTTTTTTTTTGTTTTTTTCAATTAAAAAAGGCATGCATCAAAATCGGTGCATTTTTTTTACGGGAACACACCAGTGCGTTAATCTAAATAACGTACTGATTTGGCCCCACATCACATAGGTTTTAATTAATTTATAAAAAAAAAAAAAGTCATTTTCCATGTCTCAGTTCTCTATTCTAGATTTTTGGTCTTCATGTTGTGGGTGAATGGTAAAATGTGTTTCCAAACTTCACTTGTTAAGGGTGTTAATTTGATTGTTAACAGATTGCCCCTAGTGTTTGAGGTATGAATAGGAGCTAAGGGTCGAAATACGTTATCTATTCATACTGATACGCTTTAGTGATCAAAGCAGTATTGTAAATATTAGCTCATGGGCACGGGATTAAGGAAAGAACCTTCAAGTGAAACAAAGCAATTTACAAACTATACAAAATCTTCTTGAGGTGGGTATACCCATGCTCAACAGTAAAAAAGCATGGCCACGAACAATACATAGTGGATCCATGTCAAAAGTAAATTTTTTAGATGTGTAAACATGCACTTTGATGAGTGTGAGAACAAGGTCTTCATCGAACTTCTGACATGGTAGTTTAATCTTGCGCAACTCGGGAAGTGCATCGATGAGTGATAAAACTGTTTTTCCCAAGGTATTCACTACAAACTGACGATAGTAGGAGTTTATATCATGAGAATATATGAGTTGATGTTGAGCATAATAAAACACCATCTTATTATCAGTCATTAATGTATACCATTTACAAATGTGAAGAGACCCACCGATAATGATGATGGAATCCAAGGTACTAAGTACAAACTAGCAAGTGCGAATAGATGTTCTGAAGTCGAACACTTGTACAATCAAATAATCAGGGGTCATTGATGTATACCCACTATCATTTATGAGGAAACCTGCCACTAATGACTACAAGATCCAAGGTATTCCGGCGGTTCTAGATCCATTTCCTAGATGATGATTTGGTGTTTATAGGAATAGATCCATTGAAAGGAGGGAATCAATGCATCCCACATCAATTGATATGAAACATATATCAACAGTTTGATATAATTTAGTAGAGATGCGAGATCCAACACTGTATAATAACATAAGGAAGGATGACATGATTGGTCAGGAATATTTGAGGAATGGCCGACACTATTTTAACTTCCCTTGAACACATAACATGATGTAGAATGGACACTTGGAAACATAGGACTTGAGTAACTGACCTTAATGAAATCTTCCAATTCCATATGCATTAACGAAGTCCCCATTGATGATGGGAAGGATAACCCATCGGTGGAGATCTATTCAAAATGATGATACAATTTCCTAAGGAAAATGTAAATAGTATACTGACAACGGATACTAAATTATGTGACATGTTCAAGGGAAACAAGGACTGACTGTTGCCATTTTTTCCAGGATACAATATGATATGATTCAATTCTCACCCTTTTTGGATTTTTATGTTTTTTAATTTTTCTTCATTTTTCATTTATTAGCTCGAAAAAAGAGTAAAGAATGCTATAGTACATGGGAGGGAACGAGTGTTGCATGGGCATACTCTTATATTTCAATGACATGGGTCAGGCCAAGGAAAATATCTATATTTCAAACAAGGTTTGAGCTAGTTGTGCACACTCTTATGGATGTTCCCTCCATGGGTTGGCTATCTGAAGTAGGATTATGTGTCAATGGATGGTAAGATAATACCATGTAACTGTATTTATCCAATTTGGTATAATGGACAAGTAGGAAAGGGCAAATGAGGTTCACTTCATGTTGAATCTTGTGAAAAATGAAAAAATCATAAATCACCATGAATCATGGTCTATCTCCAACTACCTAAATCAAATAGTTTGAACTTTCAATGTCTCCACATTTCGTGATCAGAACCATTTCACTACCCAACTGTTTAGTTAGAAACCGGTTCAATATGTGTATTTAATATTTAAAAATAGCCAAAATTGAAGAATTATGCATTATTCTATCATTCAAATGAATAAGTAATACACTCATTTTTGGATAAAAGTAAAAGATAAGTAATACATGCATTTGTTACTATATTGCTTGTAGGTGTAGCCTATAGATGAGAGTAGGAATCTCCTTTTAGCATGTATTTCTAGAAGTTGTGAACCTTCATTCAGTGATTTTGCAGTTGTTGGCGAGTCTCATGCCAAACCGGGAAAGAGAAACAATTCAAATGTTTTTGAATTTTCCAAATATTTTCATTTTTTATGAATTTTTGGGGGTTTTATCTTGAATAAAAAGAAAAAAAAATACACTATTATTTTTAGTGTGTGCAAAGTTCCTACCAAAATGACTAGAGCCTTAACACACTTTTTGGTTTTATGATGTAACCTAGTTTGCTTTATACATATGATTGTTATTTCAACTTTTACCTATGTCCTTAAATGATTTGTTCAATTAAATTGCCATGAATAATGTACATGATTTTTGTTTTCAAAATAATGTTAATGAATTAGATTCCAATCAAGTACGTAATTGGATAAGGAATCATCCAAACTATTCAAACTTCTAGGAACATGAAAGCATTCAATGAATTCAAACTGACGTTCTGAAATACGTACTCGTAGAAAATTTCTATATAGTATAGGATGTCATACATGATATTGACCATTTAACTGTGATACAACCAATTGCACATCTAGTTTGATAGTTATTCATCATATGCCAAGGGTGTTAGCCTCGACAAGAATCTTAATGATTGCATTATATTCTTCAAAATTATTGGTTGCGGATCCGAGAAAAAATCCTCCTAAACTAAGAAGTTGGTCTTTAAGTGTGAAAATCACCCATGGGGTGGAAGCAATGTTCTAAGAACTACAGATGGAACCATCTGGATATCCCACATATGTGAATGTTTCTTGTTCCAACTACCAAAACGACAATGCCAAGCAAGAAAAGTGTGTGCACGAAACAACTAAACTACAAAAATCTACACAACATAATACAACAAATCTTGTGAGGCATCAGTGCCTATGTGAAGTATTTCTTCAGATAGAGACCATTTCTTATCTTCAACAAAGGTTCCCCATCATGATTAAATAGTTCATAAGATCCTTGTTTTAACATAGTTTTGACTACAAGTTGGCCAAACCATTTTGGTACAAATTTACCTTTCCCTACTTTCTCTTGGTCTTGGTCATAAACTAAAACCAAATCGCTTTCATAAAATACTCATGGATGGGATGATTTGTCATATTGGGATTTGACCCTTTTCTTGTGTGCTTCTACGTTAAGAGAGGACTCCCTTCTAGTTTCTTCAAGAGAATGAAGATGGAGGATTCTTTCTTCTTCTGCAGAAGTGTTGGGTAGGAGTTCGATTGCTAGTTCGGAAATAGACTGCAAGCATATTGAGGTCTCACCCAAGGCGAAGTTGAGGGGGTGGTTGTAGAAGCAGTTTTCCACAACCTTGTGATGTGAGTGATTCAACTCATTAATGTGCAGCATGGTGGCAGACTGCGCAACTGCGTTTAGTGACTACGCAAGGTCTTCTACCCTGCGTTCAATATCGTGCGGTCATTTATGGGATCCAATCGTTTCTATTTGTTGGATAATCCTTAATCATTCATCATTACTTAGATCAATAAACATCATAATTTATACTGACGAGTGAGATGCGCGGTGTTGTGTGCTTTGATACCGCGATTCAACCTTAACAACTAACTATGTGGTTATCTCATCGATCCATTCATTCGAGGACTTATAGGTGCTTTCCTGTTAGCATTCATCCATACGTGAACTACTAGCATCTTATTCCATCCTTTCCGCGGTGAATATAGATAAAAGTAAACACATATCAGATAACAATAACTTTATGCATGCACTATAAGTAATTTAATTAACATTAATGGCAATCATACACAGCAATCACATAACACAAGGTTTAACGTGGTTCATTTCCCCGGATGGGAAGCTACATCCACAAGAACTATTGTTTACTATTTTAGGAAAGGGTACAACAATTCTTTCATCTGCACACTCAGCTGCAGATTCTCTTCTCTCTTTCTCAAAATTAGGTCTCTATGCACTCAACTGCAGAGCCTTTACAATGCTTCAATCTAATAGATCTCACAATATTTGATAATATCAACAAAATCAAGAGTTAACCCTTTTCCTTTACAAAATTTCCTTTTTTATAGATCAATACTTGTAGGTCATGTCTTTACATTACGAAGGTAAAAACCCGTAGGTTTACAAAACTATCGCAGTTTTCCCATAACCGGACTACCGGTATCTGGCAGTGGATCTTCTATCACGTGCACACCAACAGGTTACTTCCGCCGAGCTGTTCCTTTTTTCACGGTCTTAGATGACTAGTTCGAGTAGTTGTAGTCTCTATTTGTTGTGATCAGTCACCTACCTTCGATCTGCACCTACCCACTACTTGGTAGTTATCAACGATCTTTGCCAAAAATAGGTCTTCTGTGACCTAACCAAAATAGTTGTCTTCATCCGTCCATGCTCTGCTTAGCTTGATCTCCATCAATGTGGCACATCGTGGTGATGTACTCCTCACAACACCGACCTCGTAGCTCCTTTTCCACCGTGATGCGCGCAACTTCACAGCATACCAAAACTTATCCCAAAATTGTTCAAACTTAACTGCGCTTAGCTCTGCAGTTCTCAAAATTCTTCCTGTTCAAAAGTGCCCCATCTGGGCTAGGCCCAATAATCCCCTAACACTTACATGTGGCTCACCCCTGAGCCACCTGCAACTCCTGGAAGGTGTTCTGTTGATTGTGGGATGATCTTCGTAGTGAACTCATTGAATGTGTCCATCATCTTTTCTACCGCAGTCTTCGTATCTTGTTCAATTTGCCCAACTGTTTCCACCATCTCAAGTGTTGTCTCATGGCTGATCTAGCCTTCCACCTGCTCTTGATTCTGGTTCAACTCCTTTAACTTTTCTTCAATATCTTATGAGATCATAATAGCTTCCTCTAATAATGGTTGCGACTTATCGCCCATTTCTGTCTCCTTTTCATGCAAAGCTTTAACTTCCTTCTTTAGGGTGTTGATTTCTTTGTATTTTAGGAGTTTCTCTCTTGCTAGTAGTGCCTTAACCTCCTCACCCATCTTTTCTAGTGCTTCTTGTTTTTCTTTCACTTCCTTCTTTACTTCCCGTACTTGTTGATCTTCTTTAAGGGCATTAAATTCCTTTAATGCTGCTTCCAATAGACTTTCGCACTTAGTCACTTCAGTAGCAATATTCTGTGTCGGAGTCTTCACTACTCCCTGTCTTAACTGTTGTTCATTTGGTGGAGTCTGTGGATTGATCTGCGCTTTCAAGGCAGCAATTTCAGACTCATGGAGAATCTCCATGTATTCCTTCTCAGTCTTAAGGCTATTGACCAAATAGCCAATCTTGACAATAGTATCTACTGGTTCTATTTGTACTTCAAATTCATCTATATTATCTGCAATCACAGTGATCGTGTTCTCCAATCTCAGTCGACGATCTCTTTCATCTTGTAATTGCATAGTACTCCATGAGATATCTTCCTCGAGTTTCCTGTGCAACTCTGCATGTCCTTTCAACGCTTCTATGGTTCTGTCATGCATTTCTTCACTGACTTGCATCTGTAAGTAATGTTGTCCTGGTAATGGTATCCTTGCAAGATCAAGCTCCATGTGCTCTATATTCTTTGTATCTAGCATTGCTTGATCAGGTAATGGTAATCTTATGGATAGTGGCTGCAAATAGACAACACGGGACCTCGCGGGAATCGTGATTTGCTGCTACGAAGTTCCCACGGACCCTTTTTCAGTTATTGTCTCATGGTGCAAGGGTAATATTCTTCTTACTTCATCAAATTTTTGGGATATACCTTGCAGTGTAGTCAGGTTCTGGTTTAAGTTGTCTTGAATTTCCTTTTCCTTCTTCTCTTTTTCTGTCGAAAGTTACTCCATTTGTTTAGTGACCTTCGGAACAATCATTATTAACTAGTCATCTTCATGAAGCACTGTGTCTAATTGGTCTTTATTTTCTTTCTGCTTCTTCCTTTTTTCCTTGTGCCCCGAAGGACTTCCAACATCCTTCCTTTTGCTTGACTCTTTATCTTCTACTATGGGACACAAGATAGGGTTATCCTCGCCAGAATCACTTTGGATATCCACGGCCTCAACTCAGAATTCAGCTAGCCATTCCTTCATGATATTCTTAATGTCTTCCTCGTACATATGGTAATTTCTTGGGTACCAATCAACATTCTTCGTTTGTGCTTTAGCTGAAATGGAGATGTATTTCATTGCAACATAAAAGTTGATAATGCGGATATATTTGCTTGTTACTTGCTTTGGTATGCGAGGTGTAAGCATGATGGCACCACGCACCTGGTCGTAATATGTGTAAAAGACCAGCGATGTCTCGTGCTATCTTTCGGAATTCAAATTCACCCATAGATTTTGAAATTGAGCACCTCTGCAGTCTGAAGTGTTTGTGACCACTCCGACATAGTGCTTCAATTCCCTCCAGCCCAGGAAGGAGATCAACACGATTAGCTAGGTGAAGTGGAAGTATCCACCATTGATTTGTGTATCATTTAGTTCTTCGAGGAACTCATTTAATAGATATTGGCACCAATTGAATTCTTGTCCCTCGGCAGCTGCAGTGCCAAGTAGTATTGGGCCTGTGTTTACTTCTAATGGTCTGCACTTTCTTAAAATTTTTCCTGCTAAGAGCTACGTGACAAACCTTACTGCTTAGTCCTTTATGTCATCCGTCTGGAAGCCTCACTTCCCTTTGACCATAGATTGAGTTTGCTTCATCAATGCGGCTACCTCTTTATCCTTTGTCTTTCCTTGGAAGAACTTCCTTGGGTCTTCTCCCCTTTTGCTTAATCCAGTTATACGATGGATTAAGTCAATTGTCAGGTTGATATTCTGGTCTAGCCATAAATATCCCTGGTGATGCGAGCCATAAGAGTTCGCACCACTGCATTGAGCTCCAGTGATCTATCGAAATGTGGGAGCCTGAGCAGGTTGAGCAACCCCGACTTGGCTACTCCGGACAACCATCTCTCGGCAACCAAGGTGACGTCGCCCCTTGCATTCTTCTTCCAGCACATGTATTTGTCGGTTTGGAACTGTGGGAACTTCGGCTTGGTTGTCTTCTCCTTCTGCATTGCTAGAAGATTATAGTCCTCCCATTTGCATTCTGGAATCTTTCCCAAGAGATTTTTGTCCACCTCAACATGCTTCAATATCAGTGAGAGTGATATCTCATACTTTGGACTCTTCAGCAGTCTAATGGTTGGCACATCCATTGCACATGGTGAGATATAGTTTAGAGTCATAGTTAAAGGTATCTCTTTATCGGCAAGGGGATTATTCGGCCCTACCGAGCTTGTCTTCAGTAGTTTTGATCTAGATGCTACTGGATTTTTCCCTTTGTCCTGCATTGAGGGGCCATGTCTTGGTGATATTCTTAGACCTTGTTCTAATTCAGTGACAACTTTCTTGTTTGGGGTTCTCATTAAATCGTCAATTCCTCCATGTTGGAGCAACCTCATAGTCTCTTTGATCGTGAACTCTTCTTCAAATGAAAAGCTCTTAGACATGCAAATAGTCTCCACAGTTGTAGATGGCTTATGAAAACTACCTCAGAAAGAAGTATATGCAAACAATTCCAAGTGTTTGATACGCCCGTGAGACGATATGCAGTGTTATTTATAGGTGTGGCAGACACTCCTCCGCACCCTTAAACGACTAGATAAGAATTTAATGGTGGTATCCATTGGCCAAATTCAGCTGCTTCTTCTGTCTTATCTTTCAAAATTCTGCTCAGAACAACTATATGTGCTTTAAATGCCCGAGCGGTCGGTAGGAAACTACTGTATAATGGCTATATTCTCAACCGACACTGTAGCGGCTATTTTCTGGAGCCTTCCATCGAACTGTGTGGCATGCAATCTTTGGTTCTGCATAGTGATTTCGTGGTATATAATTTCTTTTCTTTCCAGTTGTTGCTTTTTGAATGTCTCAACAACGCATTGTTTCTTTTTCCTTTTTTTTTTTTTAGCAACGCTACGCGTTGTATAGAGTTATCCCTACAAGTTTATGTACAGACTTTTCCATAGTTTCTAGTTCCCAATTCTGACCATACTTGGCACCTATAAACTTTTCCCTCTTTTCGGTCATACCGGATGTTGCGGAGCAGGGCTATCGCCGTAAAGCTTTAGTCTGGTCCCATTTATAAAATTGGGTAATGTATCACTGGCTAA
This sequence comes from Larix kaempferi, assembly GCA_027924585.1. Lineage (NCBI taxonomy): Eukaryota > Viridiplantae > Streptophyta > Pinopsida > Pinales > Pinaceae > Larix > Larix kaempferi. Next base: position 2,661,679 of record BSBM01000416.1, read on the forward strand.
AGTAGATAACTGGACTGCGCCACCGTTAGTAACATCTATTATAGTATATGGTCCAAGCCAATGCATTTTAAATTTCCCTGGAAACTTCATGAATTTACTATCATATAGGAGGACTAGGTCACCTACTTGAAAAGACTTATTCTTGATGTGGCGATCATGCCATGCTTTTTCTCATTCTTTCTGCACTTGCTGGTGGAATCCCGCGATGAAGCACTCTTCTTCCAACCCAACCAAGTGTAACATCCTTTCTTGTAGTGCTACGTGATCTTCCATCCCTGTAAATGTAGCTATTCTCAAGCTGGGGATAAAGTACTCCATTGGCATTATTGCTTCCTATCCGTAAGCCAATCTGAAACATGTATATCCAGTTAATTTCTTGCATGTCGTTCAGTATGCCCACAATACAGATGGAATGCGCAGGTCGCAATCATTGCGGTTTACGTTTCATATCTTGGTTAGCGCATTCTCAAGTACTTTATTAAATGCTTCAATAGTTCCATTTGCTTGTGGGTGATAAGGCGTACTGCGCTGATGATGGATGGAGAACTCTTCAGTTAAAGCTTCAATAGTTATGTTCAGGAAATGAGTACCCTGATCACTCATCAAAATGTTTGGGAATCCAAATCATGGAAGGATGTTCTCAAAGATCAACTGCGCAGATGTAGCTATGCTATAGTCTTTGACTGGTTTTGCTTCTACCCATCTGGTGAGGTAGTCAGTTGTAGTAATAATGTACCTCGCACCAGTTCTTTTTCCTGGTTGGTTAATAGGTCCCACAAAATTGATTGCCCATTTGTCGAATGCCTACAAGGTCAGCTGAGGGTTCAATGGTATTTCATCTCTTCTTGATCGTTTCCCTATCCTCTGACAGACATCACAGTTCTGGCAATGTTCTTTGGAGTCCTTATGAATCACAGGCCACCATAGCCTTGCACGCAATATCTCCTGCGTAGTAACCCTTCCTGCATAATGACCTCCTGGGACTCTTGAAAGCGCATCAGCTAATATAAATGGCTTCTCATGTTCTAATACACATCTTCGGAACACTTCATCAGGTCCTAACTTGTAGAGTTTTCCTACGATAATGGTGAAGTCTGCGGCTCGCACTACCAATTGCTTCTTTTGTTGCATAGTGAATTCAGTAGGTGCAAACCCAGTAGTTAGAAAGTCAATGATATCCTGATAATAATCATCGGCAATCTATATAGAAAACAATTGCACATAAGGAATTTTGTCTTCTAGATTCGTAGGTTCATCTCTTGACTTGATCCTTGATAGATGAAAAGGGCCTAAATTTAATCTTCCTAGTTTAGCTATTATTTCAAAATCATACTCTTGGAAGAGTAAGAGCCATTTGCATATTCGCCCCCCTAACACTGGCTTATTGACCGCGTATTTTAATGTAGAATGGTCAGTAAACATTGAGAAGTGCGCACCAAGCAAATAGTGTTTGAACTTCTATAGTGCATATACCATTGCAAGTCCTTCCGTTTTAGTAGTTGTACAGTTCTTCTCAGTAGATGACAACTTTCTACTCGAAAATGCAATGGGATAATCAATTCCTCCGTCTCCTGGCTGTGCAAGAATAATACCCAATGCTTTACATGAAGTATCAACATGTACATGAAATGGCTTTTCCCAATCTAGAAAAACTAGCATCAACGCAGTGACCATTTTTTCTTTTAATGTGTTGAATCCTTTCTCACAGTCTTCATTCCAAATGAATGGTGCATCATTTTTTAAAAGCTTCTCCATTGCCGTGGTTATCTGTGCATACCCCTTTATGAATTTCCTGTAGTATCCAGTATGCCCCAGTGTAGTGCGCAATTGTTTAACCGAATTTGGTGTAGGCAAGTTTACAATAACTGCTATCTTCGCAGGATCAACCATCAACCCTTGCTTACACACAATATGTCCCAGCAGAATCCCATATGGAACACAGAAAATACATTTCTTCAAATTCAATGAAATTTGATGCTTGCTGCATTTTTCCAACATCATTCTGAGGTTCGCGGTATGGTTCTTCAGTAACCCAAAAATGGTCCAATCATCAAAGTAAACTTCTAAAAACTTGTGGATGAATTCTTTAAATGCTGCGATCGCCACTCTTGAAAATATGGCTAGTGCATTCTTCAAACCAAAAGGTATCACTGTATACTGAAACGACCCCCATTCTATTGCAAAAGTGGTTTTGTGCCTATCAGCTGGATGTTTCTGCTTGATTTCTTTCAACTCTGTTATGCACCGTGATTCTGATTTGGGCTTTTTAAACTCTGCAACAATCGCGGTCTTGATTTCGGCTAAGGTTCTTGGTTGTACTTGAGAATACTTCATAAACCAGTGCAATGCTCTATCTCTAAAAGTAGTTATGAGTTGCGCTCTCTTTATAGCATCATCTATCACTTGCTTAACACTCCACACGGATTCACATAGAAATCAATGATGATCGCGGTCGTCCTGACCCGTTCCTTTGAATATTGATAGTTTTATATCGTTATCTGTCATTCTCCTTCCGGATTGTGTTCATGTTCTGGGACTGGTTCCCTATGACAAAAGTAGACACAAGTTGCTGGATTGTGCTAGGAATAGTATTATGCGGAATCGGCTGAGTCGTAGTGCTGTGAGCACTCGGTCCTGCGGTGTTACTAGTATTACTAATCTATAGGATGGGTTGCGCGACACTCGCAGCGGGTGGGTTATGGACTGATTGATTCCGAGGTGTAATACGCTGGATTGTGGCTAATAACTGAGTGTTCGTATTATTGAGATCACATGGAATTTCGGTATCTATACGGTTTCTAGATGATGTGGGTTTCTTCTCGTTAGTAAGCTTGTATCTCTTTCCACTTCTCAAAGTATGGTTTTCTTCGTCAGAATCAATGTATGTATTCTCTACCATGATAGATTTAGAACTACTATTGCACTCTTAAAACACCTTTCTTAGTTAAAATCATTTTAATGTATAGACTGAGGTTTTTCAGGAACTTACCTCTGAATCCTTCGAAAAAGTATACTTTAGCTTGGCTGTAGGACTTTAGCGTATCTATAGAAAATTTGGTCACAAATCCTTCTAGTATGCTATAAACCCAGAAGTCAACTGCTCGTGACAGTGCGCTGTCTATAGCTTTGAGCTGGTTAGTAAGCTTCGGACTCCACTTTGTAGGTACTCCGCCTTGGGAACAATTTTTTCTTTCTGCTAGGCATGATATCCACTCGTGTAGCTCGTTTGGAAGCAAAGCCCAAAACATTTCATGGATTTCCCTCCATAAGTATCTATTCAACCACTGTACGTCAGATAGACGCGGATGTCTATTTTCTTTCTTTGCGAAATCTCTTTCGATCTTATCGCACAAAGCCTAGATCTCTTTCTTTTCTGGATGCCAACTGTCAGACATTACTTTTCTGAATACACTATCGTATCACTAGTCTTAGTGCGGAAACATAACCATTTGTTGGTCGTAGCATTGTTCTAAAGGTTTTCCAATGTAGACCCAGGTTCTTCATGGTACAAGATACCAACAAAACCCCTATTCACTGGCCCTTTCATCAAAAGACTGCAAGCAGCCTGAGGTCTCACCCGAGGTGAAGTTGAGGGGGTGGTTGCAAAAACAGGTTTCCACAACCTTGTGATGCGAGTGATTTAACTGATTAATGTGCAACGTGGTGGCAAACTACGCAACTGCGTTTAGTGACTGCGCAAGGTCTTCTACCCTACGTTGAATATCACGCGGTCGTTTATGGGATCCAATCGTTTCTATTTGTTGGATAATCCTTAATCATTCATCATTACTTATATCAATAAACATCATAATTTATACTGACGAGTGAGATACATGACATTGTGTGCTTTGATACCGTGATTCAACCTTATCAATTAACTATGTGGTTATCTCATCGATCCATTCATTCGAGGACTTATAGGTGCTTTCCTATTAGCATTCATCCATATGTGAACTACTAACATATTATTCCATCCTTTCTGTGGTAAATATAGATAAAAGTAAACACATATCAAATAATAGTAACTTTATGCATGCAATGTAAGTAATTTAATTGACATTAATGGCAATCATACACAGCAATCACATAACACAAGGTTTAACGTGGATCACTTCCCCAGATGGGAAGCTACATCCACGAGAACTCTTGTTTATTATTTTAGTAAAGGGTACAACATTTATTTCATCTATGCACTTAGCTGCTGACACTTTTCTCTCTCTCTCAAAATTAGGTCTCTGTGCACTCATCTACAGAGCCTTTACAATGCTTCAATCTAACAGATCTCACAATATTCGATAATATCAAAAAAATGAAGAGTTAACCCTTTTCCTTTACGAAATTGCCTTATTTATAGATCAAGACCTGTAGTTCATGTCTTTACATTACAAAGGCAAAAACCCATAGGTTTACAAAACTGTCGCAGTTTTCCCACAACCGGACTACTGGTATCTGGTAGCGGATCTTCTGCCATGCACATGCCAATCGGTTACTTCCGCTGAGTTGTTCCTTCTTTCACGGCCTTAGATGACTGGTTCGAGTTGTAGTAGTCTCTATTTTTTTTTATCAGTCACCTACCTCTGATCTGCACCTACCCACTGCTTGGTAGTTATCAACGACCTTTGCCAAAAATAGGTCTTCTGTGACCTAACCAAAATAGTTGTCTTCATCCGTCCATGATCTGCTTAGCTAGATCTCTGTCGATGTGGCACATCGCGACACTGTACTCTTCGCTGTTAAAATTCAATATGCTAAGACAGAAAATAGCAGCATTACATTCCATTTCACAATAATAGCATATACAGGATCACTGAAGAAACAACAAGCATAGCATAAACACAAGAGACAGAGATTTATCCTGGGAAACCCTCATGGGGTAGAAAACCCAGTAAAGCTTCCTCAATATAGATGACCAGCAATATACAAAGATGCAAACCCTGAGCATAAGCTCCTTCTTCTCCATAGCAGACCTCTCCTCCACAAGTGCGCCTTTCTCAAGTGAGTGAGAGTGTATAATGAGGAACACACCTCCTCTATTTATACACTACTCTGATATGTATTTTACACAAGTACACGTAGGCTCGTATTTAACCAATAGGTTAAATACCCCACTACAACTAACTGGGCCGACCCCTCTAGGGTGGTCTAATAACCCTTTGACCCACATAACACATACAGGGCCGACCCCTACTAGGGAAGTCTAATAACCTGAGTTACCACATTCCGACGGAGGAATAAACATCTCCGGATATACAATAAGATCTTCACGGAGGAATGAAACATCTCCGGAATAATAAAGTACAAATATAATATTCTTTGAAGTTACAATATCTCAACACTCCCCCTTAACGAGAAGGATATTATAACAACATCTGCACGAGCAAGGAGTCATCAACATCGTACATGATACATCCATAAATCATTGGAAGCTTTCTTCAATTCACCATCATCAGTAACTTGACTAGTTATTGGAACATCAACATCGTCATCAGCATCGTCATACGGTCATCAGCATCGTCATCACACGATCATCATCATCATCGTCACACGATCATCAATATCGTCATCACACGATCATAAGCATCATCATCACACGATCATCAGCATTGTCATCATACGATCATCAGCATCGTCATCACACGATCAGCAGCATTGTCATCACACGATCAGCAGCATCGTCATCACACGATCAGCAGCATCGTCATCACACGATCAGCAGCATCGTCATCACACGATCAGCAGCATCGTCATCACACGATCAGCAGCATCGTCATCACACGATCAGCAGCATCGTCATCACATGATCAGCAGCATCGTCATCACACGATCAGTAGCATCGTCATCACATGATCAGCAGCATCGTCATCACACGATCAGCAGCATCGTCATCACACGATCAGCAGCATCGTCATCACACGATCATATTTACAGGATGATCAATCCTGCTCCCTTTAGGACATGAGTCCATGGATGATGCAATCCAGATCAAGTTCCAGGATGATCAATCCTTATCACAGCTACAGAGCCAGCCCTGTTTCATGCTGGATGTATCATAACTACAGAGCCAACCCTTTTTCATGCTGGATGTAACACAACTACAGAGCCAGCCCTTTTTCATGCTGGATGTATCATAACTACAGAGCCAGCCCTTTTTCATGCTGGATGTAACACAACTACAGAGCCAGCCCTTTTTCATGCTGGATGTATCACAACTACAGAGCCAGCCCTTTTTCATGCTGGATGTATCACAACTACAGAGCCAGCCCTTTTTCATGCTGGATGTATCACAACTACAGAGCCAGCCCTTTTTCATGCTGGATGTATCACAACTACAGAGCCAGCCCTTTTTCATGCTGGATGTACCACAACTACAGAGCCAGCCCTTTTTCATGCTGGATGTATCACAACTACAGAGCCAGCCCTTTTTCATGCTGGATGTATCACAACTACAGAGCCAGCCCTTTTTCATGCTGGATGTATCACAACTACAGAGCCATCCCTTTTTCATGCTGGATGTATCACAACTACAGAGCCAGCCCTTTTTCATGCTGGATGTACCACAACTACAGAGCCAGCCCTTTTTCATGCTGGATGTATCACAACTACAGAGCCAGCCCTTTTTCATGCTGGATGTACCACAACTACAGAGCCAGCCCTTTTTCATGCTGGATGTATCACAACTACAGAGCCAGCCCTTTTTCATGCTGGATGTATCACAACTACAGAGCCAGCCGTTTTTCATGCTGGATGTATCACAACTACAGAGCCAGCCCTTTTTCATGCTGGATGTAACCTAGAGTAATTCTAGGATTTGTCACGTACATTTTGAACCGAGGTCCAGGGACGATTCAGTCCTGTCATTCAGTTATCGGAGACCTCATGTCTACGGCTCTTCTTTAGGACTGAAGTCCGGGAATGATCCAATCCCCTCAACTATCCACTAAGGACTTCATTCTCGGAGACCTCACGTCTACGGCTCTCTTTAGGACTGAAAGTCCAGGGATGATCCAATCCCCTCAACTGTCCACTAAGGACTTCATTCTCGGAGACCTCACGTCTACGGCTCTCTTTAGGACTGAAAGTCCAGGGATGATCCAATCCCCTCAACTGTCCACTAAGGACTTCATTCTCGGAGACCTCACGTCTACGGCTCTCTTTAGGACTGAAAGTCCAGGGATGATCCAATCCCCTCAACTGTCCACTAAGGACTTCATTCTCGGAGACCTCACGTCTACGGCTCTCTTTAGGACTGAAAGTCCAGGGATGATCCAATCCCCTCAACTGTCCACTAAGGACTTCATTCTCGGAGACCTCACGTCTACGGCTCTCTTTAGGACTGAAAGTCCAGGGATGATCCAATCCCCTCAACTGTCCACTAAGGACTTCATTCTCGGAGACCTCACGTCTACGGCTCTCTTTAGGACTGAAAGTCTAGGGATGATCCAATCCCCTCAACTGTTCACCAAAGCAGAACATGTATCCTCATCATCAAAACATGTATAACCACAACATGTATCATTATCATCACAACATGTATAATCACAACATGTATCAACATCATCAAAACATGTATAAACACAACATGTATCAACATCATCAAAACATGTATAAACACAACATGTATCATCATCATCAAAACATGTATAACCACAACATGTATCAACATCATCAAAACATGTATAAACACAACATGTATCATCATCATCAAAACATGTATAACCACAACATGTATCATCATCATCAAAACATGTATAACCACAACATGTATCAACATCATCAAAACATGTATAACCACAACATGTATCATCATCATCAAAACATGTATAACCACAACATGTATCATCATCATCAAAACATGTATAACCACAACATGTATCATCATCATCAAAACATGTATAACCACAACATGTATCATCATCATCAAAACATGTATAACCATCTAGCATGTATATCAATACATCTATCATCAAAAGCATGTATAAGTAAAGCTAAGTATTCTAAGTATAAGAGTCCTAAATCTAAATATTTCTAAGTAACTGGGTGTAGATAACAGGTTACCTCATCAACGACCTTGATGTTTGATGAGACAATCTCATCAGTAGTGACTATACTACTCCCCCTTTCGAGGAGGGTCCTTTTGAACTACACCAAGCTTGTCTCGGAAGTATTCAAACTTCACTCGAGACAGAGGTTTGGTTGGTAACTTCTTCACTTGACGTAGAGGCTTGGTTAGTACAATGGTAACCTGTTACAAATTCAAACTTTTAGAGTTCCTTTCTGTGTCATATCTTGTTAGTTCCCTATGTTCTTTGACTTATCATGGAACACTAGATTCTATGTCATCTTGATACAACTCTAATTATCACATAGGATCTCAGTTGGTTCTATCTCTAAGTCAAACAATCCTAAAGCCAAACTTCTTCACAACTAGCAGAGCAAGCAGCCATATATTTCGCTTGTGCTGAGAGCCACACTAGACTGCTTCCAGCTAAACCACGAGATCATGGCTAATCCCAGACAATAACATCCTCTCGATGTGTTCTTCTTGTCTGATACACTTCCTGCCCAAACAGAATCTGAATAGCCATCTGAAGTCATGATCTTCAAGATAGCATAGATCAAATTCTATCGTGTCCTTTATGTGCCTCATCACATACTTTGCAACTATCAGGTAAACACATCTAGTTTCCACTAGATACTAACTCAAGGTGTTCATAACAAAGCATATATCTTAACCTAGTATATGTTAGATATATCAAAAACCCAATAATTTGACTGAACAGAGTTATATCCACTAACTCTGATGAGTTATCCCCTAACAGCTTCAAGTTGGAATCCATAAGAGTGTCCATTCCAACACCTCAAGTCATATTTCTCATCATACTTTCCCTGGTTGAGAAATATTCCTTCTGAGCCTTGCCATACTTCCAGACCTAGGAAGTAAAGCATCAAATTGAGATCTTTCATTTTTCATTTCTGCATTGAATGATCTTCTGCATATCTATCTGTGCCATCTCTCGTTAGATGGGTCTACTGATATGAGCCTCAATATCATTCGAACTCTGTGGTGAGTTCCTTCTTGCATCCATGTCATGTGTGTATCATATTCAACCTTGTGGGAAAAAGGTTGAGATCCACATCACGCATGGTGAACATTAAGCTTATCAAATTATTATCGATCCTAGGTACCTATACAGAACCTGATTCATACTTCTTCTTTAATTACACCATACTTGGAGCAAACATCTTGTCGTGATTCTCTTCCCCTTTCTAAGAGAATCTTCTAGCCATGAGCCTTCTATATTTTGTTTGATTTGTAAATCTTCTTGTTTGAACATCCACCACTTGTACGATGTCCATCATTCTTCATGACCTTTCCTACAAATCAAAATTAAGTACATGATTAGTAATACTTCATAATCATCAAAAGATAACCCATTATGCATACAGATATCATTTACATAGTGATGCAACTATTTTGACCAATACTTTGGCACAACACTTTCCCATATCCTGTATGCATACAGTGGCTATCTAGATGCCTTCCATCTCTACCAGAACATACTATCGAGAGTGTGCACAACTCTCAGCATGTCAGCAAGGAGGTTTCATTCTAGACAAGCAACAATGGAATGTTTGTCCAAACATATGCACATTAGTTGTATACTGTTTAATGCTCTATGAATGCTTACACTCAGCATTATATATTCTAGGAATACAAATATGCATGCAGGCAATATCATTACTATTTCAAATAGCAACTCAAATACTTATCTTTTATGTTTGTGTGGCTGCCTCCCGCTTGATCTTCTGTATGTCTTTTGAACTTCTATTCATTCTGTACCATTGTGCATGCTCAAGAGTCATCCTCATGATCTCATACACAAACATACACTCATTAGTATATTCTAAATGCTATCAAAACTAAATAATCTTGAAAACGTATAGTCATGATTATAGTTAATAAACATTAGTATTCAAGATTTCAGGGAAGTCTTCTTTTACTCATGCATATCATTGATAAAAGATATAATATGCATAATCCCTTGATTACTAACTTTATGAATAAGCATAACCAATCATTCCAAGTATACTTATATAAGGGATCCTAACACAAGATAAGATTCATGGGAAACATACCTGGATTAGTATACCTACTTGGTTATGTACAACATACCTAAACAATCTCTTCAATGATTTAGAGATCCTGAGCTAGAACCTGCATGTCTCATAGGTTAAGCATAATATAACAAAGTCATACATACCTCGTAAGTAGAACAAAGATTATGGATGAGTCTTTGTCTTCATGTTTTCATGGTCATGGAGCCTGATTTGTCTTTTGTGATGTACCTGTATCTTGTTAGCAGACAACCTCAACCTCACACAACACCATAATGCATTAGTACAATCATAAGTGTCAACACCCTAACCAATGAATATCTTCTATCATGCATTCATAATTTTGTTAAGGTGATACAACAGATATAAAATCAAGATTGTACTAACTATAATAACATGAAGACAAACATACCATAAACTTAATCATGAACAAATCTCAAAACATACCTCGATGAGTCATACCTATCGAGATCGCTTGTAATCTCCTTATGTAAAGCCTTAGCCTCATCTCCCTCTGAAACATGAACTCCTTCACTTATGTAGATGACCAATCCATCTTCTTCTAGGATTAACCCTATCCACTTGATTTGCAAGAACTGGACCTGGAGCTGGATATGGGTTTGTCAGAGAAACCCCAAAAATTTAAACTTTGAATTTCAAACTTCCGAAAGGATAGAGATATGCGCCTTGATGAGCTGATCAAACTGATATATTCAGAATTTGAAAACTATAAAGTTTTACTCCTCAATTTTTCCTTTGAAACTTTCGGATTCACTGGACGTGACCCTGAACTGGGGTTTGATGAAGCCCACTCTTTTGCCCCATCAAAAGGTTTGATCCAAAGCTCTAAGCTTCTATTTTTCTGAGGAGCTTCCAGCCGTGGTCACAGATTTCAAAAATTCCCATTTTTACAGAAGCCCTAATTTTCCGTTTTTCTGATCAAAGTCCCGAACTAGGGTCTAATCAAGCCCAGCCTTCTGCCCAACCAAAAATTCTGATCTTGGTCTCTAAATTTCTATTTTGATGAGTAGCATCCAGCCGTGGTCTCCGATTACAAAAATTCCAACTTTCTCCAAAGCCCTAAATTCCGGAAGTCATGAATGAAGGTACCAAAAAATAATTCTGTTTTGACAGAAATATGTACCTGATTGTTTCTGGTGTAACTCTGAAATTTTTGATCCACAGGGTCTGAAAAAGTTTCCTGAGATAGCCTGACCTGTTATCTTTCCATCTTGATAGGTCTGACCTCAATTGGATTCTCTGAGAGAGAGTTATGCCAAATGTCGCAACGTGACCTGTTTTGGGAAAATACAGGAGAGCGAACTTGTACGGCGTGCCACGTGTCACTGTTTGACCTTCGGCCTCTGAAAAAGTTTTCTGAGATAGCTCGGCCTGTTATCTTTCCATCCTGACAGGTCTGACCTCAATTGGATTTTCTGAGAGAGAGTTATGCCAAGTGTCGCAACGTGACCTGTTTATGGGATAATACATGAGAGCGCACTTGTACGGCGTGCCACGTGTCACTGGTTCAACTTCGGCCTCTGAAAAAGTTTTCTGAGATAGTGCAGACTGTGTACTACCTGTCACTTTTTACTAAATTTCATTTGGAGCTTCCTAGCCCAAGATATGACCTTTTTCCCAAGGTCACCTGATTTTGACTCAGATCTGGAAGAGGCAGAAACCCTATATTGTATAGATCATAAATCACAAAGTACAACGAATTAGAGGTTGTCCTTTGGACACAAGGTACCTGGAGATTTTAGCTTCGTCCTGTAACAATTTCAGATCCGAAAACTTTGCCAAGACGGATCTATAGCGAAAGTTCTACGATGACTGGTTTTTGCTATGTAAAACCCTAACCTTCAAATTGTCGTAAGTAAAGCAAGTGTCTTTAGTGCCATACCTTGTCTTCCTTCAGGTTAGCTCTGATACCATGTTAAAATTCAATATGCTAAGACAGAAAATAGCAGCATTACATTCCATTTCACAATAATAGCATATACAGGATCACTGAAGAAACAACAAGCATAGCATAAACACAAGAGACAGAGATTTATCCTGGGAAACCCTCATGGGGTAGAAAACCCAGTAAAGCTTCCTCAATATAGATGACCAGCAATATACAAAGATGCAAACCCTGAGCATAAGCTCCTTCTTCTCCATAGCAGACCTCTCCTCCACAAGTGCACCTTTCTCAAGTGAGTGAGAGTGTATAATGAGGAACACACCTCCTCTATTTATACACTACTCTGATATGTATTTTACACAAGTACACGTAGGCTCGTATTTAACCAATAGGTTAAATACCCCACTACAACTAACTGGGCCGACCCCTCTAGGGTGGTCTAATAACCCTTTGACCCACATAACACATACAGGGCCGACCCCTACTAGGGAAGTCTAATAACCTGAGTTACCACATTCCGACGGAGGAATAAACATCTCCGGATATACAATAAGATCTTCACGGAGGAATGAAACATCTCCGGAATAATAAAGTACAAATATAATATTCTTTGAAGTTACAATATCTCAACATTCGCAACTCCTTCGCCACTGTGCTACACGCAACTTTGTAGCATACCAAAACTTATCCCAAAATTGTTCAAACTTAACTGCGCTTAGCTCCACAGCTCTCAAAATTCTTCCTGTTCAAAAATGCCCCATCAGGGCCAGGCCCAACAGTTAGTTCATCCATAAAATAATTTATAAAATGGATTCCATTATCAGTGACGATCTCTTTCGGTGCACCAAGCATTGCTATCACGTTAGTCCATTGCATTGCAGATAGTATGGAGAGGAAAATTCTTGCCGCAATCCTAATATGGTGGTTAGTTCATACCTAGAGGAATTTCTAAAATGGCTTCGATTATCAGAGACAATCTCTTTTGGTACACCAAACATTTCTATCGCATGATTGAATAGAAACTATGCTATAGTTTTTCCATGCAGTTGAATGTAGGCATCGCCTTAGCCCACTTGGTGAAGTAGTCCATTTCTATTGTGATGTAGTGGTGGCCATCGGTTGAAGACAGGTTGATTTCCATATAATCAATAGCCCATTTTGAAAATGGACCCATGGTTACTACAGGATTTAATGGAGTAGGATGTGGGTTCATTTTTCTTGTGTATATTTGGAAAGAGTGACACTTTTTAACAACATATATGCAATATTTAAAGGTTGTGGGCATAAAGTATCCTACAAGGAAGATTTTATGGAAGGTTGCCAACCTGGAAATAAGACTGCCACATGCTCTAGCATGGAAATAATTTAAAACTTGTTTAGCTTCCTCGTGTATTAAACAATGTCTTAAGATCATGTCTACTCCTCAACAATATAAAGTATCCCTGATGATGAGGTATCTTTGTGCTTGGTGTCAAATGCGACATTGTTTAATGCTAGAAATTCGAGGATCAATCCTTTGACTTTGGAGATATATAATAAATGTTCCATACCAAGGATCTAATGTTGCGACGAGGAATACATGTTTGTCTGCCTAGGATTCAATACATACAGTATTATCTTTATTGCATGGTAACGCAGACATTAGTTCTGCAAATGCTAACAACTTCTTGGCTTTAGCGTTTATGAACTCGAGATTGAATTCTTTCAAAATTACTATCCATTTTGAATACTTTCCCCCAATGATATGGTGGGACAAAATGTGTTTTATGAGGTTCATTTCATCCACTATGGTTGTTTTTCTTGGAAGTATATAATTTCTAATTCTTTGGACAACATGAACTGCTGCCAAGGACACTTTTCAATCTAGGAATATATCAATTTAGGACCTACAAGGGCCTTACTAAGATAGTAAATAACATGTTCTTGTGAAGATCCATCTTCTTGTACCAATACCATTCCTATGGTGGAATTGGATGTTGCCAAATATAGTAGAAAGTCTCTACTATAGTCCGTAGGACTAAGTACTAGGGTTGAAACCAAGGATTTATTTACTGCATCAAATGAGGTTTGAACTTGGTCATCCCATATGAATAGTGCATATTTTTTTAGGAGACGCATCAAACCTTTAGCTAGTTCGATAAAATTAGCATCAAATCTTCTCAAGAAGTTTGATTTACCTTGTAGGCTTTGAATTTGTCTAATTGTTTTTGGGGAAGACAACTGTAATATTTCCTCAACCTTCAGGGGATCCACCATAATCCCTTATTTTGATACTATGAACCCAAGTAATCTCCCACAGTCCACAGAAAACATACATTTATGTGGGTTTAACCTAATGTTTTACTTACGACATCGATGAATACGACAGGTAAATGTGCACTATGTTCGGCTCTTCTCTGAGATTAGCTACCAAGGCATCAAGATAAACTTCTACAATTTTCTTAATATTGTGGAACGCATATGGCATGGATCTCTTAAAAGTGGCCCCGACATTTTTAAGGACGAATGGCATTTTTCGATACACAAAACTTTCCAAGGGAATATGAAAATTGTTTTGTGTTGCTATTCTTTTTTAATCTGGATCTAGTTGTAACCAGAGAATCCATCCATAAATGAAAATATTTCATTCCCAACACACTTGTCTATAATTTGATCATTAAGGGTGTGAGATAATTATCTTTGGGACAAACAAAATTGAGATCCCTAAAGTCAGTATAGACCCGTATTGTTCTGTGCTTCTTATCAACAGGAATGGAATTGGATACCCATTCAGTTAAAGGAACATGGTATATGAAACCATCTTTTAATAGCTTTTAAACTTCTTTTTTTATGGAAGCCGATTTCTTAGGATGAACTGAGCGTAACTTCTATCACACAGCTTTAACATTGTCATAGGTTTTAATCTCATGTTCAACTATAGTGGAATCGATGCCCTACATTTATTCATAAGACCAAGCAAACACATTGCAAAAATATTTAAATAGAGTAGTATATTGCACGATTTCCTCTGGAGAGCAATCGACACCTATATTGATTTTTTCAATGATGCCAGGATTAATGTATATATTGATAATAAAGGTTTTCGAAATATTTTCCAAGTTTCCTTCTGAAACCACATTGTGTGATTAGACAGGGCATTGGTATTTTTCCATGTTATCATCAAGGTAAAATTTTATGGTTTGACCTCTAATGAATATGTCTCAGGAATAAATGATGTTTGATGGTGCATATCCTCCCAGGGACATTCATAGATGTTCATAAATTTAAGGATGGATTCGTCTGATGAAAACTAATCCAAGAGGTCATAAGTACTAGGAGTATTAATAGCCCATATAGGTGAATTGTATGGATCATATTCCTTTATCGAGGAAGGATTTTGATTCGAGTATGTGGAAATCCATTTGGATAGCTTGGTATGAGATCTCTATAGCAAATAGGGGTACACTACTCTCAATTTCATTATGTTGCATAGAATTTAGTGTATTTCCATCACTATTTTGGACTAAGGAGTCCTCCTTCAAGGATCCCTTTGATGAGGTGGAGTCAACCACTGGTATGGACTTAGAAAAAAAATTTAATGGACAATAAACTTATGATGTAATGGTGAAACCTAGAGCAGTATGAAGGGTGGACACTGTTGGTGGAATTGTGAAATTTCCCATTAAGGATGTATCTTTGAACATTCCTACCCCAATATCCTGAATCACCGTTTTTGAATTCCCAACAAAAGGTACATGCAAGTGGAGTGTTGGGCGGGGCCCAAGTTGGTTGGAAAAATATACAAGTATGGAACATCGCGCGTCGCACACTGCAGCAGGAAGAAAAGGCAATTTTGATAATTGCGCATGGCATGCTGCAGCAGGAAGAGAAAGCAGCTTTGGTGGAAGCACATTGCGCATGGTGGCAGAAGACGAACAATTTGAGGTTTTGCGCGTGTCGCGTGATGGCAATGACTAAGGCACGGTCATGCAACAGGACAATGCGCATAGTAGCACACAAGCTATTTTTGGGCAAAACATAGTTAAAGGTCAAACGAGGATATGACCTAGTTTGGATAAGGAATAGGTGAATGGCAGATGAAAGCGACCTATTCAAGCGTGTGGCGGCAAGCAGTTGAGAAGCTAGGAAACGACGTTGATGGTGACAGACAGGCGAAGGAGTGGAGAGGGACAGTCCATGATGCAGTTGTAACCACCTGGAGGACTACGGTTGTCAGAAGAGTGTGTGAGCCACGAGTGGCCCAGCTAGAGCGCATAGAGTAAGCTGTCAACAGCGACAGCTAAGGTGGCAGTTGGCCATGCTGGTTTTGTAGACATAAGGGTTTTCCTTACGAATTCTAAAGATATGCCTACAGTCATAATCTATAAATAGGAATGATTTTTGTTACACAGAAATCTTCCACCCTGTGAGCATCAGCATTCTTTGGCCTGTAGGATTCATTTCAGTGACTCAGATTTAGTTTCATCCTTCAGTGATACTAGTCTATCCTATTTTTGTTCCTACCTGCATGTTGCATCACTATAGCATGTGTACCCGAGAGTTGCATCCCTATAGCCCGCGGGTATCAAGTAAAATGGTAAAAACCACTATTTTATTACTTTTTACTCCCAAAAAGCGGCCATTGGGTGACCTTTGGCTCTCCATCTGCCCAAGTAACATCTCGATGAGTCCTTTCACCTGCCTTTGAGAGGACTATATATTGAGCACATATGGCTTATGGACAGGAGGAAGAGGAGAATAGTAAAGGCACTCTAGTGGATTTTTTCCCTATCTTGAGTCTACACTCATTGATCCTTGTAGTTGTGAACCAGTTACGTTCACCTTCCAAACTCCTTTCTAGTTTGAGTTTGCCATTCATGGAGGATTGAAGTGGTGGAGGCACAAGTGGATTAATCTAGATCTTGGTTTAGATTGGTTTCTGGAAAGAGGTCGTATCACTTTGTACTTCTTCTTGTTCATTAATAGAAATACTCATATTCTCGTCCATTCATGGTGTGAATGTCATTTATTATACATTGGGTTGCATTTGCTTATGATATTATGGACCATTGTTATTGATAATGTTAATGTTATTTATATATCACATTTACTTGTTAGATATTTGTTGTCAAGACTAACTTGCAGATTACAAGTGCTTGGATGTGCACGGATTGAAAGCTCCAACGGGGATCTACATCAAATGTTGGATCGAGGTTGGTTATATTTCTCCATTGTTTTACATTGTCATTTATAATAGCATTGTTTTGAGAATTGAGTAGATTTCTGGTAGTCATCTGTCTGTTGTGGTATTTCCAAGCCATAGTGAGTTTTCTCCAATACAGAAATGGCGACTCCACTGGGGAAAACATCCATGTTTGTGAAATTTTTTGAGCATTAGTCCATATTTAGAGTTGCTGTTTATCGAAGCTCTATGTCACTGATTGTCCGTTAGGATACACTATAGAAAAATTGCTTTTCCTGAGCCTCTGGACTCTCAGTTTGACCATTTGATGTTTCTCACCTGTGGGTTGGCTTAGTTCAGCTCGTGTCTACCCGCATCTGTTTACTCTATTGCTTGCGGGTACCCGCAGGATTTCCTTTGATAGTAGCGTGTAACTCTGGCTTTTGTTGGTTTTTGGCTATTGGTTGTTGTTGGGTGAGTTTGGCTGATTCCTAAGTCTTTGTTGGCCTCTTTCTTGACTGTTTCATGCCTTGTTTGTGACCAGATCTCTTAGTTTCTCTTGGTTGATCCTTCTTGGTTTTTCACCATCTTTGGTTTTAACCTCTTGGTTTCTTCCTTTTCAGCTCTTCCTTTTGGCTGAGTCTTGATGTTTAGGATCTGTTGGGTTGTCTTAGTGATCTTCTCGGCACTTCAGTGACTAAATAGTAAGATTTTGCTTGCATTTTTTCGTTCCATATATATTGAAAAAATACAAAAAAATTCATTAGTTTTTTGCATTTTCCTTTCTGTTTATAAGATAAAATACAAAAATATTTTATTTCCATGTACTGCATTTTGCATTGAGTGCTTGTTGCCT
Source organism: Larix kaempferi (assembly GCA_027924585.1). Lineage (NCBI taxonomy): Eukaryota > Viridiplantae > Streptophyta > Pinopsida > Pinales > Pinaceae > Larix > Larix kaempferi. The sequence continues at coordinate 2,679,718 of BSBM01000416.1, forward strand.
TCATTTTAGGTTCTCCTTGTGCATTGAAAAGATAAAAGTTTGCATATTTATTTCGGAATTGTTGGTTGATTTTGCATATTAGTGACATTTTTTTATTGGATAGATGAGTCTAGAATTGGACGACGGTGCATGTTATTGATTCTACACATCACTAGTTTCACGACCATATCCTTTGAGTAATCACAACCACTAAAATTAATGCTTAATCATAAAATTGATTAGACTTATTTTATTTATAGGGTACACCAACTAGCATAGGTTTAGAGTCTTGGAATAGATGATTGTGAGTTAACAATCCAAGACTACTGAACGAAACATTAGGTATCTGACCAGGGAGTGGAGGAATCCATGGTATAGATCAGTGTTCTCAGGAAAGCTCTACTCAAACCAAAGTTAAGCACGAGGTCACGAGAGGTTGGTTGTGGAGATATCCCTCTGATACCGGCTGAACGTGGGAGATATATCCAGGATTTGTTCGTATCTGGGGTACCATAGGTTCGTCCTCTTGTGCTTCGAGCTTAGCTACCCTTCCCATATGACGGGTCCCACCTGCAATTGTCACCCTGAGCATTGGTTATATTGCGGTAGACATAGTTTCCTTACCTAGGTACCGCATAGGGTACTTGCAGTGGTTATGCTATTTGTGTCCTGAGTCAGATAGGGATTGGACAACATAGTTGTGTTAGTGCAGTGGACTTGACCCTGTCGACACAGTGAAACCTGGGTGTCTCTATAACTAATTATGTTACCTCCGGCTATAGTTTGGGAGTCTCAAGCCTCTCCTAGGAGAGACATACCGGCTCTGGTATCAGGAGCTCATTTAGCCACTTTGTTTGTCTGCTCTTGGCTATAGATTCTCTAGGTGTGTGCTTTTGATTTACTATTTTTTATTGATAGTTGGCCTTTTAGGAGACGCTGTGTCTCTCTCCGGAGAGAACGTGGCGCGGAGCCCTACTCTCCGCCGGTCCTATCGTTTGGCTGGTTTAAATCCAGCTTTGGTTACACAACGTATTACTAGCGGACGCTGGAGGGCTCCCTCTGAGTCTTCAGATTCATACATGACTTACGTTGAGGATTACATGGCTACACATCCCGATATCAAGCAAGACCTTTCTACTCCTTTGGGTATAGTTGAACATACTTCTGATCCCCAGACTCCTCGTGAGGATTGGGGAGGTGATCCACCTGCGACTCAACCTGGTTCTATTTGGCCTAATCCACTTGACCGGGATCCGTTTGATCCTTCGAATCCAAACAATTATCTTTACAGGATGCCCAACTTACACGAGGAGGAAGAACAGGATGAGCCTTTCATTCCTTTGTTTCCACGCGATTCTAGACATAGGAGGCCTGAGACTCATGACGATTTCAGCCTTATGGTCAACCCCATTGCACTCTCTTTTGGTATGCCTAGTCACAATACTGTCTAACCTTCCACTATGGTTGGTACTCATGCTGGCACTATTCAAAGTGTTAGCCATACTATACCCACTAGGGGCACTACGTTGTCCACCCACTCACATAGTATGGGGACTCGTCCGATTCCTAACCATGCTAATGTTGGAACGCAACCACCTCCTAGGAATACTCAACCTAGTCGGAATGTTGTTTGAAACACGACTTGCCATCCGCCACCTAGTACACATGTTGCTACTCGTCAACCTAGGACCACTTTCGCACATGATATGGTTCCTCCCAACCACGGGGATGGACACATACCGCATACTTTTGCGTCCACTATTGCCGCTAGTAATAGTAATGTAGGGGGTGGGAATATTTCCTATCTACATGGACATCATACCACCAACCCTACTACTGGTCACACCCATATTGGACTTGGAAATACTTCTCAGGCTTATGGTAATCACACGACTGCTCAAGCTAATTTGAATATTGGAGGTGGAAACATATCATACCATTACGGTCAATACAACACGGTTCCCACTATGAATAGTACATACATGCCCCATACCCATGGTGGAAACCCTTACTACAACACAGTCGGTGCTGGCCACCAGTATCACCCACCACCCCAATATGGTGCTCAAAATGCACATATACCTGCTTACTCTCAAATGGGTCAGGAAAGGGGAGGTCATCCATCTTATGGCCATGGGAAAGCTTATAGGCTGTCAGGTCCTCAGTATCAGCAGTTTAACCCTCATGGTCAAGCTTTTGGTCCATCATATAACTCAGTTCCATTCAATCAACCTGTTATGGGAGCTTATAATCAAGCTTTCCAGCCGCAGCTCCCGTTCCTTGCACGCTTGAATCTCCCAGATCTTTTGAAGCTCATGAATGATCCAGTGTGTTACGACCCTACTTGGCCCCCGGGCCCTACCAAGATCCCTTCGGACATTCCAAAGTTTGAAGGGAAAGGTGGTCAGGACCTGAGAGATCATGTCACGACATTTCACCTTTGGTGCTCCTCCAACTCTTTGAATCATGATTCCATTTGATTACGACTATTTCAATGCACCCTCACGGGGGCAGCCGCGAAGTGGTATGTGGAGTTGCCCGAAAACACCTATAGGGGATTCAACGAGATCGCTTTGGTTTTCTTAGACCATTTCCATTTACCGATTCGTTATGATACTGGTATTGAGTTGTTGTCCACCTTCCGTCAGAATAAGGCCACACATATTTCTGACCACGTTCAAGAGTGGCGACGGTGGAAGAGATTAGTGAAAGCCAACATTCCTCCCGAATTCTTGTTGGAATGGTTCCTCAAGTCTTTACTTCCATATATTGCTAAGGATGTTTTGATGTCCGACATTATGACTAAGAAACAAGCTATCTTGAAAGTCCAGCAGTTAGATCTTCTTTATTCTCAGTCTGGGATTTTGTATGACATTATTCCTGACGCACTGAGAACAAGACATGAGCCTACGTTAGTTCCTGGACCACATGCTAATGGAATCATGGGGTCCGCATGCACTCACCCCGTAGACTTGGTAGCTAATCAATTGCAAATTTTTTTGCTAAGCCAGTCTGCACCCGGATAGGTTCACACCTTGTCCACTTCCATTCCGTCGTCTGATGTACACAATGTGCAATCAACAAAACCATCGGGTAACTAGTAGCTTGGTGGTAAGAAAAAGGGGAGAAACAATCGTAGGGGTGGAAACAATGGAAGTAACAACAATAGCAATCATAATAATCCTTGTAAAGAGAATGCCAATCCTCCTCAGGAAGGCAGTAATGCTGGCGAGGATCGTAAACCTAGGCGTAAGGTGAAATTCCCTTGTAAGCTTTGTGGGGAGGATCATCTTACTCACTTATGTCCTCGTATTGAAGAAGCATCGAAGCATTTGGCACAGAGCCCATCTGTGTTGATGGATTCCCTACCTCATCACCAAAACATGGCTTCATATGCTCCTACAACTAGTTATGGTACTAATGAAATGACAACGTCTTCTTCCAATACTAGTGGTTATGGATGCGTGAATATGGTTCAGTCGAAGTTTTGTGTTGCTACTCGTCAACGTGATTATGGTGAACCAAAACCGTATTTGGGGAATGAGCCTCCCCCTCCTCCTGATAATTCCTTGCATATCGAAAATCCTTCTATTATGCCACAGATACTGAAAGGTGTTCTCAAGCGCTCTACGCATAATCCTAATGCTCGAGCCGACCAAAAATACTCCATCGTAGAAGATTTGGGACAAACTCCGTGTACCATGTCGGCTCTTGAATTTTTGCAATCTTGTCCTTCTCAAAGGCATGCCCTTTTGAGTGCATTAGGAGTTCAGGATGGGGGAAGTCCTAGTGTTATCAAGTTCAATACTACTGATGTACAACCTCACTTGCCTTACCACGTGGCTTTTCAAATCCAGGTAGTTTTCCTTAAGAGCTTCATCAAATGTACTATGGTTGATGAAGGTGCTTCCCCATCGGTAATGTCATTGACTTGTTGGAAAGCTCTTGGCTCTCCTCCCCTACTCGAGTCTAGAACTACACTCATTGCAGTCGACGGTAGATATTTTACACCGCATGGAATTATCCCTTCCCTTGTTGTCTCCTTGGGAGGTAAGTCCGTGCCTATTGAAGTCGAAGTGGTTGATGCACCCATCGACTACAACCTTTTATTGGGTCGGAACTGGATGTACACTATGAAGGCTGTCGCATCTACTGTATTTCGAGTTATTTTCTTTCCCCATGAAGGCAATATTGTGGCGATCGATCAGCTGGATTATGTTGGCACTCCTTCCACAGCATCCCCGGGACCAGTAGTCCCGTAGATTTCTGATTCTCAGTCGACAACTGGGAACATAGGTGTTGGAATGTACCCCTCTTTGATGGGAACTTTTAACCATTCTGCACCTGTGAATTTTATTGGAACCATTACCGACAGTGTGCCTCCTCCTTCGAATAGTATGCCATTTCGGACTTCCTATTGTGGTGATCCATGGATTTTTCCATCCGTAGATTCTATGTCTGGAGACATTGCGCACGTTGGGGTGTCTATGCCTTTATCTGTAGCGGAGCTCACTTATGATCACATCCAACAAACCACTGCAGATCCGGATCTCTCTTCTCCCCAGACAGTTGAAGAAGATCTCATTACGCTGCCAGTTTGGGTGGCCAACTCATCTTGCTCTCACGATTGCCTCGATGATACTTTTCCATCTGATGAAGCTATCCTTGAAGTCATGTGTGGTAGTAAGAGGCCTTGGGAAGATATGTGCCACCGATCTTATTTCCTTCCCAACCTTGAGCTCATTGAGCAGGAGGAGTTTAGGATGACTCTAGTTGAGATGGTTGGTCACCCTATGGCTCTTTTGTAGTCACATGATGTTTTCTTGGAGGGGAATATGGCCAATATTTCCCCAACCACTTCGATCAACATCTCCCGCACTCTCGGAATGTTTGAGAATGTTTACGTCGGTGACGATTGCACTCCTAAGGAGATTGCTATTTACACTGATTTGTTTACTGAACTTCGGGAGGCTTTCGCCTAGTCATATGAGGAGATCCCAGGAATAGACCCCCGCATTGTTGAAAACGAGAGTAAAACATATCCTGATGCTAAACCGGTTTGACAACGCTTACGTGCTGTGAACCCTAGGAAGGCAGTTGCTATTAAGGTAGAGTTGGAGAAACTACTCAAAGCTGGTTTCATCTACCTCATTACTCTTACCGAATGGGTGTCAAACCCCGTTCCTGTGGATAAGGAGCAGGGAACGATCCGTGTATGCACTGATTTCAGATATTTGAACCGTGCATGTTTGAAAGACAACTTCCCCACACCATTCATCGATCAAATGTTGGATGCTTGTGCGGGAAGTGATATTTCTTCATTCATGGACGGATTCTCGGGTTATAATCAGATTCAAATCAAACCCGCAGACCAACATAAAACGACATTTATTTGTCCATGGGGAAATTTTGCATACTGGAAAATGCCCTTCGGCCTCAAGAACGCCATAGCTACTTTTCAGCGAGCCATGACCTATGCCTTTCACGATCTTAAGAAGATTATGGGGGTTTTCTTGGATGATCTTGTTGGCCAGTCTCGCAAGAGAGTGGACCACCCTAAGCACCTCTGTATGATTCTTGAATGATGTATCCACTACAAAATACGATTGAATCCAAACAAATGCATATTCGCTATTAGGACTGGTCGCCTTCTCGGATTCATAGTATCGAAAGAGGGTATTAGACTCAATCCTCTCAAAGTTGAGGCAATACTTTAGTTGCCTCCTCTGCGTAATCTGTTTCAACTTCAGAGCCTCCAAGGGAGAGCTACTTTTCTGCGTTGGTTCATAGTTAACTATGCCAGTCTTACTAAAGTTTTCGCACGCCTATCGAATAAAGACACACCTTTTATCTGGGATGAGCGAGCCCAACAGTATTTCGACGCCCTTAAGAAAGCTTTGGTATTGGCCCCCGTGCTTAGTCCACCGGACTTTACATGTGATTTCATTCTTTATGTGGCCGCGTCTCAGGAAACTATTGTCATGGTCTTGGTTCAGGTAGATGATGCGCTCGTTGAGCATGTTATCTATTATCTTAGTCGAAATTTAGTAGACGCTGAACTAAGGTACACCCACGTAGAAAAGTTGGCACTTGTGACTGTTCATGCAGTCCAGTGATTATGGCATTACATTTTGCTGCGAACAACCACTATTGTAGCTCATATCAATCCGTTTCAGTTTGTGCTATCACGACGCCTTATCGGGGGTAAATATAATAAATGGATTGTGATCCTTTAGGAATTTGATCTCGAGTTTGCTTCTGCAAAATCAGTGAAATCATTGGTGTTCGCTGAGCTTATGCTAGACCTTCCACGGCTTGATGAGGATGTTATTCATGAAGATTCCTTTGTGGATGAACACTTATTTCTTATCTCGACCGAGGACCCTTGGTATGGGGATGTCATTAGATATCTCCAAACTTTGAAGTTTCCTCCGCATTATTCACGAGACGAGCGACGACGTGTGAGACATCACGCTAAAGATTATACTATCGTTGGTGACACTTTGTATCATCGAGGAAAGGATTCCATTCTCTGTTGTTGCTTGACTCACGAAGAAGCGAAATGGGACTTAATGATTGCCATGCAGGGGCATGTGGTGGTCACTTATCTGGGCTTGCTACAGCCCAGTGTATTATGTGAGCAGGTTTTTTTTGGCCTACCATCTTTACAGATTGTATTAACGCTGTGAAGAGATGTCACCCTTGCCAGGTGTTTTCTCGGAACATACACTCGCATCCAGTGCCCCTCCATCCAGTCGTCATCGTCGGTCCCTTCACTAAGTGGGAGGTAGATTTCATGGATTGCAAACCAGCTTCGGTTGGGGGGCATCATCATACTATTGTGGCCGTGGATTATTTTTTCAAGTGGGATGAGGCCATGCCTACCATTAAAGCCAATGGTGCTACTACAGCCCATTTCGTGTTCAACCAGATTATCACTTGATTTGGTATCCCGAAAGAGGTTGTCACTAACCATGGCAGTCACTTTAAAAATAAGATGATGGAGGATTTGTCTCTCAAGCTTGGTTTTCGTCAGGAACACTCGTCTTCCTACTATCCTCAAGCGAATGGTTAGGTTGAAGTAGTAAATAAGTCTTTAAAGACCATTCTCCAACGTACCATCCAACAAAGCAAGACCAATTGGCATATCAGGTTATATCCTGCTTTGTGGGTTTATCGAACCATAGTTAATACTGCTACCAGGTTCTCACCATTCCAGTTAGTTCATGGTGTGGAGTCACTTTTACCGATTGAATGCGAGATCCCTTCGCTCAAGCTATCCATAGAGCTCCTCCCTGATATGACAGAGATTGAGCAACATTTAGTACACCTCGAGCAACTTGATGTGCACCGTCGAGATTCCGGTGTGGCCATTGATGTTAACAAGCGTCGTGTCAAGGTTCAATATGATAGGTCTGTTCGTCCCCGGAAATATGCTGAAGGTGACTTGGTACTCTTGTATGACCAAGCTAAAGAACCCCTGGGGGCAGGCAAGTTCAATCCCATGTGGCACGGTCCTTACATTGTGAGATGTGTCCTTGAGAAAGGAGCTTATGAGTTAGAATATTACGAGGGAGTTGTCTTGAAGGAGCCTAGAAATGGGCTCTACCTCAAGCAGTATTACGCTTGAACCTTTGGTTCAAGTTGATACTTTTGTACACTATTGTATAGTTTTTCTGTACATAGTCTAGGTTGCATTTTTGGTTGTCGGGTCTGCTAATTAGCCTCTGTTTGATTGACAGATGTCAGCAAGATGTCCTACGTTCTTAGGTTTTGTGGATGGTGCTAGCCGACATACGCAGCAGCTTGCTTCTGCTGCTTGGGTTGTCTTTTCACCTGACCATCTAGTTGTGTCCTCAGGAAGTGCTTGTCTCAGTCCTACATCTAACAATGTGGCTGAGTATAGTGCCGTTGTTGAGCTACTTCGGGATGCCATTTCACATGACATCTAGTCTTTAGAAGTTCACCTGGATTCACAACTAGTTGTGTCTCAACTGAATGGGAAGTTCCGTGTACGAGACCCTACATTACTAAGGATGTTCCTTAAGGTACAACTCTTGGAGAGACATTTTGTTTCCATTACATATATTCACATTTCAAGAAGTCATAATTATATATCTGATGCATACACTAACTATGTATTAGATTGGCATTTGTCACATTCATCATGAAGCACATAAATACAAAGACATTCATACATTTGTACCATACACACATATAGTAGAACCAAGAAACAAAGTTGTATATATATATAAATATGTCCAAAAATGGTAGTGTCATACAAGACTGGAGCCCGTGGCCCTCAAAATTATACATATCGATACAAAAAATGATGAGACCCTGGGATATCTACTCCCCCAAGGAGTTCTAGCTTCTGACTCGACAAGATATGTCTCATAATAGTACTGTACTATGTTGGCCATTTGCTGTAGTAGCCACACCCACTCACCAGGAACACCCACTACCTGGTGCTGCATAGCCTCAGGTAGTCGGGCTACCTCTATCAGTGGTACTAGGGAAACCATCCGTGAGATGTTGCGCCAAAACATCTGTAGTGTGTGTCCTGCTATAGCATCTGATGCCACCTCATCTCTACCCCAACAACCATGTCTCGGGAAGCCCTCGGGTCTCACTAGGCCTTTGTCTGTGAGCATATAGTCACCCATTAGCACATGACATTACCACCAAAAATATTTTTTGCATTTCAACTATAATAAAAAAATCCATAAAAATTTAAAAAAAAAAACACAAAACCAAAAAGAGTACTCACTGATGTCTCCGAAGGATGCACCTGGTGGGAGCGGCATGTCACGGTCCTGTCTGAAGTCTATCCCCGCATAGGTGTAGTCCTTGATAGCAATCACCTGCCAGTTCCACCAGCGGAAGAACTCCTCAGTATATGGTGACTGTTGAATTTTCAGAATTTACTTCAATCTGATCTAGGATCTTAACTGAGAGAACAACATGTACAGCATATCTACAGCATATCAATCATGGAGACAATAATGCAAGCACACAAGAGACACAAAGATTTACTTGGGGAAAACCATAAAGGTGAAAAACCCCAATAACTTCCTCAGAGATAGATAGAGCAATGATACAACCAACCAAGAGAGATAGCCATAACCTAGCAGCAGATCCTCCTCCTCCATAAGTGCGCCACTCCTCCTTGAGTGCATGTGTGAGAAGTGAGTGAGTAAATAGAGTGCCTCCCGCACTCTATTTATACTTGACTTGACTTGCCTTTTTACCTAACTCATGTAGGCTCGAACTTAACCACATAACATAATGCTGACTGGGTCGACCCCCAATAGGGTGGTCTAATAACCCTTCGACCCACATGGCCGACCCCCAATAGGGTGGTCTAATAACCCTTTGACCCACATGACTTATACAGGGCCGACCCCAAACAAGGTGGTCTAATAACCCATCAAGTATAAGTTACGACACTTACAATATAAATAACGACACTTCCATATAGAGGAATAATAACATCTCTATAGGAATACAATATACATATATGTGAAATACATTCCGAAGTTACATATACATCAACACTCCCTCTTAACTAGGAAGGTATTTCCCAGCATAGTTCTTCTAGCACAAGTCATCTTCTCTGGATCATCGTCACTGGATAATCATCATCGAGTCATCATCATCGTCACTGTTGCTGCTATCTCAATCAATCTCTGAATCTACTCATCATAGGAAGTTCTACAGAGCCAGTCCTTTTTCATACTGGATGTAGGCCCACCACCTGCAGGTCTTCATCATCACTGGCCATACTGTGGAATCCTCAGGACTTATTACGTGCATCACAAAACCTGGCTGTAGCATCCCAGGCTATTACGAGCACACAGCTCTACCTGTAGGATCTCCCAGGAGCACATTACATGTGACCCATCACAAATCCTGGCTGAAGCATCCCAGGCTATTACGAGCACGCGGCTCTACCTGTCGGATCTCCCAAGAGCACATTACATGTGATCTCACCACAAAACCTGGCTGAAGCATCCCAAGCTGTTACGAGCACACAGCTCTACCTATCGGATCTCCCAGGAGCACATTACATGTGGTCCACCACAAAACCTGGCTGAAGCATCTGAGGCCTTTTTCATCCTATCCAGATCTCCCAGGAGCAAATTACATGTGGTCATGGCAAAACCTGGCTGAAGCATCTGAGGCCTTTTTCATCCTGTCCAGATCTCCCAGGAGCAAATTACATGCCATAGGACAAAACCTTGCAAGAGCATTTGCCAGATATCCCAGGGCACCGAATTACATGCCATAGGCAAAACCTTGAAAGACTATCTGCAGATCTCCCAGGGCACAAATTACATGTCCTCCCAAGCAAAACCTCGCAAGAGCATTTGCTAGATGTCCCAGGGCACCGAATTACATGCCATAGGCAAAACCTCGAAAGACCATCTGCAAATCTCCCAGGGCACAAATTACATGCTTACCTGCACAACCTGATCCACGGCCACAAAGTATCATCTGATACTCATCATCATCACTGCAACATCCTGCTGCATGTCATCTGGAGAAGCTCGTCATCCACGATCATCCTGATCATACAATGCATCCATCTGATGCACACATAGATACATGATCCACACAATGTATCCATCAATCATACATGATCTACCTGATCATACAAAGATACATGATCCACACAATGTACCCATCAACATACATGATATACCTGATCATACAAGGATACATGATCCACACAATGTACCCATCAACATACATGATCTACCTGATCATACAAGGATACATGATCCACACAATGTACCCATCAACATACATGATCTACCTGATCATACAAAGATACATGATCCACACAATGTATCCATCAGCATCCAACATGATGCGTTCATACAAAATACATACACATGATCCAACCGATCATATCCAGCATCCAACATGATGCGTACATACATATAAATGATCCAACTGATCATATCTAGCATCCAACATGATGCATACATACATACATATAATGATCCAACTGATCATATCTAAGCAAAAACCAGAACATCATCCTGATGCTCATCATCCAGCGCTTACATCCACAGCCATGTGAAGGATCCCCCTTCCAACATGCTTGGAATGGCTTCAGCAAATGTGTCCATCACTTCTTCCTCGAAGTATCCTCGATCTGAAGCACGCCAAGCCTCTCTTTGAAGTACTCGAACTTCACCCTGGCTAGTGGCTTCGTCAGCATATCTGCAATCTGCTCTTCCGTCGCAACATACAGGAGCTTCACAGCTCCTCTCACCATATCCATGATATAGTGATATTTGATCTCTATGTGTTTCGACCTGTCATGAAACACTGGGTTCTCGAACAACTTCACACAACTCTGGTTATCACAGAAGATACCCATAGCCTCCAACGGGAGATCAAATAGCTCAGACAGTAGCTTTCATAGCCATACTGCCTCACAACTAGCCGAACAGGCTGCAACATACTCTGCCTCAGCTATACTCAGTGCTACGTAGGACTGCTTCCTTCTAAACCAAGAGATCACACTTGATCTCATATTGAAGCAGCACCCAGATGTGCTCTTCCTATCTGCAACACTGCCAGCCCAATCTGAATTAACATATCCCTGCAGGTTAAACTTTTGATTCACCTCATACTTGAGCCCATAATCCACTGTACCCTTCAGGTACCTCAGAACATGCTTTATAGCAACTAGGTGAACACTCCTCGGATCCCTCAGGAACTGGCTCAATGTGTTCACAGCAAAGCAAATGTCTGGTCTCGTGTTCGTCAGGTACATCAATGACCCAATCATCTGACGATACATAGAGACATCAACCAGCTCAGATGAAGCATCACATAGAAGCTTCAACTTCGATGCCATAGGTGTGGCCATGGCCTTGCAATCCATCATCCCGAACCTCTTCAGGATCTCTACTGCATACTTCCCTTGTCCAAGGAAGATTCCTTCTGCACTCTGCCACACCTCCATGCCAAAAACAAATAGTGCATCATCCCCAAGTTCTTCATCTTGAACTTGGTAATAAGCTTCCGCTGCGTGTCGGTAATCAGTCTAACTTCACCCGATACAAGCATGTTATCCGCATACAAAAGTAGTATCACTGGATTTCCTTCCTCAACCTTGTAGTAAAGGTTGGAATCCGCTTTACTCTTGGTAAAGCCCAAACTGGATAGAAAGTTGTCTATCCTACCATACCAAGTTCTGCACACATATATGACTACACCATGCTGTCTTGAAATCCATCTGGTGCATCTTCTATTTCATCACTTTTATATTTCTTAATGCTGCCATCTGCAACATGCTTGATCTGATAGTTCCATATGGAAGTCATAACAAACTTCCCTTCAGGTCTTGTGACTACATCCCAAACATCATTCTTCATGATCGATGGATCATGGCATTCCATTTCTTCATCCCAGATCCTAAGAACTTCAATATCTTCAATAGATATCATGTTGCTGGAACAAATGTTGTAGTCCTTTTGCAGGTGAAGATATACGGTCTTTCCTACAAAACAGGTTAAATTGCATGATTAGAAACATCTCATAATTTTCAGAACAAATTCTTACACATAAAGAAATATGTCATACAGTCATGCAATTATCTTACCCAATGCTTCAATACAACATTTATCCATATCCCGTAACTTTCTAGATGCCTTCCAATCTCTACCAGAACATTGTTAAGAGTGTGCACAACTCTCAACATGTCAGCAAAGAGGTTTCATTCTAGATAAGTAGCAATGGAATGTTGTACAGTGCCATAGGCCACTTACCCATGTATATTAGTAGTATACTCTTCATTAATGCAACTATTCTACTATGCACAATACATATCCTAAGTCTAGGAACATGAGCATATACATCATTGAACAATTTTATTTAAACAAACAAATATGCAAGAAATGATGATTAAAATACTTATCTTTCTTTGTTCGTTGGGTGGACTTTCTCTGAGTCTTCGCTTCCTTGCAGGAGCTGCTGGAGTCCTAATCTGAAGTAGCTTCCTTTACACCTTTCTGTTGTGGAGTGAAGAGAGATGGTCAACTCCCTCTGAATATCTACATCCTTGCATAAACCACTGGAGTGCACTCCCTCTTGATCTTTGCTTCCTGAATTACCTGTTCTTGAACTCATATTCATCCTTGGTCCCTATGCATGCTTATTAGTATCATGATTGTGTTATCCTTGTGAACTCATATAAAATCATACATTCATTAGTATACTATTAAAACACAATAATCTCAAGCATGTATAGTCATGATCATTTCAAACAGAAAATAATAAGCATTAGCATTCAAGGTTTATGTAGGATTCTTGAGATTAGTCAAATCATAAGAAACATAACATGTCTAAACCTATAATTACTCAAACCTATGACTCTTCAGGTTAGTTGAATCATCAATCAAAATAAGAGATATAATATGCATAAAACCTGTGATTATTCAAACCTATACCTTCATGATTCTTTTGGTTAGTCAAATCATCAATTATGGTAAGAAACATAATATGCATACAACCATGATTATTCAAACCTATGACTTCATGAATAATCATTATCAACAACACATTAGTATAAGATCCTAACACAAGGTAGGATTCTAGCTTGATATAGGAAAAACATACCTGGATTAGCATGCTAGCTATTTATGTCTAACATACCCGCATAATGTCTTCTGGTTCTCTTCAGTGACTTGTGCTAGTAACCTGCATGTCTCATAAGTTAACCATTGTAGAAACAAGTTATACATACCTCGAAAGTAGATCTTCTATGTAATCCATGACAATGGATGAATCTTTGTCCTCATGTTATCATGATCATATGTTCTTGGACCAGAACATGATTTGTCTTTCTTGGTGTACCTTTCATGTTAGTAGACAACATAAACCTCATACAACACCATAATGCATTAGTACAATCATAAGTGTCAATACCCTAACCAATGAATATCTTCTATCATGCATTCATAATTTTGTTAAGGTGATACGACAAATCTAAAATCAAGATTGTACTAACTGTAATAACATGAAGAAAAACATACCATAAACTTAATCATGAACAAATATCGAAACATACCTCGATGAGTCATACCTGTCGAGATCGCTTGAAATATTCTTATGTAAAGCCTTAGCCTCATCTCCCTCTGAAACAGGAACTCCTTCACTTATGCAGGTGACCAATCCATCTTCTTCTAGGATTAACCCTATCCACTTGATTTGAAAGAACTGGACCTGGAGCTGGATATGGGTTTGTCAGAGAAACCCCAAAAATTCAAACTTTGATTTTCAAACTTCCGAAAGGATAGAAATATGCGCCTTGATGAGTTGATCAAACTGGTATATTCAGAATTTGAAAACTGCAAAGTTTTACTCCTCAATTTTGCCTTTGAAACTTCCAGATTCACTGGACGTGACCCTGAACTGGGGTTTGATGAAGCCCACTCTTCTGCCCAATCAAAAGGTTTGATCCAAAGCTCTAAGCTTCTATTTTTCTGAGGAGCTTCCAGCCATGGTCACAGATTTCAAAAATTCCCATTTTTACAGAAGCCCTAATTTTCCACTTTCCTGATCAAAGTCCCGAACTAGGGTCTGATCAAGCCTGGCCTTCTGCCCAACCAAAAATTCTGATATTGGTCTCTAAATTTTTGTTTTGATGAGTAGCATTCAGCCGTGATCTCCGATTACAAAAATTCCAACTTTCTTCAAAGCCCTAAATTCCGAAAGCCATGAATGAAGGTACCAAAAAATAATTCTGTTTTGACAGAAATATGTACCTGATTGTTTCTAGTGTAACTCCGAAATTTTTTATCCACAGGGTCTGAAAACATTTCCTGAGATATCCTGACCTGTTAGCTTTCCATCCTGACAGCTCTTACCTCAATTGGATTTTCTGAGAGAGATTTATGCCAAATGTCGCAACGTGACCTGTTTTGGGATAATACAAGAGAGCGAACTTGTACGGCGTGCCACGTGTCACTGGTTCAACTTCGGACTCTGAAAAAGCTTTTTGAGATAGTACAGACTGTTTACTACCTATCACTTTTTATGAAATTTCATTTGGAGATTCCTAGCCCAAGTTATGACCTTTTTCCCAAGGTCACCTGATTTTGACTCAGATCTCGAAGAGGCAGAAACCCTATATTGCACAGATCATAAATCACAAAGTACAACGAATTAGAGGTTGTCCTTTGGACACAAGGTACTTGGAGATTTAGTCTTCTTCCTTTAACAATTTCAGATCCGAAAACTTTTCCAAAATGGATTTATAGTGAAAGTGCTACGATGACAGGTTTTTGCTATATCAAGCCCTAGCATCATAAGTGCAACAAGTGTCATACATGCCATATCATGCCTTCTTTCAGGCTAGCTCTGATACCATGTTGAATTTTCAGAATTTACTTCAATCTGATCTAGGATCTTAACTGATAGAACAACATGTACAACATATCTACAGCATATCAATCATGGAGACAATAATGCAAGCACACAAGAGACACAAAGATTTACTTGGGGAAAACCATAAAGGTGAAAAACCCCAATAACTTCCTCAGAGATAGATAGAGCAATGATACAACCAACCAAGAGAGATAGCCATAACCTAGTAGCAGATCCTCCTCCTCCATAAGTGCCCCACTCCTCCTTGAGTTCATGTGTGAGAAGTGAGTGAGTAAATAGAGTGCCTCCCGCACTCTATTTATACTTGACTTGACTTGCCTTTTTACCTAACTCATGTAGGCTCGAACTCAACCACATAACATAATGCTAACTGGGTCGACCCCCAATAGGGTGGTCTAATAACCCTTCGACCCACATGGCCGACCCTCAATAGGGTGGTCTAATAACCCTTTGACCCACATGACTTATACAGGGCCGACCCCAAACAAGGTGGTCTAATAACCCATCAAGTATAAGTTACAACACTTACAATATAAATAACGACACTTCCGTATAGAGGAATAATAACATATCTATAGGAATACAATATACATATATGTGAAATACATTCCGAAGTTACATATACATCAACAGTGACGCCAGAAGGCCACCACCCTGTCGTGTCAGTATCTCATCCCACTGGGTCAGGGCTGGATCTTGGAGACTGTGAGGAGGGACATCCACCCTTGGGCTAAGTCCCGAAACACTCTCAAAGAAGAAACTATAGAGGATGCTACCATACCCAAAGTTTTTGGCCTTCCCCTCTTTGCATTCCATAAGTTGTGTCTTCATAGACTCCAGCAGAGTAGTACACCAGTCGAATATAGTAGGCTGCAAGCATTGTGATGCATAAACCATTACCAGTCTGGATGCCTGATGTAGTGCTTTGGATCTCATGATCCGCACCAGAGTTGCCACTATGATCTTTATGCTCAAGTCTGTTATGATATTGACTGGCACCTGACTTCCCACTAGTCGTGTGTTGGTGGGACAGTACCGTACTATGTAGTCTTGCACAGTAATCCCACCACCCATGGTTCGTGACCGAAGACTAGCCACTTCCCCTCTACGGGACAAACCGGTAATGAATTAGATATCCTCTACTTCCAGTGTCAATGCTTTCCCGCTGAGGATGAAGTGTTGAGCATCCACATCCCAGTAGTTGATCAAATGACGGAGTAGTAGGTTTTGGGCCCTTAAGCCCCCGAGACTCCAGTATTTATATAAGCCACATGCTTGCAATGCTTGTTGTGCTTGCAAATCGTTGCGCACGACCTCATCTACCTTGTCATGCTCTCTCTCCCTCCACTCTAGAACCATCCTGGAGTTCAAAGCAAGAGATTTTTAGTCAGTTTCATGCTTAAAAACTTCTTCACGACTGTACCTGCGGGCTATGTTGTAGACAAGTGCAGGTAGACATGGGTAGTCAGTTTTTTGACTATGCGTTTGATGCCCTACTTGCTACCCGCATACTTACAGCCCGCGGGTAGCGTCGAATCCATTTAGGGATTGGCCAAACAAAATAACCCACCGACCAAAATTGAAATAAAATCACTTAAATGAAAGGTATGGAAGTGACCACTAACCTGCTCCAGACGGTTCACTGAATGGTTGCTCATAGCTCCCATGATCGGCGCTTGAAGTTTCAGATGCAAACTTACCACTCAACTCCAAAATGGTGAATAGTGCAAATGAATTGAAAATTATTAATTTTTATTACTATTTATAATTTTCTCGACACACTTTTCTATAGTTTTGTCCATTTGGACCGTTATGAACTAATATCGTGTCATGGGGTAATGTTTTTTCAACATATTTCCTCGGTGAGAGTTGTTCCGATCCATTTCACACCTATGGCAAGTATATTTCACACCTGGCATATAGGTTAGATGTCGTTTCCGTATGCATTATGCATTTGACCTATTGACCATTTTCATAAACCCTAGGTGCGACCCCGCTTCCTGACTGATACAGAACCTTCACACTATTATAGAAGTGTCGTCATGTGGCGGTAGGGATTTCCCAAACATGGGTACCCTCGTTACAACCCCCTTATGCATTTTGGTACCCATGCCGTTGTTTGTCCTCAGGATTGGGAGTCCTTTGTAAGCACGCCATGACATTGCGATAAAGAATCATACTCTACTTTGTCTTATGCTGTCCATCTCCCTTAAGGACTCCCCTCAGTTATATCATGTTGTGATTGGATTGCATCATCCTGCTTGCCGCTTGACCCTTGTGCCGGCTCCCGCTTACTCAATTGTTAGCCTGGTGGCTAAGAACTTTCCCTGTCGAGCCCTGCAAAGCTTATATATTTCCCTTCACAATTTGATGACCCTTTGAACCTGAGGGAACACACCCCCGAGTGTCCACATCCTGCATGCAATTCCTTGCATTGAGCATAGGTATGTTCCACTACTTGGGACTAGTTTGCTAGCTATTTGACACTCATTCCCTCACTTGTTGTACTATAAGCAATTTTATTCTTTTTCAAGCTTTTCCCAAATATGAAAAAGACAAAAAAATCAAATATTCCAAAAATCCAGATAGGATTATAGTCATTATTTCTTGTTGGCAGCTGTTGTGTCACCTTTGAACTAAGCATTCATTCCACTCTGTACATTATGAATCGGGACTATAGTTGGGCCTTAGGAGCTGTACTTGTTTCTCAGTTTTCTCCACCGATTGGTTAAGCTTCCAGTCATTATGGAGCCCTCTGTAATGCCTCCTGCATTGCACAGTTTATGTCAAGTCTATGTTTCCTGAGTCTATCCATCTGCTCATGCTCTTGTTCAAAGGAAGTCTTGAAACCAATGTCGGCCACTCCTCAGATATCTTGACTATTACATGTCGACCATCCTTATTGAATCAGTCTGTTTCACCTGAGATCTTCCAAATCTTTTAGCATTGCTGGTACCTCATGCTGGTTTATGGGGGATGCCTTAATGCCCTCCTTCCAGCGAGTCTCGTTCCGTCGACCTCAACTCATTTATTCTGGGACTTGAGGCTTGCATTCATTAGTGGCAGGTTCTCTCGCCATCGACAGTTTTGGGAATACATCAATGTCCCCTAATCGATGGATTCATCCTAGTGTTCGACTTCAACCCATTTATTCACACTCTGATGATTGTGCTCTATGCCTTGATGCCCATTTTCATTATCAATGGGTCATCTCGCGTCTGTTAATGGTATAAATCAATGACCGGTAATCAGACGATGTCTCATCAGGTTTGACCCCAACTCCTTTATTCACTTGATGGGACTTGCATCGTTGAAGACTTGTGTAGAAGACCCCAGGCGATTATGGCATTCAGTATGCTACATATGACTTTGACTTTACATCTGAGATATCACCTCTCAGATTTCAGTAGTTTGTACCTCCAGTTTGTACCAGTCGTCTTCTTTTCAGCAGAAGACCATATCTTACTGTAGAGGGATCATGGCTATGATCACTTATGACATGTATCTACTTATGTACTGCCTATTCATGGCCATTGTATCAGATTGTTGTACTATACCGACATGTATTCAGAGATACTATTATATTATGACAAGTGATCCGTTCTTTCCACTTGTGTCTCCATCACTCCACTTCTGTGTTTTATAATGTATTTCAGCCATCGTACCACTTTCAATCTCTGACCTCACACATTAGGGGGCATCTGTTACACAGAAATCTTCTACCCTATGAGCATCAGCATTCTGTGGCCTGTAGGATCCATTTTAGTGACTCAGATCCAGTTTCGTCCTTCAGGGATACTAGTCCATCCTATTTTTGTTCCTACCTGCATGTTGCATCACTATAGCATGTGTACCTATGAGTTGCATCCCTATAGCCCATGGGTATCAAGTAAAATGGTAAAAACCACTATTTTATTACTTTTTACTCCCAAAAAGCAGCCATTGGGTGACCTTTGCCTCTCCATCTGTCCAAGTAACGTCTTGATGAGTCCTTTCACCTACCTTTGAGAGGACTATATATTGAGCACATATGGCTTATGGACGGGAGGAAGAGGAGAATAGTAAAGGCACTCTAGTGCATTTTTTCCCTATCTTGAGTCTGCACTCATTGATCCTTGTAGTTGTGAACCAATTATGTTCACCTTCCAAACTCCTTTCTAGTTTGAGTTTGCCATTCATGGAGGATTGAAGTGGTGGAGGCACAAGTGGATTGATCTAGATCTTGGTTCAGATTGGTTGCCGGCAAGAGGTCGTATCACTTTGTACTTCTTCTTGTTCATTAATAGAAATACTCATATTCTCGTCCATTCATGGTGTGAATGTCATTTACTATACATTGGGTTGCATTTGCTTATGATATTATGGACCATTGTTATTGATAATGTTAATGTTATTTATATATCACATGTACATGTTAGATATTTGTTGTCAAGACTAACTTGCAGATTACAAGTGCTTGGATGTGCGCGGATTGAAAACTCCAACGGGGATCTACATCAAATGTTGGATCGAGGTTGCTTATATTTCTCCATTGTTTTACATTGTCATTTATAATAGCATTGTTTTGAGAATTCAGTAGATTTTTGGTAGTCATCTGTCTGTTGTGGTATTCCCAAGCCATAGTGAGTTTTCTCCAATACAATTTTGTATGGGAAAGGGTTTTTGGTTGGGTTGTTAAACTCTTCATTTTGGTTAAGTGTCGATTATTGTAGAATCTTAAACTTAGACACACATTGTAAAGGCTTTGCAACAAAGTGTGCAGAGACATATCTGAGAGAGAAGAGAGTCTGTAGCTGAGTGCGTAGACTAAGAACATTTGTACCCTTCCCATTAAGAGCAATATTAACAACCGTTCTTGTTGACGTAGCCTCCATTCGGGGGTGAACCACGTTAAATTCTGTGTTGTGTGACCAATGTGTTTTTATGATTGTTTAATTTCTTGGTATGTATGTTTAATGCTGGAGACTTCTGTATGTGATTACTTTTATATGTATTCGTCGTAGTAAATGGGAATAATATGTTAATTAATGCATGCGCAGAGGAATGTTAAGTATTTAACATGTGCGAATCTGTTGATTGGAATGGATGAATTTACCTATTGGTCAAGTAGTGAACACTGAGTTAAAGCCCAGCGCTGGAGCGTACAGCAGCGTATGTTATTAAACCATCCACAATTTACTGATACGACCGTGAACGAAGTAAAAGGCTAAAGGACGTTAAGTAAAATGGTTAGAATTGAGCATCCTGACAAGGACACATAGTCTCATGGATGCGCCGAGTCATTGAGGGTTGCTTCGAGGTAATCTCTTCATAGCTTACTGTCGTAACGCAAACGTATCTGGTATCACACAGTCATTGGAGGTGTGAGTGTAGTTGTGCACTGAAGGTGCAAGTGCGCGAGCGTAGAGCACGTTGAAGTATCCAACGCGGAACAGAAGGTTCACGCAGTTATCTATATGTGCAACCCGCAAGAAGTGTGCTACTTATTAGCTTTCCCCCCATCGCATTACCCGGTTGTGGAAACTTGATTCCAAAACCACCCCCTCTAGATTCTCCTCGGGTGAGACCTCAAGTTGCACGTAGCCTGTTGCCAAAAGGGCCGGTGAATTGGGGTTTTGTTGGTTCCTTGAACTGTGAAGTACCTGGGTCTACACTGGAAACCTCAAGAAGGTGATTGATAGACAACCAACAAATGGTTCCGTTGCTCAGCTAAGACAAGTGATGCAATAGAGTGTTGGAAAGTAATGTGTGAAGAATAACACCAGTTCCCAAAAGGATCAGACAATTGGCATCCTGAAAAGAAAGAGATCTGGGAGTGGTGTGACAAGATTGAAAGAGATTTTGCGAAGAAAGAGAACAAGACATCCGCATCTCACTGACGTACAGTCGTTGAACAGATATTTGTGGAGAGAGATTCATGAGATTTTTTGGGCTTCATTTGGAAATGAGTTGCATGAGTGGTGTTAGCACTCGGATTTTCCTTGGGCTGTATCAAAGAAACCCCGAGGTAACCTATTTCAAACCAATCTTTAGACTGAAAGTTGGCCTCCTTCAGCCAGAGAGGGCTCTCTCGGCAAATCTGCCATCCAATGTCACCACGATAGCAGTTCGACAATGAAACTCAAGGGCCAATTTGTAAAATAATAATAAAAACTTTGTAGGCTTTAAATAATGTGGTTAGATCAACAGGAAAAAGATACCCTTGGGCAATGGAGTCAAGAAACAGAAAAATAATAGATCAGCAGCCAACAAATGTTTCATACAAAGGCAAGATAGCTGTTTGATTACAGTCAATAAGATTTTGCAGGTGACAAGGAAAGAAATAATGACAGTCCACTAACAATGGGCATCAATTTTCAGATGAATCCGCTGTTAACTTTGGAGAAATAAATGGGTACTCAGATGCGGATAAATCGAGGCATATGACATGAATCTCAATTTATTTTCAGTATGTTCACCTAAATACAGAAGGAAAGACATAATGGCAAGAATGACAAAGAGAATTGACATGCACATGTAAAGAAAAGAAAAACACAGACTGTAATTTCGAAACAACACATGAATCTTCGATGAAAATATGCTCAACTTCTAAGATCTTTATTAATTTCTGTAAAATACTTCAAACACCCGAAATGGGTCCTTCCTTTCTGAAAATTCGAACCCCTTACATGTTTTTTATATATCAATATATAGAAAGACGGCCTATACCTAATCTTGAATTCAAAACCTAACTGAAACTCTAAAAATAGAAACAGTTACAACTTATTTTTTTATTTCAGGAAGTAAATTTGCTGAAAAATAGGCTCCAAAGACCTGGCTTTATATCTCAAATGGAGATACTTGTGTACATTTTGAGAGAGGATTTTGTAACTGTGCATGTGCTGAAGAAAAACCTCTTTCAGTTTCTGAAAATTCATCTTCATTTGGAAGAACCAGCTCTTTGAAGTTGATGACTAAAACAGTAAACTGAAATTCTGGAAAATTGCCCCGTGAAGATGACTTCGATTCTCTTAAACCATAACACCTGTGTAAAAACTGAGAGAGGTTTTTGAATATTGGCCCGTGCTGAAGAAAAACCTCTCTCCGTTTCCTAAAATTCCTCTCGGTTTGGTGGAAACAGCTTCTAGAAAATGGTGACTAAAACAGTCATTTCCAGAAAAACGTGTTCTAATTGTCCCATTTGATTTTCTCTATGGGATATATCCCACATTGGTTGAGCGAGAAATAATCATGTTGTTTATATACCCCGACGCGCACAAAGCACGTGCTATTATACTTCTCTTCTCCGTGAATGGTGGTTCTGCGTGGGCGGAAGGTGGTTTATAATACCACCGTCGCATGATCCGGATGAATAATAATGCGCCACGTGCTCTCGTGGTATTTAGTCCGCGACCGCTTTATAATTTTAAACTTCGAGCTAGTTGAGTGAGCGGAATGAATAGTAGCCGCTTATCCAAACTTTGTCTTTTTCAAAGTTTTAATTTGAGATTTTTTTGAGATTCGTGCCAAGACTTTGGTGATTGGGTTTGAATATTAATATAAAATATTTATATTAATAACTATAAACTTTTAAATTTTTAAACAAAGACTTGGGCATTTTGGAGATCCGCTATCTTTTAGCCATTCCACCATTTTAGAGCTTCACTAACTATTTTAGAGATTCACCAGTGCTTTATCCGCCTAATTTGACCATATTGGCCAAATTTAGAAGCCCAGTCAATTCATTTATATGCTCTGCTAAATATAGAATTTTTCCACATTTCCATAATGGGTGGTTCCTCGCGGCGCTATAGTGGTTTCCAATACCACTCCATCACATGCGCGGATGAATAGATATCGGACACGTGCCTTGGTGGTATTATGTCCGCTACCAGCTTCCACCGTTTGCTGACGATTACTTTGGCGACGCGGGATTGATATTAGCCGCAGATCTTGATCCATAAAATCTCCGCCGTCGGAACCTGACTGGGGTTTAACCTTTCCACAAATTTGCTGGCGGACTTTATAAATATGGGTTTTTATAATGTATTTTTTGTATAAAAACCTTCATTTCAACCCTTTTGTAATAATTTCTTCTCTTTTAGGTCATTTTAGCAAAAACTCTAGGTTTCTTCAGATCTGGTGTCAACAACTGGCTCCAACTGGGGATGCTATCCTCCCTGTGAGGTAGCAAAGAACACCGTAGACCATGTGCCTGACCATTGGGCGGCTCCCAATCCTGAAAACTGCAACCTGTAACCTGTAACCAGTCCTCCATCCAAAACTGTAACCGAAAATCTTTTAACTATAGAAAACTGAAAACTCACATGCTGAAACTGAACTGAAGACCATACTGTACATACTGAAGACTGCTTGCCTTGCAAACTTATTTCTCCTACCTACCCTACTTTTAGAATGTCAAAGACTTTCCGTCAATCAAGTAATTCGGAAACACCAATAAAGCCAATCCATTAGGTGTTCAAACAATCTAACTCCTTTGCCGTGTTCAAAATAAGCCAATAACAGAAAATATGACAGTATAGGCAACCATTGATAATCTTTATTCTCAAAATAAAAACCTAGCTGCAAATCGAAACTGAGAAATCTCTCCATATACTCAGCTATAGGATCAAAAAAGATACATTTTATTTGAAGTACCTTTGGATTTTTTGCAACTTGATGGGAGAGCTGGAATATTTTTTCTTTCTTAACATTCTTTTCCAGAAATGAATGATTATCCTCATAATCTAATGCATCCTCAAATAGCAAACACTCTGCAAGGTCTTCAAATATGACAGCTCTATCTTTTTGATGAAAGAAACTGGTGTCTAATAGATGATTTTCTTGCGGAGAATCATCATCACTAATGGATTCTTTCAAAAGATCCTCATTACTGTCACCATTTAATTTCAGATTCACATGCCCAAAAATGGAAGAATATTGACTTACATAATCCGGAATATGTGAAAACTGCAAATCTGTATAAGCAGGTGTCGTAGCATGACTCTGCAGGAGCCGATCTATTTCTTCTTCTGTTAAAAGAGGAGGTGTTTTGTGCATTTTTTGAATCAAATAACTATCGTTTTCCTTCTCTTCTGCAGATTGATCATGATGCTGAATACATTCTTCATTCGTACACAAAGGAGCGGATGAATCATCATTTGTTTCTGAACAGAGCTCATGGGAATCTATTATTATTTCTTCATTGATCTTATCTATAGCTAGCTTCTCTTGATCATCATGACCATGGGCTTGCGAAGAAAAATGACAAAATATTTCAGACAAGTCTTCATCATTCATACATTCCAGATCTTCATCAATACTTTTGAGGTACTGTATGAAACCCTCAAACTGATCACAGCAATCTTCCACTAAAGACAAAGCTGGAAAATCTATTGCATAATGCTCATAAAATGCTATGTGAAAATCTTTTAAAGAAAACAAGCTACCAGGTCTTAAACTTTCATACCAATCCCTTGCTTTTCCTTCTAAAGAAGCCATGAACATCTTCATAAGACAGTCTTCATGAAACCTAATCTTCAGCTTGTGTATATGCGCATGAAATTTGATTAAATGTAAAGCAGCATTATCACTGTTTTCATCTCTGAATTTAGGCAAATAAGACTTCCAATCTAT
Source organism: Larix kaempferi (assembly GCA_027924585.1). Lineage (NCBI taxonomy): Eukaryota > Viridiplantae > Streptophyta > Pinopsida > Pinales > Pinaceae > Larix > Larix kaempferi. The sequence goes on from BSBM01000416.1 coordinate 2,704,720, forward strand.
TTTAGGAATTTGATTCGGAAAACCGGGAATATGAGACCTGCTCATAGGAGCATACCTTCTTAATAACGAGGCCATCTTGAAATACTGGAACTGTAGATTCTGATTTGAAAACTGAGGAGACTAGCCTGTGAACCAATGCAAAACTGGATTTCTTTAATGTGGAGTCGCCAGGTGAAAGATGCACAGCCTGCTTGATATCTGACCGTTGTTCACCATCAACAATCAAATCTGCAACTTTGTCGTTCATACCCAGGGAAAATGAAACCTTCGGTCCCCGGCAGCGGCGCCAAAATGTTAGCACTCGGATTTTCCTTGGGCTGTATCAAAGAAACCCCGAGGTAACCTATTTCAAACCAATCTTTAGACTGAAAGTTGGCCTCCTTCAGCCAGAGAGGGCTCTCTCGGCAAATCTGCCATCCAATGTCACCACGATAGCAGTTCGACAATGAAACTCAAGGGCCAATTTGTAAAATAATAATAAAAACTTTGTAGGCTTTAAATAATGTGGTTAGATCAACAGGAAAAAGATACCCTTGGGCAATGGAGTCAAGAAACAGAAAAATAATAGATCAGCAGCCAACAAATGTTTCATACAAAGGCAAGATAGCTGTTTGATTACAGTCAATAAGATTTTGCAGGTGACAAGGAAAGAAATAATGACAGTCCACTAACAATGGGCATCAATTTTCAGATGAATCTGCTGTTAACTTTGGAGAAATAAATGGGTACTCAGATGCGGATAAATCGAGGCATATGACATGAATCTCAATTTATTTTCAGTATGTTCACCTAAATACAGAAGGAAAGACATAATGGCAAGAATGACAAAGAGAATTGACATGCACATGTAAACAAAAGAAAAACACAGACTGTAATTTCGAAACAACACATGAATCTTCGATGAAAATATGCTCAACTTCTAAGATCTTTATTAATTTCTGTAAAATACTTCAAACACTCGAAATGGGTCCTTCCTTTCTGAAAATTCGAACCCCTTACATGTTTTTTATATATCAATATATAGAAAGACGGCCTATACCTAATCTTGAATTCAAAACCTAACTGAAACTCTAAAAATAGAAACAGTTACAACTTATTTTTTTATTTCAGGAAGTAAATTTGCTGAAAAATAGGCTCCAAAGACCTGGCTGTATATCTCAAATGGAGATACCTGTGTACATTTTGAGAGAGGTTTTTGTAACTGAGCATGTGCTGAAGAAAAACCTCTTTCAGTTTCTGAAAATTCATCTTCATTTGGAAGAACCAGCTCTTTGAAGTTGATGACTAAAACAGTAAACTGAAATTCTGGAAAATTGCCCCGTGAAGATGACTTCGATTCTCTTAAACCATAACACCTGTGTAAAAACTGAGAGAGGTTTTTGAAGATTGGCCCGTGCTGAAGAAAAACCTCTCTCCGTTTCTTAAAATTTCTCTCGGTTTGGTGGAAACAGCTTCTAGAAAATGGTGACTAAAACAGTCATTTCCAGAAAAACGTGTTCTAATTGTCCCATTTGATTTTCTCTATGGGATATATCCCACATTGGTTGAGCGAGAAATAATCATGTTGTTTATATACCCCGACGCGCACAAAGCACATGCTATTATACTTCTCTTCTCCGTGAATGGTGGTTCCGCGTGGGCGGAAGGTGGTTTATAATACCACCGTCGCATGATCCGGATGAATAATAATGCGCCACGTGCTCTTGTGGTATTTAGTCCGCGACCGCTTTATAATTTTAAACTTCGAGCTAGTTGAGTGAGCGGAATGAATAGTAGCCGCTTATCCAAACTTTGTCTTTTTCAAAGTTTTAATTTGAGATTTTTTTGAGATTCGTGCCAAGACTTTGGTGATTGGGTTTGAATATTAATATAAAATATTTATATTAATAACTATAAACTTTTAAATTTTTAAACAAAGACTTGGGCATTTTGGAGATCCGCTATCTTTTAGCCATTCCACCATTTTAGAGCTTCACTAACTATTTTAGAGATTCACCAGTGCTTTATCCGCCTAATTTGACCATATTGGCCAAATTTAGAAGCCCAGTCAATTCATTTATATGCTCTGCTAAATATAGAATTTTTCCACATTTCCATAATGGGTGGTTCCGCGCGGCGCTATAGTGGTTTCCAATACCACTCCATCACATGCGCGGATGAATAGATATCGGACATGTGCCTTGGTGGTATTATGTCCGCTACCACCTTCCACCGTTTGCTGACGATTACTTTGGCGACGCGGGATTGATATTAGCCGCAGATCTTGATCCATAAAATCTCCGCCGTCGGAACCTGACTGGGGTTTAACCTTTCCACAAATTTGCTGGCAGACTTTATAAATATGGGTTTTTATAATGTATTTTTTGTATAAAAACCTTCATTTCAACCCTTTTGTAATAATTTCTTCTCTTTTAGGTCATTTTAGCAAAAACTCTAGGTTTCTTCAGATCTGGTGTCAACAAGTGGATCTCGCAACTCGAAGAAAGGAAAAACTATTTTAAAGGAGGAGTACCTACCGAGTGGACTCTAGAGCTCACAACACAGCTCAAAGCAATAGACAACCCACTATCGCGAGCAGTCGACTTTTGGGTCAATAGCATACTTGAAGGATTTGTGACCGAGTTTGTTGTTGACACACTGAAATCCTACAGTCAAGCTGAAGCATACTTTTTTGAAGGATTCAGAGGTAATTTTTTAAACAATATCATTCTATATATTAAAATTCTTTTAGCTAAGAAAGGAGTTTTAAGGATGCAGTAATATTTTTACATCTGTCATGGTCAATAGCATTTATAGTGATTCTGAGGAAGACACACATAATCTAAGAAGTGGAAAGAGATATAAGTTTAATAAAGAAAAGAATCCCGAAGGAACTGGACTCCGCGTAGATACCGAACTCCCATGTGATCTTAACAATCATACCGCGCTGGTATCAGCCACTATTCACCCTGTCACACCTCAGAATCTACCGGTTGTAAAAACCGCGCCACTCTTAGACTAGAACCCACCCGCTGCGAGTGTCGTACAGCCCAGTCCGCAGAATCCCGGTATTCTGAATATTCCCTTTGTTTTCTCTGTGCAGATAATCAGCACTACTCATAGCAGTGCACAACCAGGAAGGAGAATGATAGATAACGATATAAAAATGACAATATTCAAAGGAACAGGTCTAGAAGACCCTGAACAACATTGGTTTTCATGTGAAGACGTATGGAGTTTAAATCAAATCCAGGATGATGCTGTGAAGAGAGTGCAGCTCATCACTACTTTCAGAGACCCCGAATTGCATTGGTTTATGAAATATTCTTAGGCACAGCCAACAACCTTAACGGAAATTCAGGTTGCACTAGTCACAAAGTTTAAGAAGCCAAAGTTGGAATAGCAGTGCATAAAAAAATTAAAGGAAATCAAACAGAAGCCTACCGAATCGGTCTGGGAATTTGACCAAAAATTTAAAACATTGTTAGACCAAGTTAGTTTCATAATAGCTCCACAACAACACAAGGAAAGGTTCATCACTGCACTGATGCCTCACATCAGACAACCATTGATGCAACAGAAGCTTGCTTCGCAGGCAGAGGCCTTAGAGATCTCAATGCAGCTAGAGGCTTCACCAATTGATGAGACTAGCGCTAGGATGTCACAGATTCAAAACCAACTATCTACGTTGACGTTAGAATTATAGGGTATGAAAAATGGGAAAGAGCTAAGATATGAACACAGACGTGAATTTTGGGGCACTGGATGCAAAGGAGAAGGCCATACCAGAGAACACTACCCTCTATTTCAGGACTATCTCACCAGTGGTGCACCAAACCCAATCAATATGAACCACAATCAGGCACCGTGGTGTGAAATCTACAGAACCAGAGGACACGGGCTTGAAGACTATTATCTGATACAGAAATATGTAAACCTGCCTAAAAGCCTATATTGCAATTTCTATAAATCAGTTGGACATGATGAATCCAATTGCCGTGCATATGAGCTCATGAATGAAAGAAAGTGCAATATGGAAGTAATGCGAGGTGCTAGGATGTATTGCATTCAGGATGAAACTTAGCCAAAACAAGAAAAAACCCAATATGATTAAGGGGGATATAGAGGCCATGGTGGTGGATACCGTGGGAGAGGAAGAAATGTCGGCCCGGCGCAAGGAAATGGCCACAGCCAGGTAATTTGTTACAACTGTGGCCAGCCAGGTCACGTTTCTGGAGATTGTACCAACCCATGCATTACGTGCAATTACTATAAATCATTTGAGCATGTTATTGAAGACTGTCCTATACTTGAGGTAGAAATGCAGAAGGGAAGAAGGACAGAACCACCAAATCCCAATATTCAATTGATTGTAGCAGAGAACAGAACTGCGGATCCAAGTGTAAACATTGTAACACGCAATGGCGTGGATAAAAGAAGGGACGGAGGTGTAGAAGCTTCGACCTCTGGAATGCGTGACCCTAGAAAGAACCTTGGAGAGCTGGTATGGATTAGGAAAGCTCTTGGGAAAGCACTAGGTCTATATTTACATAAAAATAAGGGAGCCTTTGAGGAAGCACGAGACGTGTTCAGGGCAACGCCACCGGGCTCCCCCAAAACATAGTTGCACAGTGAAGTATCACAAAGAGAGAATATGCCAACGACACAAGATCAGACAAATGCCACAACAAACGCAGGGACCTCTATTGCTAGTTCTTACGTAGCTGCATGAAATTACTAAAGAGCACAGATGCTTTTACGGAATTTGAAAAGCTACTAAGGTAGTACCAAATAGTGATAAGGGGGCTGCCAGTGGCACAGTCCACAATATTCAGAGTCTTAAGAGAACCGAAAGGGAAATGAGACTAACTGCACAGATTGGGGACTATGAGATGGATGAGATCATTCTCGATCTTGGATCTGAAGTAAATGTCTTGACCAAGAAAACATGGCATCATATGGGTAAACCCAAGTTATAGTGGTCACCTCTACAGTTGAGGATAGCTAACCAAGGGATAGTTAATCCTTTGGGAAGATTACCCAACACCATTGTTGACATTGATGGAGTGCGTAGCTATGCCGATTTTGAAGTAATCGAAATCGTGGATGACAACCATCCTTATTCGGCATTGCTGTGTATCGATTGGGCAATGAAAAACTCTGCCATTATTGAATTAAAAACTATGAAAATGATATTTGAAGGCAATGATATCAGGGTCATCGTGCCATTAGACCCTTCGCAAGGCGAGCGATATGTTGAACTGATTCAAGAGGAATCCAGATCTCAAGACTTGGACCGTATTTACAAGATGACAACCAATACTGCTGACTATGTTAATCGAACTGCAAATGGAACACTTAGTTGTCACTGTGATAGCTCTTGCATTTTAGATTCCGATGCAGGGCTAGAAAACTGGCAAAGTAGGTTACATGAAGTATCTATCAGAAAATAATCACGGAACATGAAGTCACTCCGCTGGATTGGGAAAGAGGTAACTCCAATCCCTACCTTTGATGGTTTATCTAATGTGTATTGTTTTATCAAAGAATATACTGCAGCAATTCCGGATGAACACCGTGTCTCAGCTCTAGACATGGCATTGCGTGGCATACCTACCAAATGGTGGGATGTGCATAAGAAGATACTGACAACATGGGATCAGTGTAGAATTAAGATGCAAATCAGGTTTGCTGATAAAGTTACCCTATCATTTGAGAAATATAATGGACAAATGGATCCAAGAGAGCATACTCGGGTCTGTTCAGAATCCTGGAAGGAAATACCACAGACAGAATGGGTGCATCTATTTGTGCACACATTAGAAGAGCCGATTCTGAAGAAATGGTACCTAGACCTGGAGTTGCGTAGAGGCAGAGTGGACTGGTTTGACCTCACTGTGACCTTCTAGCAATATTTCAGCTTTGAAGACGAGCATCCAAGTATCAATGATGTGCTACAGGTCATTAAGGAAAAAATATTCAGTCCAGATTGCACATAGGGAAACATGACACTAGAAGAATTCTTCGGCACAGACTGCATACTTGAGTGCCTATAACCTAAATGGGAAGAGCAGCTAGAACATGCTCTTGATTTTTATCACATTGATGGAGAAACCAAGGACACAGCAGATAGCAATGAGGAGGACACACGCAACATCCGGATACTTGATTTAGAGGGATCACGCGAGGTAGAAGGACCTCCACTGGAAATTCCAGACATGAGCAGACCCATGAAAACAAGGAAAGTGAACATTGGCACCAACAAAGTGCCAAGGTTTGCATCTATTGGAGATTATTGGGATGAAGATACAGTTGAAGAATTTGCGGGTATATTACATGAATATCAAGAACTATTCCCGACCAAGTTCACAGAGATGAAAGGTATCCTGGGAGACTTAGGAGTGATGAAAATTCCTCTTAAGCCTGGCATGAAACCTGTGAAACAAAGACCATACATACTGAACCCGCGCTATAAAGAATGAGTTAGGGAAAAACTCGATAAGATGCTCAATGCAGGGATCATTGAGGCAGTTGAAGAATCTAAATGGATAAGCCTAATGGTTATCCAGGACAAGAAAACAAAGGGGGAGATCAGAATTTGTGTGGATCTTAGAAAACTCAACGATGCTTGAATGCATGACCCATTCCCTACACCTTTTAAAGATGAAGTGCTATATAATGTTGGAGGGAATGAGGCCTATTCTTTTACTAATGGATTCTCTGGCTACCATCAGATTAGGTTTGATTGTATAGATAGGCACAAGATGACTTTTGCTACAGAATGGGGGTCGTTCCAATACACAGTGATGCCCTTTGGTTTGAAGAATGCACCCGCCATATTCTCTAGAGTGGTCATCGCAACATTTAAGGATTTTATACATAAGTTTCTAGAGGTTTACTTTGATGATTGGACCATTTTTGGGCTATTAAGGAACCATGTCGTGAACCCTCGGATGATGCTGGAAAAATGCAGACAGCACCAAATTTCATTAAACTTGAAGAAGTGTGTCTTCTGTGTACCCTATGGAGTCCTGTTGGGATACATTGTATGTAAACAGGGCTTAATGGTAGGCCTTGCTAAGATTGCAGTCATTGTAAACTTGCCTACACCTAATTCAGTTAAGCAATTGTGCACTACACTGGGGCATACCGGTTACTATAGGAAGTTCATAAAAGGGTATGCATAGATAACCATAGCTATGAAGAAACTGCTGAAGAAAGATGTACCATTCATTTGGAATGAGGATTGCGAGAAAGGCTTCAACACATTGAAGGAGAAAATGGTCACTGCACCGATCCTAGTTTTCCTAGACTGGGAGAAGCCTTTTCACGTCCATGTGGATGCATCATGCATAGAATTGGGCATTGTTCTTGCACAACTAGGAGAGGGAGGCATTGATCATGCCATTTCCTTTTCCAGTAGAAAGCTATCATCCGCTGAGAAGAACTATACTACTACTGAAAGAGAAGGACTCAAAATGGTATATGCGTTGCAGACGTTCAGGCACTACCTGCTTGGTGCGTACTTCTCCATGTTCACTGACCATTCTGCCTTGAAATACTTTGTTAATAATCCAGTGTTAGGGGGGAGCATATGCAGATGGTTGCTACTCTTTCAGGAGTACGATTTTGAGATTCTTGTTAAGCCAGGCAGATTGAATTTGGGCCCTGATCATCTGTCAAGAATCAAGTCAGGAGAAGAGCCTACAAATTTGGAGGACAATCTGCCTGATACGTACTTGTTCACCATACAAGTTGCATATGAGTACTACCCGGACATCATTGATTTTTTGACCACTGGATTTGCACCCGCAGAGTTCACTACGCAGCAGAAGAAGCAGCTGGTAGTGTGTGCAACAGACTTCACTATAATTGCAGGTCAACTATACAAACTGTGACCAGATGAAGTATTGCGTAGATGTGTGATAGAGCACAAGAAACTGCTTATACTATCTAATGCACACACAGGAGTCGTAGGATGCCATTATGAAGGAAGAGCTACTACGCAGAAGATATTGCGCATAGGGCTATGGTGGCCTACAATTCATAAAGATTCAAAGGAACACTGCCAGAATTGCGATGTCTGTTAGAGGACAGGAAAGCCGTCACACAGAGAGGAAATGCCATTAAATCCACAACTGACATTGCAGGCCTTTGAGAAGTGGGCCATTGATTTTGTGGGTCCTATTAACCCACTAGTTAAAAGAACCGGTGCGAGGTATATCATTACTGCTACCGATTACCTCACCAGATGGGAAGAAGAGAAGCCAGTCAAAGACTGTAGTGCATCTACAGCCACAGAATTTATATATTAGAATATCCCTACAAGGTTTGGATGCCCGAAGATATTGATGAGTGATCAAGGCATTCATTTTCTAAATAAGACCATTGAGGCTTTAACCAAAGAGTTCCACGTTCATCATCATTGCAGCACGCCTTATCATCCATAGGAGAATCGAACTATTGAAGCATTTAACAAAGTGTTGGAGAATGCGCTAACAAAGATATGTAACATCAATTGGGATGATTGGGACCTGCTCATTCCATCTGTGCTATGGGCATACATGACTACCTGGAAGAAACTAACTAGCCATACACCGTTTAGGTTGGCCTATGGACAAGAAGCAATCATGTCAATGGAGTACGTTGTTCCCATCTTGAGGATAGCAGCGTTTACAGGCATGGTCGATCACGCAGCACTCGAAGAAAGACTCCTACACTTGGTTGGGCTAGAGGAAGATCACTTCGTTGCAGGATTCCACCAACAAGTCCATAAAGAGCACGGAAAAGCTTGGCATGATTGCCACATCAAGAAAAAGAACTTTTAGGTAGGTGATCTAGTCCTCCTGTATGATAGAAAATTCATGAAATTTCCTAGAAAATTTAAGATGCATTGGCATGGCCCACATACTGTAATGAATGTTACTAATGGTGGCACAGTCTAGTTAGCTACATTAGCCAAAGATACTTTACCAAGTTTGATAAATGGTAGCAGACTAAAGCTTTACCGTGATAGTCCGGTTGTGCAGAATCCTACATGATCAGGGAAGTGTACCCCGCAACACTGCTGAAGTTGCGCGCGCGCAAAAAAAAAAAAAAAAAAGAGGTAAGAAAAGAATGGACGCACAGAGCAAGCCCAGAAGCTCGTCGTGCAGAAAATATGTATCGACAATCGTGCAGAAGATAACACCCAGTGCGCATCCTGTACCAAGCATCCGATTGGATCACCAGCCCATTATCATGGAAATCGTTACCATGACATCTCTCGACTGGTTAGTGGGTCGTTAACCAAATTGGCGGCAATAGAGCAACTCACCATTTAAATATGGATGGGACATTTCGGAACCCATTAAAGATCAAAGTGACCAGTCATACCGAAATCGGAACGGCAGGCTAAGCCATTAAGGTGGCTTCAACGGATTTGACAAGCTGGCTTGATAGGAAACCATTGGGCATTTAAGCAATCAACGTTCGCATCACGAGAAGGATTGGCTGACAAGCCCAAGATAATACGCACGAATTGGAAATCAAGATGGATTTAAGGGCCTCGATCACTACGGAAGGCCATGTAGCAGACCAACAGCGGCTATAAATAGACCTCTCCCAGCCACTTAACCAGTTTTACAGAGTGTCTGAACTAGCCGAGAGCTGAGCGACCAGAGCATTCTATGAGTGACTCGGTTGAGTTAGCAGATCTTTCTGGTTTATTTGAGAAAGTAGGGATTCCAGCAGCAATGACGACGATGAAACCAGGCCCATCCAGAAGTTCAGTACGACAGGCTGCAGGAAGCAGCAAGGGAAAAGAGACAACAGCTCCAGAGAAGGGGGGCTCCGAGGTGCCATTACAGCAGACACCTTCGGCTCAAGCTCTACCATTTTATCCAGTGCCCGACTAAATTCCCCCAATCAAGCTCGATGCCCCACCAGTAAACATATAAAAGACCTTGAAATATGAAATCCAACTACCTAATATCTCTACCAGGGTAAAGATTGAGGAGAATCTGATGGGTGGTGTACCGGGCTGCAAGCTGGATGACCAAGACTTAATGGAGAATACACTGGTAACACCAAAAAGTTACCCACAGTTTAGGTCGGATGCTTATCTCAATTGGGTCAACGATGAACAGAATGGAACTGGCAATCTAGAAATTCAAGAATGGTTGAGGGCCATCTGGTCGTCAGGCTTGTTAAATTTATTGCAAATTCCTTACTTTACCAAGAGTGCTGAGTTTTCCGCCGTTGCACGCACACTACTCACTTGCGTGCATGAAGGATTCCTATGGTTGGACACACACATTGACATCAGTATCGACCTAATTCATCACATCACCGCATTGAACAAGAGGGGAGAGGACCCTGCTAACGTCATCATAAATAAAGCGCAGGATAGAGCTATTAGCACTGAAGTAGTAAAAAATTTCGGCGTAGTACGCAAGGGATGAGGGTTCCCCACGGCTGACATCAATGACCACACCACACAATTTACGACTCGGTTGCTTGCAGGAAAGCTGTTGCGCAAGTGTAGACCACCTAAAGTACCTGCGGTCACAATCAAGGCAGTCGCTAATGTATTGCATGGAAAATCTTACAATTGGTGCCAGTTCTTATTGAACAAGTTCCTAGAAGATGTTCAGGACACCCAAGATGATGGAACAACATTCCACTTTAGTTGGCTACTAATATTGATAGCCTTTGTAGGCTGGAAAGAGCCAGATAATTAACAAGGAGCTGCCACTTTAGCTGGACAAGGCCAAGGAGCGCGCTTTGCCAATCTATGGGCAAGCCCAAAGGCGTCTAGGAAGCAGCAAATGGATGAAGTGTTTTATGTTTACTATCACCAGTTGCACAAATAAATTAGGGCAACACCACGCATTTCCAAACCACTCGCTGATGAATACACCTGCATCATCAGGTTTCAAGCGAACATGCACCAAACACTCATTCAGCTAAGAGGTGACATAGCAGAGCATGATTTATGGTATCCGGGCTTTTATCGACTGGATAAGCAGGAAATCGAGGGAATGATGGAGCTATGGGAGCCCGAATGGAGAGTCCCCGCTTCACGCGATGATACTTCTGACTAAGAGAATAACGTAGAACCTCTTCGGGAGAAGATCAATGTAAAAGACACTGATGAGGAAGACACAGAAACAGATCAGGAAGACAAAGAAGAAACAACAACAAAAAAGGGAAAGAAGGGAAGACTACAAGCTGGAACGTCCATTGTGGAAGAAAAGGATGACACACAAAGTCAACATTCTTCTTCATCGGAAGCAAGGAGAAAGGCCACTGAAGGCCCCTCGCAATCACAGGGTTGACACACAAAAAGAAAGGCTGAAAAACCCGAGTTCGGGCCGCAACTACATCCCGATGATTGCGAGACCATTGCAACCAAAGTGCACGAAGCATGGGAAGAGGCTCACGTGGAGAACGAAGCCAAGCAAGAACAACTGCAATTGACCATAATCCAAGATGTGGAGTAGGTCAAGACATTGGTAGCCCATATGGGATTGGGGCAATCAGGTTCAGGTATTGACGGGAAATCAGCAAAGCCAAGCGCGCAAAGAAGACCACTTGTTACTGGAAGTAAGTATCTGTGCATCTTGAGCCTTGAACCTACCTACCTCATTTACCCAAATGAAACGGTTAAGGAGGCACTAAATACTGGGCGCCTTGACCTGAACATTGGGGCCTTACCCCTGGAGGACCTGATTGAGTTACACATCAAATTTGCAGAAGAAATTCATGAGAGAGGCATCGCCTCATATGATAAGTGTGCGCAATTAACTAAAGACATCAATCAGTTAAGGCAGGAATCAGATAACACCAAGCAAGAATTGAGCACAGCCAAGGAAAAGGGATAGAAGCTGAAGGAAACCATTTCGGCTGTGTGCGCACACATAGAAGAATGCGAGGAAGAAGATGACATGGAGGACACAATAAAGAAAATTGGGGCCAAGGTAGAGTCCCTTATTGCTGAGAAAATGGAAATGGAAACCGCGTATAAAGGAAAAATCTTAGAACTGGAGGCTCAGCACCCTGTCATTCTATCATATTAGTGCCCAGCTCCAGCCGAGCACATCAAAGTAACCATGGATGGCATTTCGTCGGAAGTAATGAAATGCCAAGACTTACTTGAGTGGATAACTATAGCAGTAACTGGGTTGAACGAGGATCCTGCGCTACAGAAGGTAAGGGCAGAAGTAGAACAAAAGAAGCAGCAGGTTGATGCTACAAGTATATAGATGAGGAATGCGTCGACGAGAGAGAAAGTGGAGATATTCAATGAGGTCAAGGACCTGTAGAAAGAGCTGGAAACACTAAGAAAGAAAGAGGTTCCCGTAATGGACAAGCTGTAGCCTATTGAGAAAGAAGGCCTCGAATTAACGTAGCAATTCGATGCGAAGTTCGTAGAACTTTAGACGGTAGAAGGAACTATGCAGGAACAAGTGGCTCAGGAGAAGGTCTCGCAAGCTACTCTAGAGATGCTTCAAGGGTTCAAACAGAAAGGCAAGAACGTAGTTGCGGAGTTGTAACAAACTCTGCAAAGCTTCATAGTAAAGCTTGGGACGATGAAAGACACGGCACCAGGGTCCGCAGGTGGAAGTGGCTCAGGATGAGCCACAGGTAAGTGTTAGGGGCCTGTTGGGCAGGGCCCAAGTGGGTTGGAAAAATATACAAGTATGGAAGATCGTGCGTAGTGCACTGCAGTAGGAAGAAAAGACAATTTTGATAATTGCGCATTGCATGCTGCGGCAGGAAGATAAAGTAGTTTTGGTGGAAGCGCATTGTGCATGGCAGTAGGCGATGAACAATTTTCGGTTTTACGCATGTTGCGCGATGGAAATGGCTAAGGCACAGTAACGTATCAGGACAATGTGCATAGTAGCGCACAAGTTATTTTTCGGCAGAACATAGGTAAAGGTCAGACAAGGATATGACCTAGTTTGGGTAAGGAACAGGTGAATGATAGATGAAAGGGACCTATTCAAACGTGTGGCGGAAAGAAGTTGAGAAGCTAGGCCATGACGCCGATGGCGACAGGCAGGCGAAGGAGTGGAAAGGGACAGGCCATGATGCAGTTGTAACGGCCTTGAGGACTGCGGCTGTTATAAGAGCGTTTGAGCCACAAGTGGCCCAGCTGGAGCATGCGGAGTAAGATGTCGACGGTGACAGCTAAGGTGACAGTTGGCCACGCTGGTTTTGTAGACCTAAGGGTTTTTCTTACGAATTGTAAAGATATTGCGGGCATAATCTATATATAAGCATGATTTTGTATGGGAAAGGGTTGTTGGTTGGGTTGTTAAACTCTTCATTTTGGTTAAGTGTCGATTATTGTAGAATATTAAGCTTAGACAGCCATTGTAAAGGCTCTGTAGCTGAGTGCGCAGAGACCTATCTAAGAGAGAAGAGAGTCTGCAGCTGAGTGCGCAGACTAAGAACAGTTGTACCCTTCCCATTAAGAGCAATATTAACAACCGTTCTTGTGGATGTAGCCTCCATTAGGGGGGTGAACCATGTTAAATTTTGTGTTGTGTGACCGATGTGTTTTTATGATTGTTTAATTGCTTGGTATGTATGTTTAATGTTGGAGACTTCTGTATGTTATTGCTTTTATATGTATTCACCGCAGTAAATGGGATTAATATGTTAAGTAATGCATGCGCAGAGGAATGTTAAGTATTCAACATGTGTGAATATGTTGATTGGAATGGATGAATTTATCTATTGGTCAACTAGTGAACACTGATTTTAAGTGCAGCGTTGGAGCACACAGTAGCGTATGTTATTAAACCATCCACAATTTACTGATAAGACCATGAACGAAGTAAAAGGATAAAGGACGTTAAGTAAAATGGTTAGAATTGAACATCCTGGCAAGGATGCGCAGTCTCATGGATGTGCTGAGTCATTGAGGGTTGTTGCTAGGTAATCTCTTCATAGCTTTCTGTCGTAATGCAAAGGTATCTGGTATCGCACAGTCATTCGAGGTGCGAGCATAGTTGTGCGCTGAAGACACAAGTGCGCGAGCGCAGAGCATGCTGAAATATCCAACGCGAAATAGAAGGTTCGCGTAGTTATCTATCCGCGCAACCTGCAAGAAGTGCGCTAATTATTAGCTTTCCCCCCATCGCATTACCCAGTTGTGGAAACTTGATTCCGCAACCACTGCCTCCAGCTTCACCTCGGGTGAGACCTCAGGCTGCGCGCAGCCTGTTTCTGAAAGGGCTGGTGAATTGGGGTTTTGTTGGTTCCTTGAACCGCAAAGTACCTGGGTCTACACTGGAAACCTCAGGAAAGTGATCGATAGACAGCCAACATGGAGACCAATTTCGGGTGTGCAATAGTCTAGTTGATCAATCATAACAATATTCCCTTGGTGAGGGAACTAAATCAATCAGAATACTGAAGACACTACCACCATCATTGCATGTATCCAACTACGTCCCAAACTAAAATTGTAATCTATCGGCGTATCCACTACCTCAACATCTACTTGAACTATTTTACCTCCCAATTCAATTAGGCTCGATATAATAAGTTCATGAGGAGAGAGCGAATGTCCATCAAATGCTTTGAGTATTGTGTGGGATGGTACTAAGGTGAGTGATCCCAAATCTTTCCAACAACCAAGTGACATGACACAAGTTGAGGCTTCTTCATCCACAACGGTTTGAAAAATATTCTTACCATGTGAAGTCACTTTAACCATAAATGCAATTTGTGACGGAAGCCTATATGTTGACTGTTCTAAATCGAAACTTATCAAATTGGTGTCAAATGGATCAACAACACCTATAGCAAACAATAGTGCCTTTATTTGAGTAGGAAAACTTTGCAAAACTTCCAAGGCAGACATGGCACAAGGAGCTTGAGATAAATATTCAACCACATTGTAGTTTTGAGCAGCTCATGCATTAGGATTGTGGGTTGTTCTAAGGAAAACCCCTTTTGGAGGTCGAGGTACTATATCAATGGTTGGTTTCTCAATCATTAGAGAACCACTAGGTTGTGATCTAAATGTTTCTGCATCATTCAATGGTCTATCATAATAACGATACCTTGTTTGAATGTTTATCTCATGTTCACCCATCGTGAAGATGTTAGCATTGGGTGGATTTCCCCCTTCGGGGAGTTCGCTTGGTTCCATCCTAAAGGAGGTACTAGCACCGCAACAAAAATTTGTTGTTTCTATGGGAAAGGTTGGGTTAGGAAGATAGGTTTTTTTTCGCTCCTCGTTGTGCCAACATGTGATTAATGTCGTCCATGTGAGGGAAAAGGTGAGCAAGATGATCCCCTTGACAAATATTTCAAGGGTAATTGTTTTTCCAGTTCTCCTAATCCCCCTCGGTGGGACTATTCACCTTAGGTGTTTCACCTATCCCAGAATTATAATTTTGATTTTTCTTTTGTTTCTTCTTTTTCCCTTTTGTTTCCATAGATTGAACCATAAGTACTTCAGAATTTTGGGTGGGAGTTGTGGATTGTTGGTTTTCATGGCCAGTTATGGGTTGCAAAGTATGAAAAGAAACTTGTCCCATTCGTTGGGTAATCTACTCAATTTCGTTTATGGATCCAATCACACCATCAGCATGAGGTCCTTTTGATGGCCTAGCTGGATCATAAGCAGGTATTGAAACATGAGGAATTAAGTCATAAAGTGTGCCTGATTGTGAATATATCTATTAACACCCAAAAAGTGCTCACAACCTCATCTCCCTCATTACATGACTCATTTGTCTATATTTCCTACCATATTTTCCTCCAAAACCTTAAAAAACCATTAAAAAGCCTCCAAAAATGCAAAAAAAACCCCTTTTTTCCCCAAAATAATTTAAATTTCCTCCAAAAATAGCAAAAACCCTCTAAAAAGGGAATAAAAAATACAAAAAAGAGGGAAAAAGGGAAGCAAAAACCCTATACAATTGACCTAAGCCATATGGTGCCAAAAACCATGGGTCAACACTCCACCACTAAAAAACCTATAAACAGTTGATGGAGGCTCCCCATTCCATATCCACAATCTTCCCCATCCTCACGCTGTCAAAACCACTCTTGAAACCCTAGCTCTCCATTTGAGCTAATTTCCCACTTTGAGTGCCCCTTTTGACCCATCATCCAAACACTTTGGAGAAGGAGAAGGAACCCATTGGAGCTTGGAAGCATCCCTCCTGGACTACTGCAAGAGCTTCACCAACCTCAACACTTGAGGTAAATCTAATACAAAAGAAAATTCTTATCATATTACTGTCTCTTTATTTCTTGTTGATGCACATGCTAGGCTAAATTTCATACTGTTTTACTGCTTTAATTTACTGTTTTATTGAACTGCTACTAAGGAGTCCCTTCTCCTTAGTAGGTGCCCATTTGTGCAAGCTAGGGTGAGAACCCTAACTACAGTTTTGGTGACTCCCCTAGTGTTCCTTTGAGTTTCTGGTTATAATTTTTAAAAAGTTTTATTTTCTACAAATATTTTTCTGTTTTCCCCTTTCGGCTGTCCCTTTCGGCAGTTGGGTTTGCTGTCGGAAATCGTGCATTTTTTCCCCACAGCTGCAATCCGACCACAGATTTCAGCCTATTTCCTGTGATCTCCCCATGGCTTTCATCTTGTTTCCTGTGATCTCCCCGCGGCTTTCATCCTGTTTCCTGCGATCTCCCCGCGGCTTTCAGCCTGTTTCCTGCGATCTCCTCGCGGCTTTCAGCCTATTTCTTGCAATCTACCCGTGGCTTTCAGCCTGTTTCTTGCGATCTCCCCGTGGCTTTTAGCCTGTTTCCTACGATCTCCCCGCGGCTTTCAGCCTATTGCCCGTGATCCGTCCACGCAGTTTAGCCATAGACCCGTGATCTGTTTTATGCACTTTTTTACCCTGTTTTGAACCCAGCACTTTGCTGCAATATTTTTTGCATCTGCATAGCCACCTGTTCTATCTGCAACCATACTTACCTACAACCTTTTTCTGTAGTTTGATTTCTGTTCCATTTACAGAGTTTTTTAACTTTAAGCATTTCAATTGAAAAAAGAAAATTTTGCATTACAAGTTTAATTTCTGCATTCTGATTATTAGTTAGAAAGTTGCCCACCCCGTAGCACTTTTGATTGGGTTCATTATCTCACACGCACACACTCTATCACCTAATTCAAGCGAGCCTTAAAAAACTACTTAACACAACCAACATTCTAACCCCACTTGGGGAACACATAAGAATATTGTAGTTAGGTAGGACAGGGGGGATAGGCATCCAAATAACACCCCTCGATCACTTATACTTGAGACATCGTTGTTGTCCATTAGGGAACCAAAATCCCCTAGTATTTTTTGGCACGATCATAACCAGTTTATCAGAAGGCCTCTCCCTTAGGAGGGTTGAAGTAGCCAGATTGGTTCCAGAGGCCTGAGTGGAATACCGCAATATATTCAGTAACCGAAGGCTACCTACTCGTTGGCCTGCATGTGGTGATTCCTTTTAAACCCACACGGTGATAGGACCGGAGCTGCAGATTCACCTTTTTTGGATGTGTCATGAATGGGGTATCTTAGTTGCCTTTCTTCTAAGATTGTCTTACCCGGTGCCCCTCCCAGTAGGGGGATATCTTTGGCCACTTGGCTCTACTATCCATATTGTCTGACTTGGATTTCATCACCTTGCAGAGGATATGTCTGGTTGAGTCAGAATACTATTTAGCTAGGTGTTTGAATGCTCCCTTACCTCCCTTTGGTCTAGCGTGTCCACTATTTTTATTTTTTAGGAAACCTACTGCTTGTTGGTATTCTAACCATTGTTGTTGATGCTCCACTTATTGTAGCACAGCTGTTACAGTGAGTGTTTTGGGCTAGTTGTTGGCTTGAGTGTCGTATTTTTTGCACTCTCCTTTTGCACACTCGACTACATTACGGTTTTTGAGCTATTTTTCACTCGACACAACCCCCATATACTTGACACCATCTGTCACCATTGAGTCCCTGAGACATTCTTGGTGCCTCTGGGGTGAGCCCCCGCAACACGGTTCACTTGACATCACCAGTCATAGACATAGAGCTTCATCACTTGACTCCACTCGTCGACAACACAGAGCTCTGTCCCCCAGCCCTGACGCCCCTTATTTTACATATGATTCTGAGGCAGAGTCCGATAACCCCACTTATGCTACACCAACCAACCCCATGGCTGGCACGACATACAACCCTTTCTTTGTAGGGACCATTGGTGGAGCATCCACCACCACCCCAGCTATCACACCCGCTTTGGGTATGCCCTCAATGGGGCCCACACCCACCATTCTGATCACTGTGCCCATTCCAGTGGCTAGCATACCCAACCCAACTCCACTAGTGACTCACACTACCCTTGGCGGTGCAGGACCATCCCATACCACCTTCATTCCTCCCCCTGGGGGAAACATCCCCAACCCGAACCCAGCCCCTCCACTTGGGGGCATTGGCCCCAACGTGGTCACAACCACTAGTATGTCACATTCTTCTACTAGTTTTCCATTCATGGCTAGTCTCAACTTTCCTGACCTGGCTAGACTGACTAACAATCCCATTAGACCCGACCCTACGTGGCCTCACATGCCCACCAAGCTCCCATCAGACATCCCTAAGATTGAGGGCAAGGCAGGTGAAGACCCCCAGAACCATATAATGTCCTTCCTTCTATGGTGTTCCTCCAACTCCATAGTGGATGACTCTGTCCGACTCTATCTATTACAATGCACCCTCACTTGATTTGCAGCTAAGTGGTACATCGAGCAGCCCCATGGGACCCATGCCACCTTTACTTCCCTCGCCTCGACCTTCCTATAGTTCTTTCGGTTACCTATACGCTATGATGCGAGAGTTGAGATCCTACTATCTTGCAGACAGAATACAGCCACCCACATCACTAACCATATTCATGAGTGGCATCAACACCGAAGCCTGTGCAAAATCAAGTTAGATGATTGTATCTTCTTAGATTGGTTTCTGAAATCTCTCCTTCCTGTCATTGCCAAGGATGTGGCATCTGAGCGATCCCAGTCCGAGGAAGAGGCCATCCTCAAAGCCCAACAATTTGACCTTATTTACGCCCAATCTTGTTACCTCTATACCATCATACCTGACGCACCCCGCGGCGATTCCTCCCAGAACGATGCACCGGGGGAATCCCATGCCGGAGATGGCATCATTAGCCATATTGCCTTTCATAACCAACCCTTTTCCATAGCATGTACTAGCCCTATCCCCGACCTTTCGCGGGATACATCCCACTCCGGAGAAACCAATTCATATGCTCCCATGGCCCATAATAACCATTCCCACGGACCCTCATGTCCACCTCAGTGTTTCGGCCATGCATCCCCCGCTTACGCCCCCCCGTTCGCACCTTAGCCATATTACCATCCACTGGTCGCGCAAGCTCCTGTATCCTCTCAAGGCCCCCCAACTTATTATCCATCATAGGCAGCACCTACGGCAAACCCACAACCCATCACACAAACGTATCATCAACCCCCACAAGGTTCAACACCTGCACTGCCTCCACTCACTTATTATCCACCGTAGCCTACTCCCGCACTTGCACAACCCCAGAACCCACCTGCCACACAAGGGCAAGTGTATGCCCAACAAAATCTACAGCAAAACCAAAATAACCAATGACAACAAGGCTAGCAAAACCGCGGAAAAGGAGGTAACCGCGGGAACAACCCCCCTCCAGACCAACGTGGTCAGCCCCCTAATCCCCCAAACAATAATAGCGCGGCACCTACCAACCAAAACCCCGACCGGCTGCCCAAACAAGACAAAAATCCTAATTTACAAACAAACCATCCTTATTCTATTTGTGGGGTCTATGGCCATTACACACACGCTTGCTCACATTTGGATCGGGCTCAACAACTCTGGATTGATGATGCCCACCGCCAAGGGCACGCGGCTCATGAGGCACCGCCCAACCCCCCACCAACTCAGACTCAACCCTTGGTGTTACAAAACCCTTTACCAACCCAAGGCGTAGTGAACACTCAATTGTTGGCTCCCCCTCAAGGAAACGTGCCACCACAACAACAAATCACTTATGTCCCTTCTGATCAACCCATGATATACTTAAGTACCAATCACTTGTTAATGATGTCATCTGTTGATGTCAACCTTCTAACCCATCGAAACCAATATAGCTCCACCCCTGAAGCCCCTCCCACCGATAAAAACACTAATGCTCTTCCCACCAATCAGCAGTTACGAATGCCTCTGGCTCCACTAGATGGCACCTCCAAAGCCCCTCGCTTCCCACTTCGCCGCATCAACAATAAACCCAATGCTCGCACTGAGTCTAATTACAACATTGTAGATGATTTAGCTCAGTCCCCCGCAGCCATGTCTGCATTGGAGGTCTTAAAAAACTGTCCTACACAGTGCAAGACTTTGCTTTCAGCCATTGGTCCTATTGACCCAACCGATTCACGAATGATGGCCTTCGATTTGGACCAATCCGAACCACGCCTGCCTTCCACATTAGTGTTCCAAGTTTCTGTATCCATTTAGAATCTTGTCATCCATCGGTGCATCATCGATGAGGGTGCCTCTACATGCATTATGTCCACATTTGTTTGGCAGAAGTTGGGATCCCCTACTCTCCAATAGTCCACCACTGCGTTACGAACCAACGACGGCTGTTCGGCTCAACCCCAAGGTCTCTTAGCTAATGTCCCTGTCCAGTTGGCTGGTAAAACAGTGCTTATTGACATAGAGGTCATCAATGCCCAACTTGATTATAACCTCTTACTTTGCCGCAGTTACATGTATGCCATGTGGGTGGTTGCCTCATCCGTTTTTCGTACCATGATGTTCCCCCATGATGGACGCGTGGTCAAGGTTGATCAACTGACCTATTACGATCCCAATGCCCCCGCAGCACCCGAAAATGTTCTCCCCATGGTTGAACAACCTGTTTGTGGTGCATCTACCTCGTTGGTTTCCTCAGTGGGACCCGGAGTTTACTCAGATATGCCGATGACCTCAACATTCAAATCCATTCCACCACTGTCACGAGGGACCGAAATATCTGACTTATGTACCCTTTCCCACAATACAACAACACCCAACCATCAACCGCCCTTGCTCCCCCAACCACCATTGGTACCTAGTCATGTTCGTGTTACACCCATCCATAATATCCCCTTCCTATTCCCCCCTTCGGGAGTAGTAAGTGCCCCAGTTATGGCTATTCTCAGCCTCCTCGGTTTAACTTTAGGCTTACCTGTATGGTACATCACGCCTCCCGTTTCCCCTCAGACACCAAATGTCTTCCTACAACCGGTGCAACCCATCACCACCACTAATCAACCACCTCCTGGTGTCACTACTCCTTCCTCGTCTACTAGTCCATCCCCTCTTCTCAAGCACACTGGGGGCAGAGGCCCACAACCTTTAATATCCTTTGGAAGATTCGTCCAAGATATTAACTCAAGTTCATAATTTTAAATTAAATTTACTTGTCCATTTTTTAATCAATTCACTGAACAACGTAGGAAGTCAGTGACGGGTAAGGAGACTTGAAATTGAGTTTGGTAAGATGAAATTTCAGTTCTGGAATTTATATGGGACAATGTGCAACAGCAACTTAGACAGTGGGAAATTGGATCCTTTGTACAAAGCACGGAGACCATTTATGTTTCGGACATCAGCTACTGTTGAAGCCTACCGCAATGCTTCCTGGGTACATATGCATATACAAACAAGATCAAGAAGGCTAACAGGGTTTATAACATTCAATGGGTTGCTGGTTATTCTCAGAAAGGTAATTTAGCAGACTTGGGAGAGTTTGGGAAGAATTGGAGTTTTTGGGCTCTCTCGGGATTGCTGAGCTAGTATTTTTCTTAACTTTCCAAGAAAGTTTTGAAGGCTTTCAAACTCTGATTTTTTGGACTGATATGGGTACTATACCGAGTTAAGGACCAGCTCCAATTGACAGAATGTAAAAATATTACTTAGAATGGATTTGGCAGTAAAAGTGGTGAAACTAGTCTAGAATAAACACCTAACTAGCTAGTCTTGCATTTTAATCCATCAAACTGCTCCAATAAATGGAAAAATCTGTTATGATATTAAATAAGGATCTAATATAATATAATGAATAGCTACAGTTAAAAAATAACATATCAGAACTCTTCTTCTATTGATTTAACTGCCTTCCAAAACAACAATGCCTCACAAGATAAATATTCATTACATTTGATGGAGAATGAAGAGAAGAATTAGAAGATTACTGTGGCTCTACTATGGAGTTAGGATCAGGTCATCTACAGGTCATATTATTGTAATTTGATGCTTACTGATCTTCTGAACTTGACTGGGGCACATTCACTAAGTAATCCCTCTCCTTCAGGGAAAACTCCTCTAGATTTAGCTGTGAATGTGAGAATAAGTGAGAAGAGAAGTATGGATCTAATATGAAGCTGGTTACTGATCTTGTAAACCTATGATGTCTGCAAAAATGGTTGTACCAACTCTCATTCATCACTTGGGTGCACTCCCAAGATCCATCTTCTTCAATGGATGAATCTTCACCAAAACTAGCTATAGAATCACTATTCGAGGAATCCTCTTCTCCAAATAATTGAGGATCTCCAATGGAGGCTGGAAGCATATGTTAATGGCTACAATATCTTGATATGGACCTGCACAACACTCACTGGAAACTATGGGCCTTGGGGCACATCACCCAAGAAGCACAGTTGAGGCACATCACTCAACTAGAGAAGCATCAAAGCTCTCATGAGAAAACATAGATGATCAAAAGTTATGTAATGGAGTTGGTTGGATTATTTTATAAACTCCAAGATGACCTACTAAACAATTTTCTTTACTTGGTAACCTGTGAGAGTAGGTTACCCACTTTCCCATCCTATTCCAAAGCCATGAGGTCGCCATCTTGAGATAATTAGCAAGTTTTGTCTCTGAAAAACTTTCCTTCCTTTACCTTCCTTCACTAAAATTGGAAAGTGAACCTTAGTGAGCTTTTCTGGATGTTTCTAATTTCCTTATGAATGCTTTTCTTCATCTTTCCACTTTCTTTAGTTTCCTCTTTTCTGCTTTTTCCAGTTTCTAATTTCTTTTCTTGCCTTCTTTCCTCCAATTGATTCGTTGCTTTTGCTGAGATTTTGCCACTTAGGCAAGATTGGCCCTACTTGCTCAAATTCGACCTCCTAGTCTTGTCATCACCACTTGCCAATATTTATTAGCCAGAATTATTAATAAAAATATTACAAACTCAATATTACTCCAAAATTCAGAGTTTAATTAATTAATAAATAATTAATCAACCACTATGGTATAATTGCCTCACAAATACCCCATTAATTAAATTCTCATTTAATTAATCACTTAGACTTATTCATTGGGTTAATAACTACATGGGGGGACCACCTTGTCCATTTAACTCCCAAATACAACCTTAGGCATCTTCCATAAGGTAGTTTACATACTTGCTCATTAATTAAATAATTATTGCCTAGGTGACTTAGGCCAAAATTACCCCATGGAACATAGCAAAATTTGGAGACATGACAATCCTCCCTTCCTAAGATTGCTTGTTCTCAAGCAATGTCAAGATTCAACCAAACTTCTATTGCACCACTTTGATTATAATTGTCCCCATCCATTGTATAGTCTGAAAATTAAACCCGGGCCTTCAAAAAAATGAAGAAAAACTACACTGCAGTTTATATCTGCAATTTAACCAACAATGAACAAAATTTTCAACCCAACTAGGATAACTTGAGTAGAATTCTTGGATCCCACTGTTTCTCCTGCAAGGACCAAAATTTTTCTGTCATCTTTGGCAATCTGTCACTCCCATGGATGCCAGGATCCCAAAGTATCAACTTCATTTTCCCGATCTCCAAGCATGTGGATTCCCTCCACAGAGGAAAACTTCTGCCAGTAAAATGTTCCATTGATCTATCTTGGCAACTTGCCTGCTTAGTTTCCTTCCCTTGACCATGAGCAGAAATATATTTGCAAGGAGGTTTCATTTTTGACAGGTAATATTTCATCCAATCATTATGGGGATGAGTGATATCCCATGGCTGCAAAATATACCTTTGTTGTTGCTCACAATTCCAGACAACGTCAGTTGTAAATAAAAAATTATTGCAAAAACAAGAAAACCTTTTACCTTTGAGATTTCTCATTCCAGTGTTGCCTCTATCCATCCATACAAGGGATGAATCAGACATCTTGCTTGCTGATGCACATGAGCTGAAATCATCCATCTTTGTTGCAATAATATCTATCTCCCATAGGAGCAGATCATGATCCACCTGTGCTACATGTGGCATCAACAAGAAAAACGTCTTCACCCACTGTTCATTCCCCATTGTTATTGTTGAATCCATGACATGAGGGGAAGGACTGTGAACCTTCTTTGTATATCTGCAACCTTCAGTAATCAGACTTATGTCTGCAAATTCATCATTATTGGTTGGCCCAAATTGGGTGCTCTCATCCCACTTTTTCATGGGAGAGTGACTGCTTCCAAGGAACAACTCAATTTCCCTTAGGAAATGATCAAGTGCTTGGTTTTCATCAATCTGTTCTACACACTCCTCAAGCACATGTAAATATAAATTATCCTCATGATCCACCATCTCATGAGGTTCCTCCTTATGATCACGAATGCTTTAACCCCAATGAAATTGATTGAATGGTGTGTAGGAGGGTAGGGAGGATCTTTGCAACTTTTCATGAAGCTGCAATATTTCTGTCTTGGATTCTTGGAGGGCACTTTGAGTGCTTCTCAAAGAATCTTGAGTGGCCATTAATTCATCTTTGAGATTTCTGATCTCTTCATCATCCCTCAAGGATGTACCATGAAACAATTCTACAAGCTCCAACAAACTATCTCTATCAGAAAGTAGGTTCAAGAATTTACCTTTTATGCTTGCGATGGCTTTCTGAAACTCTTCCATGTCTCTCATGGAAGACTGCTCCCCCAAATTCCAACATAGGTTATTCGTTAAGGCATGGGTTTCATTGAGGGTTTGAAGCACTTCTTGAATTTTGCATTCATTCATCTTCAGTGTCCCTTCAAGGAAATGAGGTTCTGGCATATGAACCTTCTCTTCTTCTAGCTTCCTAGGATCAACTTCAGCTGATTTTGTTGAAGTTATGAAAGCTGATCCATATTTTGGGGCTGCAAGATATTCATATTTTCGATCATGAATATCAGATCTTTGGCTACAACTGGGGTGCTCATTCATCTTTGGTGCACCAGTAAGTCTTTCTCTCCAATTTTTAGCCCTCCCCAATTTAGGAGTCTCAACCCCTGGGGGTTCAACCAAGATCATATTCTCCTCTGAAGTGGCTGCCCCATCATGTTGACACATAGGCATATAAAAATCAGAATTGAAAAAATTCCCATGTGTTATGTTTTCTCCTCCTTGTGATCGTGTGTTGGTGGTTTGGTCTTCCACCAATCTCTCATTTTCAATTTCTATTGTTGCAAGACCTTCTTCTTTCTCCATGGATATTGCATCCACAACACCATCACCAATGGGTACTTCCATGTCTCCCACATATATATGAGAATACACATCATTAGATGCTTCCTCACACTTAAAACATTCCTCAATAGGTTCTCTTCCAACCATGTGGGCATCCTATAAACACATTTCTAGTGATTCAGTCCTATAACTGCATTCACCCTTATCACCAAGGATGTGAGACTCAACATCTAGGGAATCCCTTATGAAATAATCATCCTCTGATGTTGCTGCAACATCATCATTATACAAACTAGTACAAAAATCTGAATGTGGTCCATAACTTGGCATCGTGCTTATCTCTTCAATGGGTGGGGTTATGGTGCCTTGTTCTACCACTGATTCTACTAGTTCACATCTAACTGATGTGTGGTCAATTTCTACTACCTTGTGAAGCTCAAGTGGTGGCTTTGGATCTGATTTATGTTCTACTTTTAGATCTGGTCCTAAATATGGTTCAACACCCCTAACATTACCAATCTCATCCGAGATGATCTTGAGATCCTCATCATAGAATCTTGCAGTAGATTCTTCTTCCATTTTGTCAACAATCTCATGATTGGGTTTTGGGTCCTGTTTCTCCTTGGTTGTCTTAGGATGAAGATTCTTGGAGGCTCTTCTTGAAGAGGATCCAAAAATTCTTCTGAAGTCACATGCATTGAATAAATCTTTCATATCTTTTATTATCTATTCCATAGAAGGTTGACCTTTGACTGTGGAACATGCAACGTTTTCATGAATATGGCTATCAGAATAACCATAGTCTCTTCTTCCAATCATGATCTCATAGGAGATGCTTGTGGAAGGTACTTCTTGGGAATTCTCTTCATCATACTATTTGCAATATTCTTCATACTTCTCATCATAATCATCATACTCTTCATAAAAATAATCTTCTTCTTCATGCAACTCAAACTCTAAATCTTCCATGAATGGAACTAATTCCACAACTACAACTTGAAGATAGTGCTGAGCTACCTTTCCATTGAGAGTTACTTTGCACAGGATGAGCCAAGGAAAGTGCTCTGATACCACTGTAATATACTTGGGAAGATTTGGCCAAGATATTAACTCAAGTTCAGAATTTTAAATTAAATTTACTTGTCCATTTTTTAATCAATTCACCAAACAGAGCAAGAAGTCAGTGACGGGTAAGGAGACTTGAAACTGAGTTTGGTAAGATGAACTTTCAGTTCTGGAATTTATATTGGACAATGTGCAGCAGCAACTTAGACATTGGGAAATTGGATCCTTTGTACAAATCACGGAGACCATTTATGTTTTAGACATCAACTACTACTGAAGCCTACCGCAATGCTTCTTGGGTACATCTGTATATACAAAATAGATCAGGAAGGATAACAGGTTTTATAATATTCAATGGGTTTTTGTTTATTCTCAAAAAGTTAATTTAGCAGACTTGGGAGAGTTTGGGAAGAATTGAGGTTTTTGGGCTCTCCCGGGATTGTTGAGCTAGTATTTTTCTTAACTTTCCAAGAAAGGTCTAAAGGCTTTCAAACTCTGATTTTTTGGACTGACATGGGTACTATACTGAGTTAAGGACCAGATACAACTGACATAATGTAAAAATATTACTTAGAATGGATTTGGCAGTAAAAGTGGTGAAACTAGTCTAGAATAAGCACATAACTAGCTAGTCTTGCATTTTAATCCATCAAAATGATCCAATAAATGGTAAACTCTATTATGATATTAAATATGGCTCTGATATAATATAATTAATATCTACAGGTCAAAAATAACATATCAGAACTCTTCTTCTATTGATTTAACTTCCTTCCAAAACAACAATTCCTCACAGGCTAAATATTCATTACATTTGATGGAGAATGAAGAGAAGAATTAGAATATTACTGTGGCTCTGCTATGGAGTTAATATCAGGTCATCTATAGGTCATATCACTATAATTTGATGCTTACTGAGCTTCTAAACTTGACTGGGGCGCATTCACTAAGTAATCCCTCTCCTTTAGGGAAAACTCCTCTAGATTTAGTTGTGAATGTGAGAATAAGTGAGAAGAGAAGTATGGATCTGATCTGAAGCTGGTTACTGATATTGTAAACCTATGATGTCTGCAAAAATGGTTGTACCAACTCTCATTCAGCACTTGGGCGCACTCCCAAGATCGATCTTCTTCAATGGATGAATCTTCACCAAAACTAGCTATAGAATCACTACTGGAGGAATCATGTTCTCCAAATAACTGAGGATCTTCAATGGAGGTTGGAAGCATATGTTAATGGTTACAATATATTGATATGGACCTGCAAAACACTCATTGGAAACTATGGGCCTTGGGGCATATCACCCAAGAAGCACAGTTGAGGCACATCACTCAACTAGAGAAGCATCAAAGCACTCATGAGAAAACATAAATGATCAAAAGTTGTGTAATGGAGTTGGTTGGATTATTTTATAAAATCCAAGATGACCTACTGAGCAAGTTTCTTGGCTTGGTAACCTGTGAGAGTAGGTTACCCACTTTCCCATCCTATTCCAAATCCATGAGGGCGCCATCTCGAGAAAATTAGCAAGTTTTGTCTTTGAAAAACTTTCCTTCCTTTACCTTCCTTCACTAAAATTGGAAAGTGAGCCTTAGTGAGCTTTTGTGGATGTTTCTAATTTCCTTTTGAGTGATTTTCTTCATCTTTCCACTTTCTTTACTTTCCTCTTTTCCGCTTTTTCCAGTTTCTAATTTCTTTTCTTGCCTTCTTTCCTCCAATTGATTCCTTGGTTTTCCTGAGATTTTTCCACTTAGGCAAGATTGGCCCTACTTGCTCAAATTCGACCTCCTAGTCTTGTCATCACCACTTGCCAATATTTATTAGCCAGAATTATTAATAAAAATATTACAAACTCAATATTACTCAAAAATTTGGAGTTTAATTAATTAATTAATAATTAATCAACCACTATGGTATAATTGCCTCACAAATACCCCATTAATTAAATTCTCATTTAATTAATCACTTAGACTTATTCATGGGGTTAATAACTACATGGGGGGCCCACCTTGTCCATTTAATTTCCAAATACAACCTTAGGCATCTTCCATAAGGTAGTTTACATACTTGCTCATTAATTAAATAATTATTGCCTAGGTGACTTAAGCCAAAATTACCCCATGGACCATAGCAAAATTTTGGGACATGACACCACCATACACTGTTTTACCCCCACCCAAAACGGTTAAAAATTCCCCCGTGTTTTGTGCTCCTCCCAAATGCTCTTTGTGTGATGAGTTGGGCCATGCTACCCATCAATGTATACAATTACCCGCATTACAAGAGCACATGTTAATTCTTGACGATGACCCCAACATCCCGATTGT
The DNA here is from genome assembly GCA_027924585.1 of Larix kaempferi. Classification (NCBI taxonomy): domain Eukaryota; kingdom Viridiplantae; phylum Streptophyta; class Pinopsida; order Pinales; family Pinaceae; genus Larix; species Larix kaempferi. Next base: position 2,733,577 of record BSBM01000416.1, read on the forward strand.
CCAACTCGACCCTACCCGTAAGCCTCGTGATAAATCACTGAGTACCAACCACCCTTGTGCAATATGTGATCTTTACGGCCATTACTCACATCACTGTCCAGATCTCCCATATTATATACCAGCTCTCTATGAGATGAATAACTTGTCCCTCGAGACGGCTTTGGCCCCCACCATTGAAGAGATCCACGCCCCAGCATCCCCTCCAACCAGAGAGATTAATACCAGTTATATGATCTCTTCTACTACCACTCCCTCATCAACAGATTTGACAACCCAAAGTTTCCACAATGATGAGGAGACTCTTGACGCTCTTACTGCACCTGATTACCCCTGGGAGGATATGCACCATTGTTCCTATTTCCTCCCGGAAGAGTCCTCCCCCACCACAGCCACCCAATTTTCGGTTGAGTCCAAAGATTTCCTCCCCACCAAAGTCGACTAGTTTAAAGAGCCCATTCCCGCTCCCAATGCCCTTGAGGAAGGTAACATGGCCAATATCTCACCCACAATCCACATTGATATCTCTGCCCCAAACAGTCCTCATGAACTCATTACGTTAGGAGCCTCCTGCACTGAGTACGAGATCGGAGAGTACAAAATTTTTTTCAAAGAGTTATGCGATGTCTTTGCCTGGTCCTATACCGAAATGCTTGGTCTTAACCCCGCTATTATAGAGCACCACATTGACACATGGCTAGATGTGTCCCCTGTTCGCCAGAAACAGTGCCCCATTCATCCATCAAAGTTCCCCTCCGTTAAAGAAACGATTGAGAAACTTCACACAACATAATTCATTTATCCTATTGCATACACCACTTGGGTTTCTAACCCCATCCCTGTTACCAAAAAACAAGGCACCATCCGAGTATGTACTGACTTTCATGATTTAAACTGAGCATGTCCCAAAGACAACTTCCCCATGCCATTTATTGACCAACTCATCGATGCGTGTGCGGGGCATGAAGTCCTATCCTTCATGGAACGTTTCTCTGGATACAACCAGATTTAGATACATAAGGAAGATCAATACAAGACTGCCTTTACCACCCCATGGGGCACCTTTACCTATCGTCTCATGCCTTTCAACCTTAAAAATGATGGTGCCACCTTCCAGCGGGCCATGACCTATTGTTTTCATGACTTGGTCCATATCTGAGTAGTCTATCTTGACGACCTCATAGCACGTTCCAGAAAACGATCAGACCACCTTAACGAGCTCCGACAAGTCTTTCTACATTGTCGCAAGTATCAGATCCGCTTGAACCCACTCAAGTAAGTCTTTTGCATTCCGGCAGACCGGTTGTTATGTTTCATTATTTCCCACAAAGGAATCACTGTAGACCCCCTCAAAGTCCAAGCCATCATATACCTTCCTGCACCACGCACGCTACGGCAGCTATAGAGCTTACAGGGGAAATCTAATTTCCTTCGCCGCTTCATTCCTGATTATGCCACCACAGTTCATGGTTTCTTATGTCTGCTTTGTACTCACATACATAGTGCATCTTGCCTTGGACATGGGGCATATATTCTAACTAACTCAGAAGGCCACCCCTTGCGCAACCTCCATAACGAGTTGTATCTTAAACACTTTTATCCTTAACGATTAGGCGGACCCACTCGTCCGTATTGTACAGTTTGATTTATTTTTTGCTTTCCAATTTTTCCATGCACCTCGCCATCTCGATTTGTGCACCACATCAGCCATTGTTAGTTTTAGCATTCCTCATACCATCGAATTCATTTTTCGGAGCCCGTGATGATGCTTGATATCATTTCTCACTCTCAACCCCAGATTTTTTGGGCATTTTTTACCAGCCCCAAGTTATCTCGATTTGCGTGCCACCTCGACTGTTATCCATTTTTGACACTTTTTATAGTGCTGGATTCAGTTTTCTGAGCTCATGATGATGCTTGAGATCATTTCTCGCTCTCACCAGGAACAATTTCAACATTGTGTCCCAACACCTTGCTGCCTCAGTTTGCGTGCCACATCGGCCGCTATCGAATTGTTGCACATTTATACATGAGCCATTCACTCCATTCATACTGCAATTATTTCATTATTTTTCCACCATTCATCATCCCGCAAGGAGGCCCACCGGTGTTCCCCCCCACTCTCATTCTTGGTTCTCATCGATGTCCCTTTATTGAACACTCTCTCCTTGCTTGTCCATTCCTTTTGTTCGGTATAATTTTATCCCTTTTTCGGGCCGAACAAGTCCTTTACGAAAAAGGCACTTAGGGAGTTGTTGTTAAGCTCTTTTCTTACTCCTAAAAGAATGAAAAGATCGTCGAGAAATCTTGTTTCCTTTCATGCTCGTTAAAGTACCTGAAAGGGTGTCTATCTGGTATAACTTTAACCCTTTTCTGGACCTGGTAGACTAATTACAGAAAAGGAATACTCTAGTCACACCGGCTAGAAGAGTTCTTCATTGCATCCTTTTCTGCTTTTTCTGGCCTTGGAGACTAACACACAAAAAAGAACCCCCCTGGAGTCTTCTTATTTCTTTCAGACTCTCTAAAATTGAAAGCAACCACGAGCATGCACCGTCCTGGGCTCGTACAAATCCACACGACGGTACCATTCCATTATTTCAGAGTCTTCTTATCGCTTTCAGACTCCTTAAAATTGAAAGCAATCATGAGCATGAACTGTCCTGGGCTCGTATAATTCCACACGATAGTACCATTTTGAGCATACTTCTTCCAGCTCCTTAAGCCATGAAGAAGCCCCCACTAGTGCCCCTGGGCACTATGATCAATCCTCTCGGCAGCACCCCAATAAGGTCGCCTTTGTTCAGAGTATTCGGTAGTCTCCTGCCATCTTACACCACTTGAGTATCACTCATCCCAGTCACCATCCTTGATCCATTAAATCTATGATCCCTTTCCCACCAGTCAGTTTCATATGATGCCCGATCATCCCCGCCATCATACTCTGAACAACGGAAGTTTGAGTCCACCCACTCTATTTTCCCAGTTATTCCCCACCCCCACAGTATGTCATTCCTACCATCAGTACTCTCACACTTCATTTCTCTACCTCATGCTCCTATCAAGGAAACATCATTGCCTTGCTAGTTGTAGATCTTCCTCTCTCGACGCCAGCCCATCTATTCTAGAGGATAGACCTAGAGGTCCCTGCGCCTTGGACTCATCACCATCTGTGGTGAGTGCCTACGGACCATTTTGAGAGGATTCATCAGTGCCTCTCCGAATGGTTGTTTCTCACATGCTCGACTTCAACACCTTGATCGCATTGCTGAGAATCATGCAGGGTATATATCCTTTTAGTTATTGGTCTAAGACCCCGGACTTCCCCCAACTCTAGCACATTGGTGAGTCACCTTGGAACACCCAGTTATATGTTCCCATGGATATCCAAGTTGCATTGGCGATTGTATTCAGAAGCCATCCAGTTATATGCTTCCTTGAGTACCTAGTTCAGCTCGAGTTCTGTGTACCATTGAGGGTGTGACTCTCCATCATTATGATCTTCCAATTCATTAGTTCATCCAGTACCATACTCAACACTACTATTGATATTCCAGTGTATCAGTTCTTCAGCTCAGACATGGTTAGTCCGACAGTATGTCCCAGATTTGTGTCCCCTCTAGACCCTCATGATGTACGCAGTGGTTCTCTATGTATCTTTCAGGTCCCCATTTTTTGGGCTCATTGATATGTTTTATATATCTTAATACGAGCATGGGTATGCCCGCCTTGTCCATATATTGAGATTCTTCATCATTCATTATTGAGGTGATGTATCTTTCAGGTCCCCTTTTTTGGACCTCATTGTTATTGTTATAGATCTTGATACGAGCATGTGAATGCCCGCCTCATCCATATATTGAGATTATCCCTCATTCATTATTGAGGTCATGTACTTTCAGTTTTTGCAGTTTGTTCAGGACCGTTGTTCCGGGATCTAGTTCGTTTCTTCTCCTCTCCACATCCCAGGACAACCATAAAAGATCGATGATGTCTATCAACCATACGATGAGCTCCTACCCTCACACATCAGGGGGTTGTTAACACCAAAAAACTGCTCACTACCTCATCTATCCCATTACATGACTCATTTGTCCATATTTCCTACCATATTTACCTTCAGAACCCTAAAATCCCATTAAGAAGCCTCCAAAAGGCCTAAAAAGCCTCCAAAAGGCCACAAAACCATCAAAAAGCCTCCAAAAGGCTAAAAAACCCCTTTTCCCCCAAAAATTATCCAAAATTCCTCCAAAATAGCAAAAACCCTCTAAAATGGGAATAAAAAATATAAAAAATGAGGAAAAAGAGGAAAAAGCAGGAAAAAACCCTATACAGCTGACCTAAACCATATGGTTCCCAAAACCATGGGCCAACACTCCACCACCAAAAACTTATAAATAGGTGATGGAGACCCCTCATTTCATATTCACAATCAAATACACCCTTACTCTGCCAAAATCACTCTTGAAACCCTAGCTCACTCTTGAGCTACTTTCACCATTGAGTGCCTCTTTTGGCCCATTCCCACCATTTGGAAAAAGAGAAGGAGCAAAGTTGGAGTTTGGAGCAACCCTCTTGGATCATTGTAAGAACTTCACCAACCTCTACACTTGAGGTAAAATTTTAATACATAAAAAGAAAGATCTTCACCATATTTCATGTTTTTGTTATGCTTATTAATGCTAATGCTAGTTTAGAATTTGTATTGTTTTATTACTTTCATTTACTATTTATTGAACTGCTACTAAGGAGTCCATTCTCCTTAGTAGGTGCTCATTTGCACAAGCTAGGGTGAAAACCCTAGCTACAGGGGCAATTTGTTAACACCCAAAATGTGCTCACTACCTCATCTCCCTCATTACATGACTCATTTGTCTATATTTCCTACCATATTTGCCTCCAAAACCCTAGAAAACCATTAAAAAGCCTCCAAAAAGGCCAAAACCCCCCTTTTTTTCCCCAAAATAATTTAAATTTCCTCGAAAAATAGCAAAAACCCTCTAAAAAGGGAAAAAAAAATACAAAAAAGAGGAAAAAGAGGGAAAAAATGAAGCAAAAACCCTATACAATTGACCTAAACCTTATGGTGCCAAAAACCATGGGTCAACACTCCACCACTAAAAAACCTATAAATAGGTGATGGAGGCTCCCCATTCCATATCCAAAATCTTCCCCAACCTCACGCTGCCAAAATCACTCTTGAAACCCTAGCTCTCCATTTGAGGTAATTTCCCACTTTGAGTGCCCCTTTTGGCGCATCATCCAAACACTTTGAAGAAGGAGAAGGAACCCATTGGAGCTTGGAAGCAGCCCTCCTAGACTACTGCAAGAGCTTCACCAACCTCAACACTTGCGGTAAATCTAATACAAAAGAAAATTCTTATCATATTACTGTCTCTTTATTTCTTGTTGATGCGCATGCTAGATTAAATTTCATACTGTTTTACTGCTTTAATTTACAGTTTATTGAACTGCAACTAAGGAGGCCCTTCTCCTTAGTAGGTGCTCATTTGCACAAGCTAGGGTGAAAACCCTAGCCACAATATCAAATCCATATGTTGGTCACTTTGAATGAGTTGTTCTTTAGTCATATCTCCTAACATGGCTACATATTTGGAAAGAGTAGGAAATAGTGATTTTATGAACCAAACTGCTAAGAATTGATTCGGGATTTTGGCTTCTATAAGCCTTATGTGCCTCCTCGATTTGTGGATATGATCCGATATATGAGTAGAAGTGGACTGCCTAAGTGAAGTCAAAAGTTTAGTACTCATCTCATAGAACATAGGTAATTGAAAATGTGTCATAAATACCATAGCTAAATATGAGAAATCCGTGAATGTATTGTGAGGCCACTCAATGTATCATTTTGCAGAAGTTCCCGCAAGGGTCTATGGAAACAACTATAACCTAATACTATCATCAACTAGGGAATTGGATGAACACCACAAATGGAATGTCATCATGTGATTTGATGGATTGTCCCCTGGTCGTCCATCCAAATTGGGTATATATGAGGGTAGTTTAGTTGGTATTGTTGGCCACCCATTCAAATGTAGAACATGGTCATTTGTCAGTCGGGATAAATCCAGTAGATTCAATGTGGCTAGAAATTCTCATGTAATTGGTGCAATAGAATTCAATTGGTACCTGGGTGAAGATTAATGGATCCATTGTTAATGTTGTCCTTGGGATTGAAAAGAATTCCAAGGAGTATTGTCCCCTTATGAAGGTTGCGTCCAAAAATACTGGTTACTTCCTAGAAATTGTCCATTCCATTATGGAATAGGGTGCATGGATGGATTTCCCCCTTACTTAGGTAGGTTACAATAATATTGGTTACTTGTCGTAACCTGACCATTACATGTCAATATAGAATTAATGGGTGGATTTCCCAGTTGCGGAGGTGGTCCCAAATAAGATTGGTTACTTGTCAGAATCTGACCACTCCATTGATTTTTTCCTTGGTTTTGAGAAGTGTTCAAAGGTTGATTTCCCCCTTGCGGGGGTGGTCTCCAAGAACAATTGGTTACTTCTTGGAACTTGCCCACTCCATTGTGGAATGGGGTTGATAGATGGATTGTCTCCTGGCATGCTACCAGATGGGGGTATGGGATTGCCCCTAGGAATTGTGCTAGTAAAAGTTGGAGGATAACCCCCAGAGACATTTCCACCCATCGGTGGAGGATAACCCCAATTGGCATTTATGTTCCATGGAACATTGCTTCTGCCAGGAATATTACCATTCCATGGTGAAGGGTTTCCCCCAAAAGTAGAACTTGGACAAGTGTTTGGTATATAAAGATGATTTTGCTTAATCCTTCTGTGTTTTGACCTTGATTAGTCGAACCATATAGAAAAACCATGTGAGGTAAACACCCTCCAGTAGGGATCCATGTAGATGAAGTGGATGTAGTTTTGGGATTGAAACTCGAAACTGTACCAACTGGCACTGAAGTGCTAGTTGAACTTGTGCTAATAACATGTATACTAACTATTGGGATTGATATAGAGGCCAAAGTGGAAGTATTTCTACCTCATGCATCCTTTTGAGGTTGCGCTGATGTAGTCCCTTGTGCTACTATTGAAGCCACGGGGTCAAGTGATGAATTTTGCATGTTATTCAAATAACCAAAAAGATGATTGATATAATCCAATGACTCACTAATGTGAAGTACAAATAGGGATGAAGGACTTGACAAGGGTGGGTTTACGTGAGTAGTTGTGTCGTTTTCTATTGTTTCAATTTCAAATGGAGAAAGATCATCAACTATTTATTTGTTTTCTTCATTATGTAACGGTGAAATTTCAGTGTTTATTTGATGTTGTTCTTATCTATCATTGTTAATTGAATGTAGAAGTTGTTTAGTTTCCAAGTAACTAGGGTGATCTTCTTATATCCATCTTCACGATTTAGTAGGGCCTTCAAATTCTAGTGACTCAAATTGCTTCCGCCATGACTGGCATATCGGGAGAGTAGCCACTTTGAATATTTTGATAAAAGGATTTGTTTAAAATGGTATACTTAATAAAAAATGTAATCAAACAATCCTAAAGGAAATCTAGACTCAACAAAAAGCAAAGTGTCCACATAGTAAAAATGTAATATGAATCCAAGCAAGCAATCTACTTTCCCAAAGAATTGAAGCTTAATGAAAAGTTGGATTAGAGGGCCTTACAAAACTAGTAGCTCCTAAGGGATACCATGCCTCAAACAATTAATAATAGAAAAGGTGTGAGAAACAATTACAATAAGCTTTAATCACCAAAGGTGCAATTATTGGTTCTTGATCAATAAACCTCCCAAGGAGTAAAAGCTTCAAAGTCTATATCAGGTACAACAAGTGTGCCATACTTGTAATAGCCTGTGTGTAAAATCTCAAGCACAGTTGAATCTAGCTACTGTGGATTCCTCACTGGTGAAAGATTGCACAACATTTGCAAGAATTAGCATAAAAAATTTAAATGAATGAAGAAAAATACACATGAATTGGTGAATAATGTCAATATTATTAACTGTCCAACCTTAACAAAGGTTAAGAACACCCATATATACAAATCTGGAAGAATTTGAATCCATCTGGAGTGTTCACACTGATCTAGCTTAGAAAAAGCTCAAACCCCCCTAGGTTGACCAAAATATCCCAAACCATCCCAAACTGGTTCGAATCTGCAGTGTGAATGCTGGGAATGATTGGACAGGCCCATGTGACCTCACACATGTGAAGAAACTGGTTGGTTAGAGGTTTGGAGTCTAAAATTGGTCAAAAATGTGACAAAACAAGGCAAGATTGTCCACAAAGAGAGCAAATGCGCCCTAGGTAGAAGAGAAGCATGCTGAGTGCATTAAATGACCTGAGGAGGGCGCTCTAGGCATGCTGAGTGCATTAATTGCCCTGGGGAGCACTCCACTTAGCTGGTTTGACTCAGCACTTGTTCACATTTGCCATCTAGTTCATGATAATTGACCATTTAGTAGCTAATCAACTTAGGGATGTAATCATTAATCACTTGGGCTAATTAATCATCATTAATAAATGATTAATGTACATAGGTGGAAAAATGTTCTAACACCCCCCCTTAAGCTAAACTTAGTGAAATATCAAAAATTAAGGCCTTGGCAACTAGGCTCAAGTCACCTATTACATCATAAAATTTATTTGTCCATGTAACCAAGGTAAGGAGGAAAACCACATGGGAAATAAAACCTCCCCTCTAAAATGGACATGTGGCATATATCAAAATACACCAATCATCACCATGCATCACTCACCCCAAGCAAAGATCTAAGGTGAGTGAAGGTCTTCTCGGTAAAACACTTGGTGAAGATATCAGCAGTTTGCTCACTGGATGGGCAATACTGCAATGCTATGATCCGGTCATGCACCAAACCCCGAATGTAATGCATGTGTATCTCTATGTGCTTGGTCCTCTGCCTCTGTACTGGATCGGTAGAAATCTTGATTGTACTTTGATTATCACACCAAAGAATAGTGGGTGAATCAAAGACAATCCCGAACTCTACAAGAATACCTTGCAACCAAACACATTGTGTGGCTGCATTAACTGCTCCCCTGTACTCGGCCTCAGCTGAAGATAAGGAAATAGTGCTCTGTTTCTTGCTTGACCAGCATATAGGTCCATGTGCAAGCATAAAGACATAACCAGAAGTTGACTTCCGATCAATACAATCACCGGCCCAATCAGAATCTGTAAATCCTACTAGTTCAAGGGATGAACCAGCAGCATAATGGATACCAAATGACTTAGTACCCTGAACATAATGAAGGATCCTCTTGGCTGCCTTCCAATGGATCTCATGAGGCTCTTGCATGTGCCTTGCAACAGCCCCAATAGCATAAGACAAATCTGGTCGAGAGTGTGTAAGATACAACAAACTCCCAACTAGTTGTCTATACAACGAACTGTCAACTAGTGGTGAAGAACCCCATTCTGTAAGCTTAACTCCTGAAAGAAATGGAAATTTTGCAGACTTACATTCAGCCATCTTAAATTTCTGCAGCAAATCTGAAGCATACCTTGACTGACATACAGAAATACCATTCACAGATTGATCAATCTCCAAACCCAGAAATTGTTTTAGCAATCCTAGATCGGTCATGGAGAATGCACTGTGCAATGCTCTCTTAACTGAGTCAAGTTCTTTGGTGCAGCTACCAGTGATCAAAAGATCATCAACATACAGTACAATAATCAATATCAGATCACTAACATGCTGCATATACACATTTGGATCAGACTTACACCTCTCAAACCCCAAAGATAGCAGAAAATTGTCCATTTTTGCATACCATGCTCTAGGAGCTTGCTTGAGCCCGTAGAGTGATTTGTTCAACCTGCAAAAAAGTGTATGATCAGAGATAAAACCTTCAGGCTGCTGCATATAAATCTCCTCATTCATATCCCCATGAAGAAAGGCACTTTTTACATCCATGTGATGAATCTCCCATCGCTTGGAAGCCCCAATTGCCAAAACTAGTCTTATGGAGTCCATCTTTGCCACCGGTGCAAATGTCTCTGTATAGTCCACTCCTTGGACCTGAGAGTAACCCTTAGCCACCAACCTGGCCTTATACTTCAGATCAGAGCAATCAGATCCAATTTTGGTTCTATAAATCCACTTGCATTGCACTAGTTTCCTCTTGGGAGGAAGAGGGACCAAATCCCAAGTATTGTTCTCATGGAGTGAGTTCATCTCCTCTTGCATGGCTGATTGCCACCTTGGGTCTGTACATGCTTTTGAATATGAAATTGGATCAGATCCAACCATCAAATAACATGCCTCACTCAGATCAGAATTATTATATGCAAAGGAATTGTGAAATTGAGATCTAGTTTTCCTAGCATCTTGGGGATCTCCCACTAGCTCTCCGGCACTTTGAATTGTTTTCTCTACCCACTTGGGCCTTGAGGGAGGGATATGTTCAGAATCCATATCAACATCATCTTCAGCAATATCAGAATCAGAAATATCAGAGAATGAATCACTACTTACTTCATCATCAAGACGAGGGAATGAGCATTCCCCATCACCTTGTTCACTAGCTTGCAAAAATTCTTCCTCTTCGAATTTGACACTTCTTTCAATGAAAGTTTTGTGAGTGGATGGATCAAAGAGCTTGTAGCCCTTGGAATCCTCTGCATACCCAACCATGATTGACTCCTTGCTTTGGGGCTGCAATGCCTTTCTCTTCTCCGGTGGAATTCTGGCCCAAGCCCTTGAGCCAAAAATTCTGAAATGTGAGACATTTGGCTTGTTGCCCATCCAAGCTTCAAATGGAGTGATTCCTTGCAATGCTTTGTGTGGTGCCCTGTTCTGAACATATGCTGCACAATTCATAGCTTCAGCCCATAATTTAGGAGACAAATCCCTTGCTTGCAACATGCAAGTTGCCATCTCTTTCAGTGCTCTATTTTTGCGCTCTGCAACACCATTTTGCTGAGGTGTGTAGGGCACTGAGTGTTGCATCTGAATGCCATGCTCTTGACAGAGCTGCTGCAAATTGTTGTTGACATACTCTCTACCATTATCAGTCCTCAAAATCTTCATGGTCTTCCCACTGAAGTTCTCAACCATGCTCTTAAAAATCTTGAAACAATCAAAGACTTCAGATTTTTGCTTAAGGAAAAATAACCAGCAGTACCTTGAGTAGTCATCGATGAAGGTGAGCACATATTTGCTGCAGCCATAGGAGGGTGTGGGGAGTGGCCCTATGTGATCAGAATGTACTATCCCAAGAGTTTGATCATCCCTCCTAGCCTTCCCTTTGTCATACTTCCTTTCAGGATGTTTCCCAATCATGCAACCCTTGCATGTTCCACTCGAAAATCTGATTTGGGGCAGCCCTTCTACCATATTTTCTTTGCTTAAAACTTGAAGATATCTGTAGTTTAGGTGCCCATACCTTCGATGCCATAGCTTGCTGGTCTCATTCCCATGTGACAGCAGCACACTTGGTGAAGAAAATTCGAGGAAGTGGGAGAACATGTACATCTTCATGTCATGGTCTGCAACACCCTTTGCAACAATTTTCCCGGTGGAAACTTCTGATATCTCCACTTCATCCTGAGTGAAGACCACCTTCTTTGCTGCTCCAGTATGTGTCATTTGATACACAGAGAGCAAGTTTGCTGCAAGATTTGGTACATACAGCACATTGGAGAAGAATCCATTCTCCATAGAGATTTTCCCAATGCCATGAGCAGGGATTTCTGAGTCATCTCCCATTCGAATTGAGAGGCCAGTGTAGGGAGCAAGTTCAGAAAACGAGTCTCTTGAGGAAGCCATGTGCCTTGAGGCACCTGAATCAATGATAAACAAAGGTGAATGAGATGAGCTAGCCACCAAAGCATGGCAGCTCTCCTTGTCTTCAGAAACGCACTCCTTCTTCTTGGAACTTTCAGGAAGAGGAATATTATTTTTCTGTAGGAGATGTGTCATGGTGTCTATGGTTTTCTTCATGCATGAGCTCTCTGGATGAAAACCTCTTTGACAGTAGCTACATTTTGTCTTCTCAGCCTTCTTTCCCTTGTTCTTGACAGGATTCGAAACCCCCTCAGAGGATTTGGGCCTCTCATCCTTTCTCTTCTTCTCTTGAGGTTTCGAAACCCTGGGTTTTTGCTTGCTTCTTCCACATTTCGAATCTCCAGCTGCAAGAACTTGATCTTTTTGTTTGATGGAGCCCATCAAGACCAGCTTGTCTTGCTCTTGAGTTAGCATCTCCATGAATTCATCCAAGGATGGCATCTTCCAACCTCTGACTGTGAGCCTTGTGGAGTTGAAGGAAGACACAAAAACTGAGTATTCAGAACCCAATTTGGAGAGAATGGACAACACCAACTGTTCTTCTTTCTTCTCTATGCCACATTGTCTGATCTGCAAGACCAAGTTCTTGAACTTGGTGAAGAAGTCCTGGATGGAATCGAAATTCCCTGGGCTCAGTGAGACAAGCTCATTTTCGAGCTGGTGGCCTCTCATCTCATCAGTCTTTCCAAACAGTGTCTCAAGCTTGAGCCACACTTCATTTGGAGTTGCTAGACTTTCTACATGAAACAGGAGGTCTCTCGAAATGCTGAGACAAAGGAGGCCAAATGCCTCATCCATTCTGTTAAAAAACTTGGATTTCTCCACAGCTGAGTTTGGCTCAACCTCAGTGCCCATCGTGATTCTGTAGAGACCCTTAGATCTCAGCAAAATCACCATTTCTGCCTTCCAATCGAAATAGTTGAAGGGTGTGAGCACGTTTGGGTGAGATGGCTCCATTCTCCTCTGCTGCAATTCGCACTTGCTGACAATGCTGAACTCCAATACCTGCAAACAACTCTCAAATCACTCTGGAGGGATCTACACTCACAGATTCGAACCCTGTATGGATAGTGGGTGCATTCGGGAGAGCATCACACCTGAGAGGAGCCACTAGATTTCTCCAGTAAGCTCAAGGCAATGGCCTCAGGAATTATGTGGTTTCTCCACTGTTTCTGGCAATCCACTACAACAGTCTGCTGGTTCGAATTCTAGCTCCAAGAGCTCTGATACCATGTAAAATCTCAAGCACAGTTGAATCTAGCTACTGTGGATTCCTCACTGGTGAAAGATTGCACAACATTTGCAAGAATTAGCATAAAAAATTTAAATGAATGAAGAACAATACACATGAATTGGTGAATAATGTCAATATTATTAACTGTCCAACCTTAACAAAGGTTAAGAACACCCATATATACAAATCTGGAAGAATTTGAATCCATCTGGAGTGTTCATACTGATCTAGCTTAGAAAAAGCTCAAACCCCCCTAGGTTGACCAAAATATCCCAAACCATCCCAAACTGGTTCGAATCTGCAGTGTGAATGCTGGGAATGATTGGACAGGCCCATGTGACCTCACACATGTGAAGAAACTGGTTGGTTAGAGGTTTGGAGTCTAAAATTGGTCAAAAATGTGACAAAACAAGGCAAGATTGTCCACAAAGAGAGCAAATGCGCCCTAGGTAGAAGAGAAGCATGCTGAGTGCATTAAATGACCTGAGGAGGGCGCTCTAGGCATGCTGAGTGCATTAATTGCCCTGGGGAGCGCTCCACTTAGCTGGTTTGACTCAGCACTTGTTCACATTTGCCATCTAGTTCATGATAATTGACCATTTAGTAGCTAATCAACTTAGGGATGTAATCATTAATCACTTGGGCTAATTAATCATCATTAATAAATGATTAATGTACATAGGTGGAAAAATGTTCTAACACTGTGTGATATCATTGGAATAGCAACTAAGGTTACCAATTCACAATCGATGGTCGGGTGGAATAGTTGTAAGTCTAGCACAACTCTCATAACCAAGTACTCCATAAAGTGATCTCACCCTGAGGACTTGTGACTTACATGGTATTTCGTGATGAAATCATATCCCACTAAAAAAGCAAGAGAGGGTACCTCCCTTAATTATCCAAATTGGCCTCGCTCTTGACGCATGTTTTATATGCGCTTTCCCAACAAGCATTATTTTCTACTAATGGATTTTAAACACTCAATAATAAATGCTAGTTTAAAAAATCTTGTGGCCTAGGAGTGTTAACTCTCCAATCCTAATCCAGGGCCCTAGCCTAACCTTGTTAGTGATATGAAAATAAAATCTTGGTTAGTTTTGGATTAAACACCAATTTTAAAGGTACTTTCCTTAGTTTCAAGAATGGTAATTAAACTGGTGGTGTGTAGACTCAAAATGTAGAATAAATCAATGCACAAATGCTCACTACTCTTTCCTTTAATTAGATGAACTCTCTAAACTAGTGAAGAGTTATAGGCTCTTTGTAGGTATTTCAAACATGCAAGTTGCAAAATAGAATTATTTCTACGAAACTTGAACGCCAAGTTACAAAATAGAATTATTTCTACGAACTTGAACGCCAAGTTGCAAAATAGAATTATTTCTACGAACTTGAATGCCGATATAAACCTTGAGAAAGTCCTTGGGAAACATACATGATGTGTGAAACCTTATAATTGTATCCACACAACACATGTAAGCTAAATTTTTACCTTATGGGGCTATGTGGTATTGTCAAATCATATGCATGGTCCATATTCCATAAAGCCTCTAGTAAGATATTGTTTTTCCCTTGTAACTAGGTCCATGCAAGAAAAATAAACATATAACTTATAAAGAAGGTGGGTCAGAGCTGAAGGCGGTGCTATGATGGAGGCTCGTAGGCAGTGATATGATGATGCTAGCGCAGGTGAGGGTATGGGCTTTCTCCGGGTGACGTCGAGTTCTTTCTACCCTCGAACAGCTCGTGTGTGCCCCAAATAGGTGCTGTATTTCTCTTATATTTGGATATTTAGGTTTTCTTGTTATAGAATGCTGGTTTATTTGGGGTCTACCAACATTCTGTGGACAGCGACAAGAACTACCTGGTGGGGGTTTTATATCCACTAAACGATAGTTTTGGTGCCTGTTCCCAGTTTTAGTTACGACCTAGGGTTTCGGTTTTTTCGGGTGTCTTTCCTCCCGGTCGTTGAAGTTTTCAGTTCTGGTTCTGGCCATTTTTACCTAGGGTTCGATTTTTCTAGGTAATTATACACTTGTCCGATGACATTTGCTGTTTCTGGGTCCGGTTCTTTTGCTACCGGGTCAGTTTTACACTTGGCCAGTCTCTGCCGTGGTTTGTCCTGGGTTTATGTAACCTGGGGTGAGACCGTCCTAATCGCTCGGGCTTCATATAAACTCTTGGAATATGCTGGGGTTTTTGGTGACCTTTTGCATCTCAGCTTGCGGCGAACTGCGGTTGATATCTGGGGTTTCCGATTTTCCGGGTATCAGTAATTTCTGGCAGTTGATTTCTTGTTGTGTTTCGGTTCGGCCGTGTTTTGCTTAAGGTTCGCCAGTCCCTTTTCCGCTGGTCTTTGTCAAGGGTATGACCTGGGTTGGTGCGAACTGTGTTTCGAATGCCCCATACTCCTGGGCATCATTATCTTCTTGGAACCTGTCAGGGTTTACACACGGTCTGCTACGAACCTGGGGTTTTGTTTCCTTTTGATGTGAGTTGCACGGGTTCTTTACACTTCTGGCACCTGGAAGCTTCTACTGTGTTTGCGTGAACGGCTTCCACCTGACAAATGGGGGAACATGTGGCGGATCCACAAGTCTTGGCGGATAACTCCCTGACCGCCTCTGATTACAGAATGGAAGAGGTGGGTTTATTTAAACCTGACTCCTATTTTCGAGATATGCTACATGGAAAACGTCAACTTGCCTTGGGTAGTCGACAAAGAGCTCCATATGCCAGACATGGGGAAAAAAAATGACATTTGCCTTTATCAAAGGCTCCTGGGTTGACATCGGGCTCAGACCCGTCAGTTGATAGCACTTGGGCTTGTCCCTCTCATGTGCAGGAGAGGAAAAATCGGTATGTCTCTCATGCTACTCATCGGTTGAGTGAGAAGTTTTGCTGCCGTCCCGGGGAGGTCTGGCTAACTATGGGATGAGACCTGGGCTTAGAAGAGCTTGTCGAGTTCAATGTGACGGTTTTGGTGGGGAAATTCTCCTATTTTTCCATGGATAGAAAGGACATTGTGGGTTGGGTTACTGAAAAATGGAAGCCCATTGTGGGTTACACTCCTCAGGTATTTGCTTTGGCATGTGGTTGGTATGGTTTCAAGTTTGAGTAGGAAGCTCACTATTCTACTATTTTAGCCCAGTTGTGGCTGCATGGTGCTGGCAGCCTCATGTTAAAGAAGTGGCATACTGATTTTGACTCGAATTCGGCCACTGTCCGCCTACGTCATTTGTGGGTTATCATACCTAGCCTGCCGCTTGCTCTTTGGAATCGGGGGGCGTTTGAAGCTATTGGCAATAGCTTGGGTTGTTTTCTTCATGTGGAGGAGGAGCACCTTATGGGTTTCGACCGGCGTATGGGGCGGCTCTTGGTGGAAGTAGAAATCTCTTTGGGACTCATTGATGTTCTCCACATCAACTGGCGCGGTCGTCGGCTGGACTTGATTACCGACTATTGGGGCATCCCTTTCCATTGCTCCAATTGCAAACAAGTGGGACATCTTTGGTGGCAATGCAACCAACAGTTTTCTTCTGGTCGTCCGGTGGGGGCGGATCCCTTTTGGTCCTCGGATGATGGCAGTGACAAAGACATGGATACGAATGGTGGTCTTGACGGTTATTCCAACAGGATATCGACGCTAATCAATCCGGCTGCGGGATTATTGGGTAAGTTGGAATCCAATGACCCATCTTTTTATCATTATTTGAATGATTTGGACATTAAATTCATAAATGCATTGGAGCTCAACAATGGTAACAATGGTAACTATATGAGTCGTTTATATCCAGAGCTATCAATTGCCTCTTAGTCTAAAAAGGATCCAAATTCCTCGTCTGATTATGCATCACCCACCTCTAATGTTCCACTTTCTGTTTGTACTTCCTCCCCAGAGACCTCGTCCGTCATTCCCATTTCTCCTGTGGCATCAACCTTTACTCACAATAATACTGTAATCCTTTCCTCAGATTGCGAGGCAACTTTGCCTGATTTTGCGTCGATTAAGGATGGGCCTTTGATATCGGAACCCCTGGCCGTCACCCATCCCTCACATAATTTACCTACCTATGAAACAGAGTCTCGAGAGCGTGTATTACACAACCCCTCCTACTCTGAGATGGTAAAAAAAAACCCCCTCCCTATTTACTTAAATAACAAGGTTGTCATTGATTGTGGTCCATGTAATACAACCGTGGCTGATCCCCCGGACCCAACGACATTGGCCCCGGATAAGGAGGTGATGAATAACAATCCATCTGTTGCTATTTTGGCTATGTTGGGCGACCAATGTATTGTGAAGGGGGCTCGGCAGGGCGGGTTGGCATCTGATTTCTCTCCATTAAAAATGAGAAGTGTGAGGAAAAATTCAAAGGTCAACACTCTGGGGGGTACTGACAAAAATGTACCGAATATTCCCGTCTCTCCGGATACCAGGGCTCTTAGAGGAATCAAAGCCCTAGCCAGGGGTCGATAATGATTTTTATCTCCTTAAACATCAGGGGTGTGGGGGTTATGCCCAAACAACTGGCCCTCAAAAGAGTCCTACAACTTGTTAATCCCAATTTGGTTTTTTTACAATAAACTATGGTATGTGGGGAGAAAGCTCGTATTTTTTTCAATAAAATTAAGCCAGGGGTGTGTATGTCCACTATGGATGCAGTTGGTCTTTCTGGTGGCCTCCTGGCTGCATGGAACCCGGGGGTCTTTAAGTTGGATCCTTTTATTACTTCGATGGGCATACTTCTAAGTGGCAAATTTAGGGGATCACAAAAAGTTATAAATATTGTGAATTGCTATGGGCCCTACAGCAACAGGGAAGCTTTCTGGAATCTGGCATGCTCGGGACATTTATTGGCATTGGAAAATTTGATACTTGCAGGTGATTTGAATTTTTCATGGGGTGCTGAAGAAATCTGGGGTCGTGCGGCCAGAAGGGACCCTCTGGGGACTTACTTCAGAAACCTTTTTTCCACATACTCTCTGATTGATGTGGAACCAAGGCCATTGACCCCTACGTGGTCAAATGGTCGACAAGATGAGAATTTGATTTCTAAATGTATTGACCGTTTCCTGATATCTGAGACACTTTTGAGCTCTTTTCATTCATATAGAACTTGGATCCTGAGACCCATATCAGTGATCATCTCCCCATTATTTTGCAATTTGAAATCAATGCTAATCACCGTGTATATCCATTCAAATTCAATTCTGTATGGTTAAATGATTCGGATTATGATGTGGGTGTCCGATCTCTTTGGGAAAATACTGATGTTTCGAGGGAGTGGTCGGCAATGGACAAGCTTGCTGTCAAATTAGGGTCTTTAAAAGACTATACTATAAAGTGGGAACGATCCAAAAAAGCTGAGCAGACCTCTGAACTCAATGCGCTTGATTTAGAAATTGGTGATCTTAGGGATCTATCCCTGAGAGTGGGGATCTCACCATCTGGTCATGCCCGCCTTGCTATGTTGGAGGAAAGGAAACTCAAAATACTCCTCATTCATGAAGAGTCCTGGCATTTAAAGAGCCGGGCTATTTGGCTTAAAGCTAGTGACTTAAACACGAAGTTCTTCCATCGATATGCTGATGGCCGCAGAATACTAAATAACATTTGGGATCTTAATGATCACGATGGGAGACAGATTTGTGGTGATGAAGAATTGAAGTATGAGGTTTCTCGACATTTTCTAGATTATTATACTGATCCTGTAACTACGTCCCTGCCTGAATAGTTTAAGCTTATAAAGGAATATCCTCAGATGTTCACTAATGTGGAGGGGGCCAAAATTTTTGAGGCTATTACTAGCACAGATGTTCAGAACACACTTCGGGATTTTGCTAAGGATAAATCTCCTGGGCCGGATGGGTGGACGGTGGAATTGTTCATACATTTTTTTAAAATTATGGGGAATGACCTTAGGGATGCTGTGGATGAATATCAATCCTTGGGACTGGTCTCGGGGGCGTTAAATACCACTTATCTGGCACTGATACCTAAATCAACACATCCTGAGAGTTTTAATGATTTTCGTCCGATTGCTTTGTGCAATTTAGTATACAAGATCATATCTAAGATAATTGCACAACGTATCAAACCGATCTTGTCCTCGTACATTTCTATGGAACAATATGGTTTTTTAGATGGGCGGCAGATTCACGACGCGGTTGGAGTGGCACAGGAGGTTTTTCACAGTATTAATCAGAAGAAGTTGGAGGCACTCATACTACAACTTGAATTGGTAAAAGCCTATGACCGAGTCAATTGGACTTTTCTCAAATTGATCCTTATTCAAATTGGACTACCTTGGAAGGTGATGAAGTGGATTATGGCCTGTGTTTCGTCTGTCAACTATGCAATTCTTATCAATGGTTAGCCGACTGATTTCTTCAAGGCGTCTAGGGGCCTTCGTCAGGGATGCCCTCTTTCTCCCCTTTTGTTTCTGCTGATCATTGAAGGGCTAAGCCTCTCTATTCACAAAGAAAAAAGCGAGGGCTCTATTGTGGGTATCAAAGTCTCGGCTAGTGTATCAGTTACCCACACGCTTTTTGTGGATGATGTGATGTTATTTGGGCTGGGAATTCTGGCGGAATGGTTACAGTATAAGATAATTCTTGATTTCTTCTACTTGGTAACCGGTATGCTCATTAGTATGGTGAAATATTTTTTCCTGAAACACTCACTGGAGGTGACTGTGGAACACAGGGTTAGGTGTATTCTTCCTTTGGAATTTAAGGAGTTATCTGAGGGCTCAAAGTATCTCAGCTATTTCCTCAAACCTACAAAATACAGGACCAATGATTGGTTATGGCTTGTTAAACGTTTTGATTCGCGCATTGGTCACTGGAGCTTGAGATATCTTTCACTGGGTGGCTGGATTACTTTGGCTAGGAATGTCCTTCAGAACCTGGGAGTATACTGGTTCTCCCTCTGTAAAATTCTAATTTCAATTTTACGCATAATTCAGGGGAAATTCTTCCGCTTTATATGGTCTGGCGGGGGAGAGAAGAACAGGTTTCATTTAATTAATTGGAAAAGCATGGCACAACCATATATTCTTGGGGGCTGGAATATAAAGAATATGGAGTTGTTTGTGATGGCTCTCCATGCTAAGAGCCTGTGGCGTGTTTTATTTAACAACTCTATGTGGGGATGTATCATTCGGGCCAAATACCTCAAACATGCTATGGTTGCGTCTTGGTTTCGGATTGGAAGGCATTCTGTTATTGGTACTTCAAATATTTGGCATGGGCTCATGGGCTCGTTTACTGTTGTTGCAAAATGGCTCTCTTGGATACCTAGAAATGACCGGGATATCAGACTTGGATCGGATCCTGTATTGGGGGGATCCCCCTCTTATCTTTTCTCTCATGAACTACTTGCACATCTCCGGGCTAGGGGGTTCTATAACCTTGCACATGCTATTTCTTTCAATAATGGGGGATGGATCACTGCTCGTCAACTTGGTATTCGTGGGGCTATGGGAAAGGAATGGTCAAAATACACTATGCACCTCTGTCAAGCAAACATCCACCTCTGCGATTCCCCGGACAGGTTGGTTTGGTCATGGGATATTGCTCATGGCTTGGTCACTTCAAAACTTGCTTATGATTCATTATTTGCAGACTGTCAACCAAAGATGGTTTGGTGGAATTTTGCGATCTGGAAGCTTGCCCTCCCTCCAAGGATTAGATTTTTTGTTTAGTTGGCAATGGGAAACAATATTCTTACCTGGGATAATCTCTGTCGTCGTGGCTTCTATGGTCCTGGCTGGTGTCCTTTATGCTACTCACATTTGGAAACGGTTGATCATCTGTTCTCTTCGTGCTCGGTCATAAATGAGCTCTGGCTACTTATTGCCAATTCCCTTGGTATATCTGTTGTTTGGCATTCGTCCACATTGATGGACAGCTTAGGCCAGTGGCTCCGCAACTCATGCTCTCTTCGATGGTTAGAACTCCCATGTTTTATGCTGTGGGAACTATGGAAGGCCTGCAACCGCTACGTGTTTGATGGTATAGCTATAAATCTGAATTGGTTATGAAGTCGTACTATTGCTTTATATAAGGATTTTAGTTCCATTTCAGTCCTTGTGGGAGGCAGGACTATTTCTTTTGTTAAACGAACTGGTTACCGCATTGCTCCTCCGGTACTGATGTATCCTTGTTGGTTCTTTGATGGGGCTGCGGATGGGGGTGAGGTGTTAGTGTGGCGGGTGTGGTGCTTCATCTAAACAACTCAATTTCCTATCGGATCCATTTAAATTTGGGTTTTGGAACAAACACCTGCAGTGAATTATGTGCACTCTGGCTTCTTTTACACTTTGCTCGGCGCAAACAGGTTTCTTCACTTGTTGTTATGGGTGATTCTTCTTCCATAATATCATGGGCTTTGGGTTCTTCCCCTCTTAATGTGTTTCTCCTCGCACAATGGTTGGTTGCTGTCAGGAAATACATCAGTGACTTTCAGCATATTCACTTTGCCCATGTTTACCGCAAGATAAATGTGGAGGCAGACATACTTTCCAAGCGGGCTTTGGAGCACCGACTGGTATTATCTTGTGGGAGGAATGGCATGAGGACCTTTTTTTCTCCCGGGGTTCGGTTGATTTGATTTGGATCTAATTCTTTTGGTCTGGACTTGCGGCATGATATGATATATTTTTCTCATGTTTATATGCGGCTATATATTGTGTAGGTTCATAGTCTCTATCTCCAACTACTTGTTGGATTTTTGATCTGGTTGGATTATGCGGCTCTATAATTTTTGTTATATTTGACACTTGTGTCCAGGCCTTCGGCTGTTTTGGACTTATTATTGGACTTATATTACATGTATTTATGTCTTGGAAATTCGATACAATGCCACATGGGGACTGTTTAGTTCTGGTCATGCAGTTGCTGGGGTTCTGATGTTTTTTGTGGCATCCTTTCTGGTATATGTATGGGATTCGGTATGGATCCTGGATGCTGTGATGTTATCTTGGGGCTCATCCTATGCCCGTAGGTGTTTCGACTCCCATGCCTCTATGGTTTGATGACTTGATGTATTGATCCTATTTACTATTTCGCAGTATTAATAGTAAGATATATTTTTATGTGAAAAAAAAGGTCCATGAAAGCCCTAAGAACCATCCTTGGCATAAAACAAACTTGCAATGGAAACGATATTACACATATAGGCCATCTAAAGGAAATGCATGATGGTTTTGGACTTTGTACATCGTTTATGATAATTAAACGCCTATTTTAGGCCCTAAGATATCAATGTGACTCCTCAAACTACATCCATAGCATTGAGAACTGTCATTAGCATGCAAAACCTCATAACGGTACATATATGACACTTGTAGACCAAATACTTCTTTTACAAGGCTTGTGGGTTTTTTTGGGATGATGTGCATGTTTCAAAAGATATAAAATCCTATTTTAGAGCATAATATTTTTCAATTGACTATATCGAATACCAATTTTTGATATGTATGATCATCATGATTAGGATTAGGAGTTATTACCTCAAGGGTGAAAGTCCTTGAGTTGGATATGGTATCCATTTTAAGGTTTATACCACAAGAGATGGTTCTTGATGCCAAGCATTGAGTAGGGCCGTCGACAATCACATATTCTTTGCATAGTGAATATTTGTACTACAAATTGGCTACGGTATCCATGTCAATATTTGTAACACTAAGGATGGTACTTGTGGCCTAGTTCATGGTAGAAGGTCTAACTTTAGGGTCTAAAGCCTTACTAGTTCCCTCTAGAGCTCATGGTCCATGAACAATAACCTATATCACCATATAGGGCTTATTTAAGGAGTTTTTATCATACCTTTGATGTATAGTAACCATTTGGAGGATTAGCACATTATAATGGTTCTCAAGATCTATTCCAAGGTATAGGCATATGAGTGAGATATGGTTACTATTTTGAGGGTTGGAACACTATGAATGGTTCTTAGTACCCATCTCATGGTTTTATGTAAAAGCTAGGGTGGTAGACCATAAAATTTACCTTTGGAACTCATAGTCCATTTATGGAGCCCTATAACACAAGTGATGCACTCACATGCAATAAATTTACTCACACACACATAAGTTAGGCACTTAGACAAACATAAACGATTCACTCACATGCAATACATGTGTGTGAATGTGTCAATTTTTTGTGTGTGCATCCTTTATGTAGGTGTATGGAGCTAAACTGTATCACTTATATATGCGTCCATTATCTTTACATGTGTTAGTATGTGGGTGGGATAGGTGCATCGTGTATGTGCATCAATCATCTCCTATGTGCATAGTTTGTGTGTCGTAGAATCATATATGTTTATGTGTGTTGGTTATGCACATAGGTTATGTGTATGTGTTAGAACGTATATTTTTATATGTGTTGGTTATGTGCATGCATGCCTTTTTATGAATGAAGAATGCACCAGTCCATGGAACAAACCTAAATACTAAAATAGAGGAATTCGTGTGTAGATAACTATCATCTGATTTGGGAACATTTACATGTTGTATATGTTAACAACAAAACATTCCTCACCATGCTTATTCCCTAGTGACATCATGACATTCCTTATTTTTCCCCATAGTCAAAACCCACAAATTGGCAAAAAATTATTAACTTCCTCTCCAAAATAGGGAAAAATGGATTAATTCCCTCGAAAAAGAAAAGAAATCCCCCACAATAGGGAAAATTCCCCCAAAAAGGAAAACTATGAAATAAAAAAGAAAAAAAAGGGGAAAATATTCAAAAACAAAAAAAAAGAGTGAAAACCCTAAACTATCGCATAATACCCAGAGCCAATACCATGGTTTTCCTAATACCATGGGCAAGAAACCTAGGGAAAAATATTTCTATAAATAGATAGTGAAGGATCCCATTATACACACTCACTTGTTACCTTACCCTCACTCTACCGAAGTTTCACCAGAAACCCTTGAAGCTCCCATTTGACTTCTTATTTCATACACTTCGAGTTTTGGCTACCTTCAGTGAAATTTGTGTGGAAAACAACCTAAAGTTGCTTGGAGACCAAGGACTTGTTACTTTCACCTTCTGCAAGGGCCCTCTACTCACTCTCTTTGAGGTAAATCCATTATTGTATTCTTCTTTGTTTATGAAATAAAATTAAAAATATTATTTCTCTACCCTTTTTTATGTGTGAGAATGAAAAATATTGAGTTTAGTTTTGCTTTTTGTATGTTTTCATCATATAGTTTAGTTTTTATTTATTGTTGTTTATTGTTACTTACTGCATATTTGCATCATCATTTCTAAACTATTACTAAGAATTCGCTAATTCTTAGTAGGTGCATATATGCACCAGCTAGTGTGGAAAACCTAGCTACAGTTTTGGCGACTCAAACTATGTCAATCTCCATCAATATGTGGTTTGGTTAGGCTAGTAGCTTTCCCACATTTTTTCAATTGCATGGCCCTTTATATTTACTATTAGAGTTGTCTAACACTTTTTGGAAACTCTGTTGTAGGAAATCAGCCATTATTTGCTAGTTTGGCCCCTGCCGACGTAGTGAATTTTTAAAAATTCATTTTTCCATCCCAGGTTGTGCCTGTATGACCTAGTTTCATGACCCAAGTCATGTTTTTCCCTTATTGAAGAGAAATCTTCCTCTTCCAGGAAAGGTCGCGACTTTTCCTGACTAAAGAACGACTGTTGGCAGCTAGCAACAACCTCTTCATTTCTTGACAAAGTGAAGAGAGATCAGCTCTTTATGTGATTTATCAATTCAAAATTATGTAGAGATCCTTCAGAATCTTTGATACTGAAGGTGCTCTTAATCAAAGAAAAGTAATTAATGATTCTAGAGCTGATACGGACTTGATCATCAAACTTGGTTTTTGAATGAAGGACAGATAAGTTTCGTAAATTCTCATTAAAGTTATTTAAAAAGATTGAAACGAATTTATGTGACTTAAGGGTTTTGGTGTCAAAGAAATATCATAAAACACATTGTTTAGGGTATTATTAGTCTCAAGACTAAGATAATTTAGGAAGTTAATGTCATAAGGAATATCCTATTATGAACTTTGTAAATATCATAGTTAATCGATAAATGAGGTTTGTATAGGAAACATTTCACATATGATAAATACCCTATATGATGACATATACTATAATGTGTTAATAGCATGTATAAAGGTTTCGATTTAGTGTTGTACATATATATAGTTTGTACATATACATAAAATAAACACTAAGCTGGCCATTTGATTAATACCTACTTAACCTTAAAACGCAATTTATCACTCTTCATATCACGACGTAACATCATAAAACAATGATGATCGTTTGATGAACTGACTATGCACTAAATCAATGGTTAAATCAATAAACGTTTTGGATCGATGAGCTGGTATGGAAACGTGGCCTTCACCCCTTGATAGAGTCGACAACTGTATGCATTTGGCAAAACCGTGTTGACAGTGTTAATCGCTAACAGTCATTTCAAACTACGCCATTGTACTTATTAATAATGAACCACTGTCAATAATCAATGATCGTAATAATGGTTCTATCAGTCTTCGTATCGCTGGTTCGCCAAGTTAAATGATGATCTCATATCACCGCCTCGCCAAGTTAAATGGTGATCACTACTGGGCATGGTTAAACGTAGATAAGTTGGCATAAGACACGGTCTAGTATGAAAGTTGTAACATTTATCACTATCCCGCTAAAATGGTAGGTTCAGAGATTTGATTTTTGATCAGATTTGAAGCATGTGAAGATTTTCTAAGCATGTCGTGTGTGTGGATACCTATTCCCTCTGTTTTCACTTTCCCTTTCATTCCACGACTAAAACCAGAAAGTGCTGAAGAAACCATGTCTCCTCTGAATCGTTTTGAAATCTCAGGGTATGAAATTATTGAAGCTAACCAGGAGGTTGCCCAGAAATTCGAGAAAATGGGATGGACACATTTCTTTCAAAGCTTTGATGGTCATCATGTGGAGATTACCAAAATGTTTGCAATGAGTTTTAAAAATGACAGGGTGCGAATTGGGGGTTTTGAATTTGTTATCAATGAAGACAAAATTGCTGAAGCCACGAAACTTCCTCAGGTGGGAGAACGCTGGTTTAAGGGCCTTATGGTTGATAAGAAGAAGTGTTTGGATTTGTTAATGCCTTTACCAGATAAAATAAAATTGAGGGTAGGCGTACCTGTAAAATTCCTAAAGCCCGAGTGGAGAGCTTACTATGAAATCTTGGTAAGGTACGTAACCTGTTGTGGACGTTTTTCCCATTTGCACTTGTATCATTTACGGTTGTTGTTAGCAGTAAAGGGTTATAAACTTAATTTGCCCTTCTATCTGTGGCAAAGCCTTAAGAAAATGTCACAGTCTGTAAGGAATTTTAATAACCCTGATAATAGTTTGTGTCACCATGGATTGATTAAAATTTTACTGCAATTCCAATTATCTGCAAAGAGTCTGTCTTGGGATAAATTTCTAGCCGATTGTAAATTGGGGCCAACATAGCATTGGCCTAATTCATCTCCTCGAGCTCGTAGGAAACGAAAAATCATAGATCCTGAGGATGATAGCTCAGAGGATAGTGAACCAGAGGCCGTAAACACGTCCATAGATGATAAAGTAAATGAAGATGCTGATAGGGTTTCAGTTCCTTGCAACTCTAGGGAAATATTAAAAGAACCCAAACCTGGTAAGAATGATGACAACCCTGTAAAATTAAAAGAGGGATCGGCCGAAGATGAGATTGTTAAACCTGATGACTGTGATAAAAATTCTATGCATACGTTGAACCATTTGGCTCAGGTTTGTTGTGACAAGGAAGGATCGAATGTTGGAAAATTATCATTTTCACGTAGAATCACCAGAAGCATGCATAGTCTTCATTCTACTCCAAGGTATAGGTCTGATCCACAGACTTCCAAATCTACTGTTGCCGAACCTGCAGTTGTAGATATTGAGGATGATATTCCGATACTTGTCCCTAACGCAATGGATGTAGGGAATTCCACTACTGCGCAGGGGAATGATGTGCAATCAGGTGAGGTCGAGGGGAATCGACCAGAAATAAACATTGACACTGTAGAACTTGAAACAGTACACAATCAGCATTGTGACAGTCCTCGTTCTCCTCATGTAGCTAGTGAAGACGAAACCCTACAACAGGTATTAGGAAATATCTATCAGCATAAAAACGCAGAGTCTAAAGGAAAGCGCAAACAGTGTACAGCCTTATTGGAAGAAGAAAATAAAACTTTCAGGAAATAATTGCTTGAATGGATTGACAGATGGAAAAGAGCCAACATGAAGAAGAATCAACTCAAGAAATCAAAGAAATCGATATTAAAAACGAATCAACTGCTAATGGAAATAATTGAAAAACAAAATGTTAAAATTATCAGGTTGAAGGCTAAATTGGCCGAAGCTAGAAGAGTAGTCGCTCTTCATAATGAGGCTTAATAGTTTTTCCTTTTCTCATGTTGACAAGTAACCATTATTTCGATTTTGCATGTCTGTAAAATCGGAGATTTTACAGGCATGCATTTATAATTTTGTTTTAATATTTCTGTTAACTGTGTTAAATGGATTTTAATATAATGTATTTATTGAATTTAATGCAGGAGGTTTTATCACCGCTTTCTTCCAGGAATGCAGGGCATGGTTGATGCGTTGGCATGAAAATGTAGCGGATCTGTTATAAGCTGGAGTTTTCTGAATGGCCAAGAATGTTCTGAGATGTCTCGACTCAGGCTAGTCGATTCTATTTTTAGTAGTAGGTGTAATTAGATGCCTTTATGGTTAAATAGTTTCCTATAATGTTGCATGCAACATTTATAGTAAAACCGATTCTCACTAGTATATGAATGAATATTTTTGATGAACTCGGGATGGATGGAGTGTGGAAGAAAAACTTGTCGAAATATATTTTATTGCTAGTATTATATTAAACTTGAAGCTGAAGCTTTTGTGTGGATAATACTGGATATCTACGGATGATGCTGTGACTGGTATTCATTTTTGGATTTTTATATATATACATATATTTTGGTTTGTCATCTTCTGTTTATAAGCGAACTCTGTGTGCTGTGACATACAGGTGTTTAAATAAATTTCTCACTTTATCGTCTCAAGCTGGTTATTGAATGAATATGTCATTATGGTTTTGTTGATTAGTGTGTTCACTATAAACATTAGCATGCATGATATACGCTCTTGTTTATTTGAAATTTCATTTGTATGTTAACGGTGAATTTTAAATAAGCATTATTTCAAATTTAAATGACTGTCTTGATAGATAATTATTAATCAGTTTTGGAAGTGAAATTTGACTGTCTGCTTTAGGTTGAATCTCATCTCCATTTCTATATAGCATAGTTATTGTTGTTATGGCTTAAATATGTTTTGTTTATATCATACTTCAATTTTCTGTTATTGATTAATGATTAATCTTAGTTTCAAATTTGCTCTCAGCTGAGATAGGGTTAAATAGGGTAGTTAGATTTATTAGTTTTAAAGTTTATTTTATTAAGCATTGTTGACTCATTCTGCATATTGTAATTAAGCTTTCTTACTTAGAAAATTTCCCAAAAATTGAAGTCTTTCTTTACGAAAGCAACTTTAGGACATTTGTAAATACATAGATAGGATAAACATTAGAATAGGTTAGATTTTGCTAGTTTTAGGGTTTCCTTAAAAGACAAACTAGCTGGTAGCAGGACCATAACCTGCGAGGTCTTGTTAATTCAAACACACCGGATACTGCTGTAAGTTGATTGTGTGGATAAAACCTCTTTATTGGCTCTGATTCATAAAATCGGGCCAACAAATGGCGCTAGAAGGAGGGCATGAATTAAGTAATGGCAGGTGAAACTAATGAAACATTTCCAACCAGCCAACAAACTTCGGAAGTTAGTAGATCACCTCTTATTGAAACTGTAAGGCATATCCTTGAACGTGATCCTGTTACTTCTCCCTTTACTCCTGCACAAAGTGCTCAAACTCTAGAAGAATCCAGGCATATCCTTACTAGAGCTTACGCTAATCAGTTAGGTATTACTCCAATAGATTATGGTCTTCCTAGACAACAGCGACATAACCCACAATTGACCATAGTTACAGAAGAATTGGAAATAACTGATAGTACTCCTCAACATCAAGTTGAAAGTTATCAAAGACAGATTACACAAACCAATACCACAAGGAGGTTAATATCGGGAAGTGGTTCTGATCAGCCACCTTCTCCTCCTGAGTCACCACCCAATAGTCCAAGATCTTCTCATTCAGAGAGTTCTTCTAGATCTCAAGGAATTCCAATGGCAGGAAATGCAGGAGGAGTAGGTAATCCTCCACCCCCTCCACCTAATCCACAGCTCCCTTGGTTAAGGGCAGCTGCTGTAGCAATTCCTGGGGTACAACACCCATTACCAAAACATTCAGATAAAATTCTTCCTAAGTTTAACCCAGATGATAAAGAACCTGCAGAGGTACATATTGATAAATTCATGTTAGCTGTTCAAACCTTAAATGTTCAGCATGAAGATGTTGTTTGTCGATTGTTCCCTCTCACCTTTGAGGGAAGAGCCTCTACCTGGTACTTTTCATTAGTACAAGGATCTATTACCAACTGGTAGGAATTTAATAAAGTTTTTTTAGATAAATTCGGGGAAGATAAAACACCTGCTCTTTTAGCCCTAGAATTATCTAGAATTAAAATGGAACCCAAAGAAAGGATTAAAGACTTTAATCAAAGGTTTCTAACATTGAAAAATAAAATTCCAATTGCTTCTCAACCACCGGAAGATATAATCATCGAAAATTATACATCAGCCCTACCTAGGAATTTCGGAATGTTTGTTAAGAGAGTTGGAAAAACAACACTGATAGAAACATTTGATGAAGCAATTAAAGTAGAAAAGGATTTCATGTCTTATGAACCGGAGAGAAGTGGTAAAACTGATTCTTTTCCTCGAAAGAAAATAGAAAAATCTAGTTCAGATAAAGATAAAGCTTTCGACGTGGAACAGCTACAGAATGCTATTCAAACTTTAACCAATGAAGTTATAGGGTTAAAAAAGACCAATTCTGAAGCTTCTCCTTCTAGAGATTACTTCAGAAACCAATTTAGACAAAACCCAAACGCAAGCAATAAGAACACACCCCCAGATGTAGCTTCTAATGAAGAAATCTTTAATACAATTCGAGCTGTTCTGTCTTTGTCTGAAACACCTAGTCAAGAGATAAATCAGAATAAAGAAGATGACAAATCTGAAAATGAGGATGAATCAAAGGAACCTCAACAAATTAATGGTCACTTCAGGGATAATTTTGTGAAAAAACATGAGAACAGAAGTCCACCCTCAGGACAACACGCATATAATACACGTAGTAAAGCAATTGCAAATACTCCTGGTGCTTCAAGCTCCACTTCAAACACTGATAATAATAACTCACAACTTAACAAACAAATTCAACCCGGCAAGCAAACTCAGTCAAATAAGGGTGCCCAAACCATTCAAAACGCTCCGAAGTTGGATTTACAATATGACATAATTGAAGATTTGAAGAAGACACGTGCAAACATTAGTATGTACGATCTCCTTCAAATCTATCCAATGCCTGATACTCCTATTATTAATCCTGCGGTAAGCACGATCGTCCCTAATACAAAGCAAAATGTTGCTGCTAACAGTTCAATCAATGATCCAACAGCAACTGATAAAGGGAAAACATCAACTGATAAAGCTTCTTTGATAGGTAAGAATTATAAGTCAACTACACCTCCATTCTTACTTACCTTTGAAATTTTTAATAGGAATGTCCACAACTGCATGGTAGATTCAGGAGCATCTTCTAATGTTATGCCTTTATCTGTGTGCAAGAAATTAACTGGCAAATTTGTTCCATCCAATGCACAAATAACTCAATTAGATAGAACAAACGTTAAGGTGGTCAGAGAGATGAAAGATGTCTTAATTAGGATTGCTTGTAATCCTTCAGTTTATCAAATCATAGACATCATAATTGCTGATATACCTGATGCATATGGACTATTCTTAAGTAGGGATTGGTCTCAACAGCTAAATGGTTTCTTTGCCACTGATTGGTCAACCTTGTGGTTACCAAAAAATGGAAAAGCAAATCAGATAAAGATACAAAGAGAAAGGTACATGAAACATACTGTTACAGAGCTACATGATCCTAGTGAACCTGTGTTATTTTCTGATTCCATTATGGGAAACTACATGTATGAGTTAGGTTTTGGAGATTTCAAAGCTGAAAACTCTCTCCTTTCTGAAAGCAGCCAGCAATCTGAGATTTGTAATGTAACAGTTATCTCTCCTAACTGTTCTCTTAAGGAGACCATTGGTGATGAAAATAATGTAAATATTGTAAATATCATAGAAAGTAAAGTGGTTGCACATAATTCTATTTGGACTCTTTATTTCGATGGTGCAAAATCTAAAGAAGGAGCAGGAGCAGGTTGTTTACTAATAGATCCTCAAGGTAATAAGACTTGTATAGCCTGTAGACTAGAATTTAGTTGTACAAATAATATGGTTGAATATGAAGCTTTGATTCAAGGATTGAAAAAAGCAATCGATTTGGGCATCAAAGA
The DNA here is from genome assembly GCA_027924585.1 of Larix kaempferi. Taxonomy (NCBI): domain Eukaryota; kingdom Viridiplantae; phylum Streptophyta; class Pinopsida; order Pinales; family Pinaceae; genus Larix; species Larix kaempferi. The sequence continues at coordinate 2,765,252 of BSBM01000416.1, forward strand.
GATAGTGGTTTTTGGCGATTCAGAGATCATCGTTAGACAAGTGCGTAATTCCATTCATTGTTTATCTGAACATTTGCAAAGTTATCAGAAAGAGGTATGGAATCTTATCACATATTTTGATGCATTTAACATAAATTCTATTCCTAGAAGTCAAAATCAAGAAGCAGACTTATTAGCAAATGTAGCTTCCAAATTGATTCCTTCAGAAAATTTTAAACCAGAATTCTTTTCTGTTGAATTAATTTTCAGGCCCTCCATACCTGATAACATTTTTAATTGGCGTGTGTTTGACAATGATACACAGGTACTGCATTTTCTGACAAATGATGGAATTTTCAAAGATTCAGCAATAGATGAAACCACTCACGATGACAATTTACGAGATTTTTCGGTAATTAATGATTTTTGTTCAATTGAGAAAGCCTTCGAACAGGTAAAACCCGTTCCTAACTCAGTATTGAGATTAGAAAAGTTTTTTGATTTGCAGGATAAGTTTAAGTCAGTTCCTAATTGTAAAACAAATAGCTCTTGCATGAGATATGAAACCATCAATTTGGGAACAGAATCTAATCCCCAAACTATAAACCTAGGAATAGATTGTGATCCTGTAGAAAGAACAGCTTTCATAAAATTATTCAAAGAGTTTAAAGATATATTTGCGTGGACATATGATGACTTAAAAACATTCAATACTCAAGTCATGCAACATATAATTCCAATTAAACAAGAATCAAAACCTTTTCAACATAAATTAAGAAAATATCACCCATCATTAGAACCAACAATCAAAAAAGAACTGAATAAATTGCTAACTGCCAGGATTATTTTCCCTGTCAGACACACTCAGTGGGTAGCAAACTTAGTTCCAGTTAGAAAGAAAAATGGGGATATTTGATTATGTGTCGATTTTAAAAATTTAAATAAAGCTTCTGAAAAAGATAACTACCCCGTTCCACCCATGGAACAAATTCTTCAGAAAGTATCTGGGGCTGAGATACTGTCTCTCCTTGATGGTTTCTCAGGGTACAACCAAATATTAGTCTCTCCGGATGATCAATTAAAAACAGCTTTTAGAACTCCATGGGGAACGTATGCATACCGTAAGATGCCCTTTGGGTTAATCAATGCGGGAGCAACATTTCAACGAGCAATGGATATTGCCTTTAGAGGCTTGATCAATCATTCAGTCGTTGTCTATTTAGATGACGTTACTGTCTACTCTAAACATCGGCCTGATCATCTTAACCATTTGAGAAAAGTGTTCGAATGATGTAGAAAATTTGGAATATCTTTAAACCCTAAGAAAACAATATTTGCTGTTTCAGAAGGTATCTTGTTAGGATGTGTAGTATCGAAACATGGAATCATGATTGATCCGGAAAGAACACAAGCTATTTCAAAGATTACTTTCCCTTCCAGCAAGAAAGGAATGCAGTCATTTTTAGGGAAAATTAATTTTGTCAAGAGATTCATTCCTAGTTTTTCTGAGACTGTTCGTCCTTTGCAAAAAATGATTAAAAAGGATGCTGTGTTTAATTGGGGACAAACTGAAAAAGAATCCTTTCAGAAAATTTTAGAAGCTATTTCAGAAGCTCCTAATCTTCTAAGTCCAGATTTTAACAAGGATTTTATATTATATACCTTTGCTTCTGATATTGCGTATGCAGCAGTATTAACTCAATTAAACCAACAAAATAATGAGGTCCCAATTTCGTTCATGAGTTCGAATTTCAAAGGTGCTGAACTAAACTATCATGAAGTGGATAAACAAGCTTATGCTGTTTTTAAAGCGGTAAAACATTTTCGTCCTTACTTGTTAAAATCCAAAACAAAAGTAATTGTACCTTATTCTTCAGTAAGAAATTTGTTGGTACAAAAAGATTTAGGAGAAAAAAGGGCACCGTGGATGACAGCTCTTCAAGAGTATGACTTAGAAATCAAACCATCAACGATAGTTAAAGGGCAAGGGTTGTGTAAATTAGCTGCTGAAGCGGCTCATATGTCTGATGATAAAACTGAAATTGTCATTGATGAAGATTTACTTACCGGAGAAATTTATTTTTATCCACCACCTCAAGATTCCTGGTACACAGACATACGAGTACTTCTGGAAACAGGGACTGCCCCTGATTACTTAGATCCAAGGAAGAAAAGAGCACTAAGATTGAAATCTGCCCCGTACTTATTAATAGATAATGTCCTCTTTCGAAGAAATTCAGATGGGGTATACCTTCGGTGTTTAGATAAAG